>SOMO01000019.1:406854-445899 GCA_028128575.1 Paedocypris carbunculus | reverse complement strand
CACACACACACACACACACACAGTCTTATCTAAACTGAAGGAGAGGAAACACGCAAGGAGGAGGGGGGGGGGGGGGGGGGGGGGGGCTGATGTTAGAGTCAGTACTAATTACTGGCCGGCGAGATGCTCTGGTGAGGACGGGGTCACTAACTTCACCCTGACACCTGGACGTCCCAGTCATCAGTGGCCTGCCGTCTAATCAGATGTGAAGGGATGCGGCCTGACGCTGGCGGAGATGATAACTAATGACAGGGGTGTCGGACACGGACCCACACGTCGCAGCCTCATCACCAGTAAAACCCTGTGGAAGAGTGTGTGAGATCCATTCATATTATCACACATTAATGATAACACTACTCTACTGTTGTATTGCTCGGGGCAATTAGTTAATTGCTGCTTTATCAGAGCTCTCTGCTGCCTGTCTTTGTGACGAGCTTTGACAATGCCTTGTTTCCCTTAATGCCCTGTGACAGAGAGCATTGTACTATCTCCTATGGTTAGTGTCAGTGGAGTCACCACACAATGAGGAAGCCGGGAAGCAATTTTCCTCTCCCTGTTTGTAATAAGACTAGATGAAATCTCTGTGCGTTGTCAGCTCTACCTACAGCAGTCACGTGACGTGCGTTACCCAAAACAATCTGCCTCCCGTCTCCGGCTTATTAACAAAACTGCGGAGGGACTACTTCTTTAGAGTGTGTTAAACTCAACTCCGCCTCTCGTTTCCATCCCTTAGCGCAGGAGAGCAAACAGGCTGCAGGCATGGAGAGATTATGCACGCCGATGATCTTTTGGACGTAAAGCATAATGGTTTAAAGTCAGGTATGCTAATGTGAATAATTGTTGCAATTTCTGCTAATTTTAGCTGTCAACAGCCAGAGAAAACATGAGGCAACCATTTGGCTTTTGTTTCGGTCCTTTTTTTCCAGAGGAGGATCCACTTGAAAGAAAAACAAACCGAGGACAAACGTCCCGAAACATGCAGCTCCCAAAACACCAACTAGCTATTTTCTAAAATAATTTGGGACTTTCTGCACACAGAAACCGCAGAATAATTACGACAGTGCTGGACGGAATTATTCCAACATGACTCCAGCTTGAGCGCCTGACATAAGAAAAATGGTTTTGAACTTTTCGGGTAAAATTTCCATCTCTGCAAAAAATAACACATACCGTGCGCATAACTGACTTATTATAATATTGAAAACTAAAAAACTAGCATTGTCTCCATTTAATGACACAGCCATAGAACCACCGGGCCAGGATACGTATCTCCCGAGACAATTTACGTCCATCAAGGAGAAGCCTGTGATGACCGGCGGTGTTGGGTTTCACGTCGGGCCTGTTCTCCCTGCAGAAGCCGGCTTCGGTTGCACTGCTTGTTGTGTTAACATTCTTGCTCGCTGAGGCAAAACAGCCTTCCGCCATTATTCTACAGCTGATGACGAAAACATGCAGCTTTTTTGATATCCTCAGGTGGACTAGCGGGAGATGGTCTGTGGGCCCGGGGGTCTCGTCCCTGCAGCCCAGCCCGTCTCAGGCTAATCACTGTGGAATGTGGCCGCCTCTGCGCCTCCTGCTTTGTGTAAGGAATCAAAGGAAAATGGATGGCCTCGCATTAGTACATCACCCATGGCTAACAGAATGATGAGACCGATTTGGCTGTATGTCATATCTTTCACTTCACTGCTTTCCCATTTCAGTTTATGTAATCGCTACAAATTATGGCCACAAACCCTGGAAACACTGACTAGGGAGGCGATCTTGAAGAGTAACTGTTATAATTGCTTGTGTGCCCTCGATGTAGCAAAAAAAAAAAAAAAAACAGAAAAAAAGCTAAACCTAAACCATTAAAACATCTCGTCGTGACGCCGAAATGCATTCGGGCAAAATGCGACCACTGGGAAAACAAAGAGTCGCTTTGAGAATCGCATCCAGCGTGTAACCAAACAAAAGCGTGCAGTCCTCTTCATGTCCTCGCTTGCGTCAGACTAAGACAAAACGCTCTTTTCTCTTTTTTTCCCCACTGATTTTTAACAAATACACATACTAACACGAGCGCTCTTAAAGGGAAAACAGAGCATGTCCATTAGTGTATGTCATTGGCCTACAGCTGCCATCAAAATGGTTTTCGCTGCATTGGTGGTAATTTGGGCCTGCTTGCAAACCTCCTGAAGCATTATTACTCAGAAGAAACAAAAGAGAGAGAGACATGCAGGGCCCTCTTCGCTCTCATCTGGCCGCGGCATTTAAAGATGTGTTCATCTCCGAAGTCAGCAAGCCCTTTTGTCTAAGCCCGACCAGACAAAGGTCTTCTCTTCTTGCCTAGTTTTAATATACGTGGAGGGGGGGTAAGTGTGGTGGGGGAGACTCTCAGAAATAATTACCTCTATAAGATCCCATCTCCGCTCCTAGAGACACCACAAAATGGAGAAGCAACCCAAGGATGCAAAAAAGCCCTTTATGCATCAACAAGCCCATCAGACGTTTCACAGGCCGAGCTACAAGCCAGAGAAACGCTCCGGTTCCACACGCACCCAATTACTCTCTCATTCCGCTTCCACTATTACTCCAAGAGTCACTACAAGGACAAGCCGGGACCGCTCCAATCATTTCAGGATTTTACATGAATGTTTTTTAAAAACCGGTATAGAGAAATGGTAGAGAAGAGACTGAGAGAGAAGACAGAAACACATAATCGAATACGAGAGAAAGCTAGTAAGACAGAGTATACAGACACAGATACAGTATATTGATAGATAAATACCGACTGAAGGGCACACTAACAGAACAAAAGAATAGTCAAATATACTTAAAAAGGAAATAAATAAACTGATTGATATATAGCAAGAGATGGAGACACACAGACAGAGAAGCACAATGAATGGATGAATGATAGACAGACAGACAGAGAAAAAACAGACAAAGAGAAATACAGGTATACAGATGGATGGACAGACCGAGTGTGACACACGAACCTAGAGTCAGGTATAAACCCATTGGGGATAGACAGACAGACAGATAGAAAGATATGGTCATCCTGGCTGTGTAAACCATATATAATGTGACTGTTAATTGACTCTTGACTCTCAAGACAACACGACTCTTGATTTTTCTGCCGCATCGTAAATAAAAACTAGAAGTCCCAATCAAACCCTTCGGCTTACCGTGTCATGTTCTACACATTCCTGCCGCCACACATCTGTGTAACAGCGGAGTTTGCAGGGGCCACAAACGCAGCCATGATTTACAAATGAGGGGCAGTTCAAAAACACGCTCCACCACACGGCTGCTGCCTTCCCAAATTCTCTGCTTGGCCGTGTTTACCTTGCAGGAATGATGGGGCTTCGGGGTCCCAGACGGCCGCTCTGGGAGTCTGGGCATCTCTGACTGCCACAGCCCGTCTCATTCTCTTTATTTAGTGCATCGGGCCAAGGAGGTTGGATTCATTATTGTGCCCCACAGTAGACGAGAAGCAGTTTGACTGGATTCCAGACCAACACCAGGACAAATCTGTGCCACTAAAAAACTTTACAATGAGTATTTCAGCAAACTGCTCTGACCGCAGTGGTGATTCTCAGCCACTACACAACAAATGGCATCTTAAAAATGAGTGGGATGGTTCTGTCTTTGTGAAATTAGAACAAATTGATAATTCCAGTAACAAGTCGCACAACTACAGAGAAAGAAATTGAGGGCTGCAACAATGCCATGACAACCAACAGTAAACTGTAGCATAAACTTAGAGTGTTTCGAGTGTAAACAAGCTAAATAACTAATATTATGAAGATGGTCAGGTGACACTACCACTCCTGACACTTTTTAAAAACCTGAATCTTTTCTTGCTGCGTAAAATGTAAATTTGGGTTTTTTGAGAAAGCAGCAGCACCAAGAAAAATTCTGCAGCGCAAAGCCTTTGTCGTGTAATTAAACAATGAGCAGCGGCTCCTGCGCGAGCGAGCGACTCTGTCGTGGCTGTAGATTGCTGAGTGTGGCTTTTGCCACTAATGCATTTCTCCTTTATTTAACCACTGTAAGCGCCACAAAATCTCACTTTAATTATGTCTTAAAAATGGCATCAAAATTGTTTAACAAAATCCATTCACATGTACATGAAGTCAATGGCATTCTAACCTTTATTCCCAAATGGTTTTATAATTATTTGGCGTGTTTCCACCAAGCTGCTTTTAAAAGAAAGATACAGGTCAGCAGTTAAATAAATCTTTTTTTCCTCTCTCTCCCTCTCTTCATGAAACTGACTAATGACTAGAAAATGCTAAACTAAGGAGTTATACCCAGGAAAACCTAACAACCCCTTTAACATGGAGCTGTAATTCAGCGAGGGCTGAAATGTTGCTTACTCCAGGACCTTCTCTGGAGCAGAGACACAAATTATTACCATCACACACTCGCAGGCAGCAGGCAACCTGGTCCTGCGTCGCGTCACGGGCCGAACCGAGCACCCATCCCCCGCGCCAAAACATTTATTTATTTAGCACCAGCACTTGCCCAACTGGAACAATTAACAGAAATAAGTTACAGTGTATCTGCTGCCGGTGACATCACTGGCTCTCCAAACACCGAGTTATGGGCTTGAACTACCGGAACAAAATCGTTCCCGCTATGAGCTGGAACTGTAAAACCGTGGCAGAAACCAGCCCGGTGTGTGCGATCCCAACATTAGCTTGACGTTTGCTCCAGGGCCTGAAACCTCTACAAAAGCTTTATCTGCTCCGTAATGCACTCGGCCTGCTGCCGGACCCTCATGACGGCGTCACGTGAAACCATTCAATTCGGGGCATCAGTTTTGAACAAGCCTGTTGGTTTATGTACATTAGTGTGTTCTGAAAGAGCGAGGTAAAGACGAGATTAGCGCCGAGAGCAATGGAGGCTTCTGAGACTCACAGATACGTCAGATTGGAAAATTTTTAAATCAATGATAGTTTGTCGAAACTGATCTAGCTGAAACAAAGTCACGTATGACACACGTTTACATTAGAAACACTGACACGTAACAAAAACACCCTCGTGCGTAGAAGTGGAATATATAAGAGAAGCAGTGAGTAAGAGAAAAAGAGAAGGGAGACAGAAAGAGATCAAGAAGAGGTTCAGTGAGAGTGAGAGAAAAGTCAAAGACTGTGAAAGGGAAAAGTGAAGGAAAGGTGTGAAACAAAGGTAGAGAGACTAAAGAAATGGAGAGAGAGTGTAAAGGAGAGTTATAATGAGAGACAAATACAAACGGGGCATATGTAAAGAGTAGAGGGAAACAAGAGGAGAAACAAATGGAAAGGGGAAAATATATAGAAAAAGGAAAAAGAGTGGAAGTGGAAGTTGCTTAACAAAAAAGAGGAGAGAACGTGAAGAAGACAAAGAATGGCAATAGAGAGGGATGATAAGATAGGTAGATGGGCTGAGAAAGAAAGTGAAGGAGAAAAAGTATAGAGACTGACTCAGGGTCGAGAGAGGGAGGGAGGGAGTGAGTGAGAGAGCGTGAGAGACAAAGAGCGAGGGGCTGCCTTTCTTAAAATAATGATTTATCTAACTGGTCCTCTGGTGCGCCCAGACTCCGCAGCACCTTTGATCCAGATATAATTAATGCCAAATGTAAAACACAGTCGTTTATTTCCAATACGGCCGGTTGTGGAGCTGCAGTCACATATGGTTCTCAGTTTAATCCCATCTGGTTCTGGAGTTCATATATAAACAGGACACTTTGGGGAACAGAGATTAATTCAGCTTTGGAATGCCATTCAAAATGTGTTAGTTGTTTGGCTCGGCCAGGTCAGGCTCCGCTCCGCTCGGCCGAGCTGCGTTAGCATGCTCGCTGTTATATAATGAAGCGGCCGTGTGTTTCAGATTACAGGTTTCGCTCAGATAAAACCATTCGTCTCCTCTCTCGCTCGTCTCCTCTCCGAGAAGCCCGTGGCAGCTCCAGCCTTGCTTTCCTCACGAGAACAGGGAGTGGGACTCACCAGACTCGGTGGGCGGGCAGTCCTTGACGTAGAAGACCTCGGCGAGGTTGTCCTCATCCGGCGACAGGCCCTGCTGGTGCAGCTGCAGCTTGCGCAGGCCTTCGCTCTGCTGGTGCTTGACGGAGCGGAGGTGCTGCAGCAGGTTCAGCTTGGCGCGGCTGGAGTGGTCGCACAGAGCGCAGTAGTAGTAGCACGACTCCGTGTTGCAGGCGCTCTCTTGTTTTTGCAAGTGCTGCGGGAGGAAGAGAGATGAGGGAAAGTCATTAGGGGCTACACGCTTCACGTGGAATTACAGCCGCCGTTTGTTTCATGCACTTGGACAGCACCAACGTGAAACAGATACTTCCTTTCCCCAGTAATAATCTCCTGACATAAAATGCATTCCTTCCAGCTTTGTCCCAAACATAAATACTGATAACAAAGAGAGATTGTCAGAGAGAGAGGAGAAACAGACGAGGGAGGAGCGATAGAGAGAGGATGCACAGAGTCAGATAGATAAAGAGAAACTAGTAGAGAGACTGAGTGAGTGAGATAGAGAGAGAAAGAGTGAATGAGAAAGAGTAACTTCGAAAATTTAGAAAGATAGAGAAAGAGAGATGGTGGTAAAGATAGAAAAACTGAGAAAGTCAGGAGAGAAAAAATGAAACGGGCAAAGAGAAATACAGAGAATGAGCAAGATAATTACAAAGATAGAGAGAGAGAGAAGGAAAGAGAGAGAGAGAGAGTTAAAACAAAATCAATGAATTATTATTATATTTATTATAATAATTATTAGTTATTATTATTGCTGTTATTATTATTATTAGAGTGAGTGAGTGAGAGAAAGGAGGGTGGGGGTGGCAGGTCGATGTGTCTCTGTCTAGAATCATGTAATCTGGGACCTACAAGTAATTTACAGCGACAAAAAAAAAGAAGTCTAGCTTAACGTAAAGTCTGAACTGCGCAACTTCAGAAAGGATAAGAGGATGAGAGAAGATGGGATCTGCTGCGGGTAATTTACTATCTGTGCCGTGATAAAGATAAGAGAACAAATCTAGCAGGCCCTGGCTATAAAATGACCACATGTCTTCAGCGGGAGAGGGGTGTGCGCGCACGCATACACACTTCTGTAGTCTAAATATTCACATGCAGCTTTATGTGTGTATAGAGAGCGGAATGAAGGCCTGTGGCGTATTAGCAGGCGAGTGTAGAAGCTAAACCCCTGCACGGCCTCTTTCTCTCTCTCTTTACTACTGACACAAAGACCCCAGTTACTAAAGCCCCACTGTGTGTGTGTGTGTGTGTGTGTGTGTGTGTCTCAGACACTAAAGGAAGCCTGTCACCGGGATGCTGATGTTTTAAAAGCTGGTTATAGCGTTTTCATGAATTACAGATCTGGCTAGTGTGAGTGCGTGAGTGTGTGTGTGTGTGTGTGTGTGTGCACACATTACAGATTATTTGATAAAAACAACATTTTTTAAACTCCAATTGTTCCAAATTTCAATAATTCATTTGGAATTGAATTCAGGCAAATATTAAAACGTTGGAACAATTTTCTTGAATATTTACAACATAATGGTTAATTCTTGACTAGTTACTGAATATACTAAAAATACTACTAGTTACTGAATTAAACAAAATTCATCTTTTCAAAAATTACATTTTTGAAAGGTGCTTCATCATATTATCTTTAGAATCAGCATAGATGGAAATATTCTGAATAGGTTTAAAGAGGGAACAACATATTTCAGTGAAAGTATTAATATAAATAATACAAGTAAAATTAATGTTACTGCAGTGTGTTTCATTTTACCTTTTCACGGGCGACGCGCACACACACAAACACAAAAGTGCACACACACACACATACACTTGAGCGCGCGCATGCACGCACACACACACACACACACACACACACACACACACACACACACACACTGTGTGCATAACATTTCCTGAACCTTCAGAGGAAATCCTGCTCACTTTATCATGCTAATTCACTTCTATTTACAGCGATAAAACTACACATAAACGCTTTATTTCTTGGCCATTCTGGCTTCCAGCGGGTCAACTGCTGCAAACAAGCAAAGCTTTCCCTCTTCACAAAATCCAACCAGGATTGGTCTTTTTAGGAACAAGCACCTACCAGGCACACACACACACACACACACACACACACACACACACACACACGGCGCTGGTGGGGCTTCTTAAGCTTGTTAATTCTGACAAGAGACTCTGACACAGGAGAGCGAGAGAGAAAGTATTTAAAGCAGTGCTTTGTAAGCGAAATCTGAACTGTCCAGCTTTAAGTATTGTTCTTTTCAGCTCTAATGCGTTTCCAACGGCAGGGTTCCTGCATTCAGACATGCCTGACAATTATGGACTTTAATTTGGCCCAAAGTTTTGCATTATTGTGCAGCTGTGCACCATGCGACGTCAAAGAGCTGCTAGGCCTCCCGTCCACCTAACACACACACAAAGCCCCCCGATTCCGACAAACAGCCCCCCGCCGTGGCCCTGAGCAAGCCGAGCATATCGAGTGTGCCTACAGTACTGGCAGACTAATGAACAATGAGTAAAAACAAAAGGCCGAGCGCGGCCTCCATTATCTGATCTTCCGGCCGAACACCAGCACGTCTGCAGGTGCAGAAGAAAAACCTTTAGACAAAACAGATTCCTGGACTGTCAGGGATTAGAGTCATGGCAGCATCTTTTCTTTCATAAACGCGCTGCATTTTTCTCACACGGCGGTCGGGCCACGCTCCGCCAGGGGCTGCGACCATTTAGACGTCGCAGGCTTTAATTAAGTCGAAGTTGTCGGAGAAAGACCTTTTTTGGCACGAAATCGGGGTCATTAATTACCACCATCTTTGTTTTTCTCCGAAAAGGGAAGCCCACCGAGGACACGCGGGGTGACGTGTAGGAGTGAAAGACCACACTCACCTCGCAGGATTCTCACATAAACCTACCAAAAGGTCCCGGCGTCGAGTCTGCCGGGAGAAAAACGCTCTCGTCTCAAAAACAAACGGGCCTAAGATCACCATTCAGACCTCGACTGCTCCATTATTAATGCCTGTCCTTCTTAAAAAAAAAAGCATCCAGACCGCCATAGCTGAAGGAAACCCGCCGTTTGAGATGGTTTCTCGGAAAGCCAGGGTTTAATTTGTTTTCTCTGCATGTCGACTAAACCTCATTCGGATGAATAACCATCTGTAATAAACAATCATTAGCTGGGCCTACGATTCCACCAATCACCTCCTCTCACGCCGCCGGTCCGCGGCCTCTTCTCGCCGCCATAGCTGATTTTTCCATACTTAATATAAAGCAGATTTGTGGGTAATATGAAGGCCGCTGACCGTTCCTATTCAATTATCGGGAATCACAACAACACAGACGAGTTTCCATTTTTACAGCGGCAATAAAACACGATCCCTGCAGACGTGGGATGTGTAAAGACCGACAACGTAAAATATTCCTTTCTTCATTTGAAGCATTCCTCCTCTGTTTGCTTAAGAACAACACTGAACCCGAGTATTTTTCATCGCTCTTTTATGAACCCCCGTGGCAGCGGCGCAAGCTGTTCAGACTCCATCCTGGGGTTTCTGATTTATGAGCTTTAAACTCGCCATTTTTAGTTCTGTCGGGGTTACAGAGAGCTTCTATTCTACCTGAAGTTCAAACGGTTTGGTGGCATCTTGTGCATATATACCATTCGATGTGCCTCTACATGCATCGGATCTCGGACTATCCATCACTACTTATCAGCACTGTGACTTTCTATGCAAATCCACCAGGAGTAAGTGTAAAAAGTACTAAACGGTTCCCAAATCTCCAGTTGTGTTTGGCGATGCACTCCAGCTTTTGGTGGCTGATTACTCCGGATTTGCATTTAGCAAACAACATAACCCCACGTGGTCCAATCACAGTGTCTAGGTGTCGATCTGCGCGTCCGGTTGAACAGGATCCGCGGCAGAAGGGTTGTCTGCGCGGCCTGGCGCCGGATCTCTGGATAATCAGGCACGAGCCACGCGTCTCTAAAGCAAAGACGTCGCTGCGTCGAGCTGCCAAAACAAATGCAAATCAAAGCACCAGGGATTCCTCTTCACCTGTCAAACCCGGCCCAGAATCCCCTCCAAACCCGACGAGACTTCTTTATTTATGCTTACTCCAATCATTACAAAACACTTCCTGCCGTTTCCTCGGCCGCGCTGCTTTAGGCAACTAGTTTCATTTGCACTTTCTACAGTGACAAAACAGACTCATTAGCAACATTCAGACCAAGAGCTTCTGGAGTTTTGACGTTTTGTGCTGCGTTCTGCACTATAGCAACCTTCAAAGAATTATACACTGTTTTTTAAAAAGCATCGAAAAGTACACAATATTTTTAAATTCCTTACACAGGGAGAATCTAATAATGCTTTAAATAAATAAAAATATATATATATATATAAATAAATATAAAAAACGGTTGTCTCTACTGTCACTGCAACTGTGCAAAAAAATTTTAAATACGAAAAGACAATATATAACTAACAAATCATACAAAACGCAATTGCGTTTGTGAGTGTGTGTGTGTGTGAACAATTCTAATTCAGAAAAAGGGAAGCGTCTATTTTCTACCTTTAAGATAATTTAGTAGACTAATAAAAACCAACCTTTTTGGAAAACATTGCACTTCAACGTGCATTTCTAAAAAGCATTTTTTAGACAACATCTCAATAATCTGAATATTTGATAAGGTTCTGGATTTGGTAGCAGACGCCACTGCAACAGTAAAAAATAAAAAAAAAGAAGGAAAGAAAAAATAAACAAAATAAATAAACAAAAGATAGTGGTTTTCCCCTCCGAGCACTTTAGGCACATTCCAGTCTGACTTGGAGGACGGCCAGGTCTACGATTCCATCAGTGCTGACACCCTCCAAACACATGTTACCAGTAACCACTATTGAGCCCGGAGACATAAATGTAATGTTATATCATGGTACTGTAGGAGTTGGCAACCTGAGAGATTCCTGTGAAAGAGGCATTGCCCCCTGCATTCCAGTGCCAGACAAGGCCACCGTCTATTCCACTACAGGCACAATACACCACTGGAAATCCATCTACTTTTTCTTCTTCCTCCTCTACCTCGACAAATCCTGAGGAATGCATCAAAGAGCCCAAATTACCTCCCCTATTTATTTTTTCTCTGGATCCGTCTGGTTCATCACATGTAATTATGGCTTAGGACATTCCGCCAGCGCATGGCTGTATGGTTAGCTGCTTAGGTCATATAATAATAATAATCATCCTTGCAAATGGACGCCAAGTTAAATAAGTGAATTAGCACAATGCGTCTTTCAGCGCCGCGCGCTCTTCAGAGGTGGTAAGGGGAGCGGGACACACCCGGGGTCTGTCCCAACCGCTGCGGCGTCCACCCGCAGCCTCTCAATTACGGTCCTACGGCTCGGACCTGCTGAACTGGGCCGGGGTGACGCCCGAGGTGCCGGAACAAGAGCGTCTTCTGCATACGCTTGTTGGCCGGCTGGACAGAATCCGCCAAAAACACATTCATCCTGCGACTGACAGCTGCCTGTGTGGAAAGTCTGAAATGAACTTCTGTTTCTTTAAGAAATATTGTTCTGGCCCTCATGTAAATTGGACGTTTTATTAATCATGTTGAAGTCAGAGCGCACGGATTCTAGGCCAAGCGATGTTTTAACAGCTTTTTAATGTGTAGATTGATCTGCAATGTGCCAATTTCTGTCCACTAACTGTTGGAGTAAACACTGCTCAGGGCTTTGGGAACCAGTCAGGCTTTGATCGCTGCCAGTAAACAGATGAGGAGGGATGGATGGAGAGAAAGAGTTTAATGTGCTGCTAATGGTGTCGACCTGGAATACAACATCAGGCCTGCGAGAGGAACTGAAGAGACTTCAGATACGTAGTTAGTCTGGGGTCGGCAGACATGTTAGAAGGCCGGGCTGGATCGAGAGGCTCTGGTGCCGACAAAACCAAATAAAGATCCATACAAACACAAGAACCCGACTCCGGCATGAGGCACAAGTATCGGAAAATCCTATTTGCATATCACCTCTCACCTCGGCAGTTGATATGGAAGATTAAGAACTAGTTCTTAATCTTCATTCCTCTAATCCTTCCCGCTGCCAAGACGGGCACGAGCGTTCGCCTGCTTTTCAAATTGCCTTAAAAGAAAGCAAACTCCCTATGAAAATGGAGGTGTATTTATATTATGGTGATTTAAAATCTGTCGCCTGGACACTTCTCTCCCATTAAATCCACTGACCTAACCATTACCCTTAAAAGCTTTGCTTGTCTCCATCAGGAGGTGAGAAAGACCAGAGACCCTCGTGTCCTCCTCAAGCCGAGGCTAAAATCAACATCTCAATTAGTCCAGTTAAAGTCAGGAGTCGCTTGAATACGTCTGAAGGTATCTGGAGTGGAAAGCAGCTCCTGAATGATGACGCTCCACAGAAACAACAGTGCTGGTGGAAGTACAACATTTGAGCATTCGTCACGTGGTCCATTAGGATGGAAGCCTCTGCCCACACCGCAGCATGTGTTTCTAATGCACAGCAATGCAAACAGAGAGTTATGAGCTCATGGTCTCAGGTGGGAAGCACGGGAGAGGATGATCCATGCGCGTGACCCTCGGCCAGTACAGTACGACGCTGCGGCATTCCAGCTAATTATGATGCATGATCTCCCGCCTGAAATCTCGGCTTTAAAACGAGTCCATGCAAAGACAATCTCCCACCTCGTGTATCTGATAAGCGCGGAATGAGCTCGGCTCACCGCTGCGTGCTCTTCCCAGCTCATACTTTAAAACATTAAACCCTTTCATGTTCCATCTGCCTTCTCCCCTTCCACAACAACATAGAGGAGGGTCTCTGATTTGCATCTTATTATTGAGAGGAGGAAGAGGAGGGGCGGGACAGGGTAAAGAGCGCAGGGATCCAGGAAGAGCTGCTTAGACATTGCTGCACTCACTCCACTCGCATATTCCCCAGGAAAAGCTTCAGCGTTTGGAATAATCGTAAACGATTGACAACACCAACAATTATGAGTAAATGTGACTAGCTCGGAGTTAAACTGTTTCCAAATATGATCTGCTAGCGGTGCGATACGTGTCTCCAGTCCGGTGGCAGTTTCACTCGGTCTTCTCTCACAAAGCAAAGTTTTTAACAGTAGGAATGATGCCAGAACTGCCGTGCCAAACAAGACTCTCCTGTTTTCTTTTCTTATTTTTAGAGAATGTTGACCTGACATACCTTCAATGACTAGTTTAAAATGTAAACAGGAGAAAAGAATGTGACTGAATGATTGGCAGCAAAGACGTGACTCCGCCTTGACATGCATCACTTGTGACATGCACCATTTATGGGTGGGGTTAAGTGTACAGGAGTGAATGTTGTAGACTCTCACACACGTTTAGAGAGAAAGCAGCGCTGGTACGTTTGTCCACAGGATTGGAGTGATTTTCACCACTTCGGAATTTTACAAGGATGTGACTGATACAACTGATGCTGCAACAACCGTTTAAAGAGTTTTCAAACCCATAAAAGGCAAGTCATTGTCTTTTATATTTTTTGCAGAAAAGACCTAGCCATGCTCCGCATTCCAAGGTCCACTCGACATACCACTGGCCACTTTGAAGATTACTGAAATGTTTGCTTTTGTTCTCCTCTAGAGAAGGGCAAAACCAGTCCGCGTCTATCAGAGCCCAAGGCACCAGGGAGAACCGCTGCGCTCCGAGGTGATGCTAAAGCCGCGCCATGGAAGATGAACGTCACACTGCAGTTTGGTGCTCTGTGTGGCACGGGCACAATAGCTAAAAAGGCCATCTGGATCTCAAAGAAATGCTTCTGAGCAATTATGAAATGATAATTCAACGGGTTAATTTATCTAAATGTGGAAGGGAAAAAAAAATAATCACGGATGTAATCCCAAACAAGTGAGAGGGACTTCTATCAGATCTATTTCAAAGTATTAAGGATTACTAGTAGCGGCCTAATCCCACTGAACCTAAAGGGAGGTAAATCGTATTGTGTTGGAAATCCTGCCCAGGAAAGAACAGGAGGTTAAATGAGTTCTTTGCTCTGTAATCGAATATCACACTCTACTTATCTATTCAGTGAGCACCTAATGTTTAAAATCAATTACTTCAGGAATGCTTTCTTGCATTCAAGTCCGTTAATGTGAGCAAAAATTGCCACCCATGACTGCTGCTCTGTCTTCACTCGGGCATCTGCTCCGAGCCGTGGCTCTTATTAAACGACACACGTCAATATTGATCTCGATTCCAATCTTTTCTGCAAACTCTCTCTTCGCTGTTAATTGTTGACTGACCTAATAACCATCTGGATTTCTTCTTAACATGCATGATCACTGGCCGCCTCTGTGCAGCTACTTAAAACAACAGGGAAAATAAAGATTTGCACTAAAAAAGAAAAATCTCCACCGGGTTACACGGGAAACCTCCGGGGAGCGTGTGATGTTCAGGCATACATTTATTGTCCAATAATGCTTCCCGGGCAAAGTCGTATGTTTGCTTTCGCTCCGTGTCTGGAGAGTTAAAACAAAGCTAATTACCTTCACTCGGCTATTTCACCAAGAATATAATATTATTGCAATTCAAGTCCTTCCACGACTGGCCTTATCAGAGCACCGTGAGTCATCCTTTGTTAAGCTGGGACCCAACCCCAGGGGAAGAGGAGGAGGGCCGAAAAAAGGAAGGGGAAAGAAAGGAAAGGGGTAAAAATGACAAACTCCTGCCACTCTTTGTTCCTGGGAGTTCCGTGCTCCCCTTCAGGCCGAGTCTTTTTTCCCTGCTATGGTTCCCATACCTGTCAGCCTCAATAGCCTTCACAGTGCCTGCACAGAGACAAATGGGCTGACCTGGCCGGCCTCTCTGACCCAGGGACAACAGGAAGATCACATCTGGTTATTAATATCAGAGCATCCTCGTATGGCGGCCCCCCACCTATCTCACAAGACAGAAGGAATGAGCAGTAAAAAAAAAAACGAGGGGTGTCGGGGCGCCACACTTTAGCACAATGCTTTAAGTTGTCCATCAGCAAACGTTAGTCCTGTGGGGCCGGTGTGGAGATGACCATCTGCTTACGAGCAGGGAGGGCACGATGGGAGAAATACCTATTAATATCTATGAGGATTAATGACAGCAGGGTCTAGCTGAAGCCCGGGCTTTGTGTTTGCACCCACACTCGTCTGTCTGTATGCTTTAATTATACCCCCTCCCCCTCACACCCTCCCCTGAAAGATTCCCATTGTAATCCGCGTGCAGGTGAAAGACGAGAGCGTCTGAATAATCTGGCCCCGCTGTTGGGTCAGAACGAGAGGCTGAGAGAGTGCTGACATACTTTTATTCCTGCTGAGTGTAAGTGGATAAACTGGCGCGTTTGTGAAGCTCTGGTGCTGTTTGCATTTGTTAAGCAAAGTGAGGGTTGATATAATGCAGATCAGACCTGCTCATATTAAAGCTGCGAGGAGTTGGCTCCTCCAGGCCTGCGTAGCGATTTACACTTGGTCTTGTGACACTGACATTGAAACATTGAAACTGACAAAAAGCCATAAAAAAAATGAAGCCTGACATCTCCACGCTGCGGCTTTGTGTTTAGGCCCGAATTAGCGTTGACCTGGCTTTGAAACCCAATCCGTGCTGCATATTTCAGCCTCTCCGCTCGGCCTCCATTTCTAAAAGTGGCAAATGAGCAAAAATAAAAGGTGCTGAGGGACGACACAGGTGATGCTGCATGCAAAACCAGCGCCATTGCTCTCCAGCACGATGGCCTTCTATGCAAATATCCTCAACTCAATCTCCTGTCCATTTCACCATCAGATCGGGTGAAATGGCAGACAATAATTTGAACTGCATATATATGAGGAATTTGATTTTCAAATGAGGAGGAGTGAGGCTGACCTTCAGTAATGAACGCGCTTTAACCGCCAACATCATAATGCGTCCATCAACTGTCAGCCATCTTGGTTACGAGCATAGAAGAGGAGGGGGAGGAAGAGGAAGTAAAAATCCTCCTGATGTGAGGAAAATTCAGGCACACGGTACGAAACACAAAGAACGCTTGAGGAAACGTCTTCATAGACAACATTACATTTCAGTCTTGCTTCTTCACCGCCCTCTTTTCCCTGCTCTCCTCTTTTAATTTTCCCCTCTAATTTTCCTGCCCCGACCAATGGTGTTGCCATCCGTATCATGGATAATGAGATGGGCTATCTGCGTCTCCCCGGGGACAGGGCCGTGCAGAGCCAGTTGCTGCAGCTCCAGATAATAACTTAACACCAGCGAAAGAGGAAGAAAGAGACGTGGAGAGATTGAAGCGGTGTCCACAACTACAGACAGACAAAGTTAGCTTGACTGATGAGAAATACTGTAATTAATGTTCAACAGAGAGAGAGAGAGAGATAAAGGGGGAGATACAATGAAAGGGAGAGTGAGTGAGAAATGGAGTACAAGAAAGAGTGAGAAATGGAGGATAATAGGAGAGAGTAAATAGAGAGAGAAGAATTGATGATGAGAGTAAAAAAACAACAACAACAACAAAAAAAGAGTTGGGTTAGGGTTAGGAGTCAGAACAGGAGATTAAAGTGAAATAACATCGAATAGAGAAATAACATAGAATAAACAAAACAATAGAAATACAGAAAGAGTGAGAAAAAAATAGAAAAATGAGAGCGTGAATAGGATGAAGAAAGAGACTGAGAAAGTAAAAAAAAATAAGATAACAGAGAGATGATGGAAAAAATGATAATGGAAGAGAGCGAAAAAAATATATGACAAATATAAGGGAGACTGAAAAAAGGGAAATAGAAGAAGCGACTAGGAAAGATAGACAGAGTGGGTGAGTGAGGATAAAAAGAGAGAGGAGGTGCCACAGAGGCGAGCAGACATGGGGGAGGGAGAGAGAGACAGAGAGAAGAGCAGCAGAAAGCGAGGACCACCTGGTGAACAGGTGCAGGTCGGTATTTGCCTTTTCCCCACTCAGGCTTTCTAACACACTGACCATGAACATTCTTGGCTTCAAATGACCCGAGTGGCTGGTGCAAATCGTCTCTTTGGGGCGACGGACATTTTTCACCGTTTCTCTTAATCAAGCGTTACGGGTTTGACAGATTTACACTCTAGACAGGCATCTCTTTGAATCCTAATTAACACGCTCGGTTCAGATCCACAAGAAGCGCCATATCAACAAATCAAGTTTATTCTAATAACCAAAAAGCTGAAGTTGTTCAAAAAAAAATATCAAAAGTGTTACGATTAATCCAAGGCCATTTTATTGTGGGCTGGTAAAACCTGTGTCCTCCATTGTGAAGAGGTACTTGCACAAATCTTGACTATTACACTGCTAATGTAATTTAGGTCTGGAAAATTCCCCTCCGGGATTTAAAAAAAAAAAATCATAGTTACAAAGCTGCTATAAAACCACTGAATATGCTTTTTGTTTGCATCCTCAATCATTTCTGGCCATAAAGATATTCAGTGTTCCGGCCTCATATGGAAAGGTCATCAGCGCTTTGTTCTTTAGTGCGCTGCCCCTTCACCTCCAAACATAAAAGCCGAGGTGTTTTCTGCTCAAATAAAGAAACTGCTCCCCTCCCGCCCTCCAACATTTAGTACCAGAAATATATATATGAGCAAAAAATGGCCTTATTCCTGCCAAAAGCATTAGAAGCGGCATCTGCAGAACAGATTTCCCCCTGTGACGGTGGGGCTGCGGGGAGATGAGAGCCAGAGCGGACCCCGTGTCAAACGGACACCCGTCTCTCTCCATCAATCTTCTGCCCCTTCACCTGTTCTTCTCAAAGTGAATCAATGTAAAAAAGCTGTGGCTCTCGTTCCCCTGGAGTTTTCATGTTGGCGGCGGCTCGCACTATAAATCCTCCACTGTGGTTTGTGATCACCAGAGTCGTCCATTACTACTTGCAAAAGCTAATAATTATGATTCCTGTTAATGCTTCCTAGCGTAGTCTGGAGCAACTACACGCCATTGACTTAATCTCTTGGTTGCATTTCTCTAAATACTAAAAAACATTACCATGCAAAATGTGTAGTGCAATAATCATTGAAGCTTTGAGCGATTATGTAGACGTGGATGATGGAATTCGATTAGGAATTCATTGAATTGCGCTTTCTGGACATCTGCAAAACACGGCCATCCTAGGATAACCCCGTCTTTCTAGATCGTTCCGCTCTCCGTTTCTAAAAGAGGCGCAGAACTCTCATGCTGGTTTCGGGGTTAAACCCAAAAGATCAAGACCACTTTAATCCTACATACCCCTGACCAGACACCTGCTGTTCCGGGAAGAAGGCGCCTGAAAAGGACGACATCTTTGGTAAAAAAAAAAATAAATAAATAAACATAAATATGAAAACTAAAATTTTAAATTAAATAAATAGAGAGGACATCTATAAGCTGAAGTGGCACGGGGCGAACAACCAGTCAATAACCTGCGACAGCATCACGTGAAGAAACGAACAGCAGACCACAGCGAGATCATAGCTAAGCTCGGCCTTTCTCTTCCTCTAATCTTCAATCTAGTTGTCTTTCGTGATCTGAAATGCTCTCTGTTTCCATGGAGCCTCTTTATTTGCTTAGAGAATTAGCCAAGCCCCCTGACCCCCCACCCTTTCTAAACTGCTAAGGATTTCAAAACATTCCCATGGACTGTGTCTTTAATGCCAGGCCTCCAAATACCACATGTGATTCTTTTAGCCCTTTATTTGCCTCATGCTGACTTCACCCGTTAGAGGATTTGCTCTTTGTTGTTTGGTAACTTCACACTTCCAGCACGGTCCCAAAACGCGCATAAAAACCTACTTTTGGATTTCAGAACATGGTGATGTTTCAAAGAAGCCCGTCGAAATGGAAATCCACCAGGGATCTGTTAAGACGGGGGATGCTAGTTGCTAAAGCCGCGATGCTAAATATACATCTAGCCTGGCTTTCCAGCACATACAAGGAAAAAAGTGACTAATGCTGGTCAATAGATCTTCATTAAGTTAATACAGTTTATCCAGGAGTCCACTAATGTGTCTGGGATGTGATGCAGGTCTATGATTTCAGGATGCTAGTATTATTGTTTCAGGCAATCACACCAGTCCAGTAAGTCAACACCCAAATGCACTTAAGAACAGGATGATGCTCGGCCTGTGTGACCCCCACCCGCCCCTCCCAGCACCGCCGTGGATCAGTTGTCTGCTTGAGGCCTGGAACCGAGCCGCAAAAACAAAAGGATCAAGCAAGAAAGAGAGAGAGAGAGAGAGAGAGAGAGAGAGAGAGAGAGAGAGAGAGAGAGGAGCAGAAGATTCTCACTGCAACAGCAGAAGTTAATCAGCAAATGAAGAGACACACTAAACTCTGGGCGATCTAAAAATAATCCTGACATTTCCCTTGTCTTATGTGGACAAACACACACAGTCACACGTCCGGCGTTCACATGATGTTTGTTGTCATCCGATGCTGGCAGCTCTTCCCGGGCGCGTGCACGGTTACAGCGCCCGACTTGACTGTTAAGAACTATTGATATTTCTGACATAAATTCAATTAAGTTTGATTTCTGAAAGGCATCATGTAAACGGGCTGAGTGGCATATTCCCGTCTACGGGATCTTTACAGGAAAGGGAAGACCGGGTCACAGAGAAGGGATTGAATTCAGCTGCCCTAATGACACTTGACAACGGAACCATTGGCACTCGCTAGATTGTCGATAGTGACGAAACCCGTGTGGAAGACAGAAAAGAAGGTGTGTGATCGCAGACAGAAGCTATAAGAGTATCACTGACCTTGTAGACCTTCAGCACGGCTTCATGCCTCTGGTTAGTCACATGCAGCCTCAGCTTCTCCACGCTGTTGCTGTAGTAGTCGCAGGCGTTGCACTTCAGGTGCACAGGGTTGCCGATGGCGATGCACTTGAGACGCCACTGGTTGGCCTTGCCGCCCTCCTTGATATGGGCCACTAGCTGGTACTTCTGCATGTGCTTGTCGGTCTTGCAGTGGAGCTGGAAATTGGCCTTGAGCTGCGTGTTGTAGTTGCAGAGCTTGCACTGGTAGACGTCTCCCATCACGGCTCTCCACTCCTCCTCCGGAAGCGATCGCTCGGCTGCCACGTGCCCGCTGAGGGCCTCCAGGCTGTCAGAGCTGAATTTGTTGCACACCGCACACTGGAAGAGTTTCAGCAGCGGGTCGTTGATGCAAGGTGACAGCTCCCCAGCAGAGAGGACGGACAGGTCATCACCCATTAACTGACCACTCGCGAGACGCAGCTCTGCAGGCAGCTCATTATTTACTGCGGAGAAGGAGTGAGAGGGAGGGCAAGAGAAGGAGACAGCAGGAGAGAGGTAGAAGGGAAGAGGTGGGGCAGAGTCACAGGGAGGAGAAAGAGAGAAGAGGGGTTTCTGTTTTAATAAATACAAATTTCAAGCGAGTGGAGAGACTGGTGTGGGGCGACCATACAAAAGGATTTGATAAAATAAAGCCCCAGTAAGGAGTATGGCTTTTATAAAGCCTTAACTATAAAAAGCTATAATAGGATTGAATCAGGATCAATTACAATCATCCCTTTCAAGTTCTAAACTCCCTCATCAGATAGCTTTAATTACTCCTAGCCGGCATTCCTGAGTTTACTCCCGCACATTTTCCCTTCTTTCTTTAAAGACACGGAAACCGATCGATACAAAACCATCAGGCGTCTGCAGTAGTTTTAAAAATGTAAATAAAACGGGTAATCTTACAGATGATCGCAATCGCACTCTTTGCATTTTTAGAAGTAGAGCAGATTTATTTTCTATGCCCTAAACCTACAAGAGAATATTAACAAAATGTAAACACAAGATCAACATAGCATGCCTGCTGCATGAAAAACGTTTTTTTTTTTTTTTTTAAAGGTTAGAAACACAAAATTCACACACAGAAAATTCAGGAGAAAACAACTCACTGTGACTTGGAGCCAGAGCTGCAGCTGTGCTGGGGTCGAGTTGGAAAGGGTTGATCATCATCTGCTGGTCTGACGGACTTTCCATTTTCATGCCAGTGAGGCCGATGTTTTGGGCCAGATAGTACTGGTACAGCTCGGCCTCAGCTGGTGCCAGACCCAGATGCAGGTTGTGCTGTATTTGCTTCATGTTCTGCTGGAGAAGCATCATGTTGTGCATGTGCTTCTCGCTTGTCATGTGAATGCGCAAGTTGCGCGCCACGTTGGTCTCGTAGTCACAGACCTCGCACCGCCAGGTCGGCTTCTGTTTGGGTTTAGATGGCGAAGGAGTGCCACATCCACTCAGACTGGCATTCGAGACGGGCGGGGGGTGGTTGTAGATGGCTTCAGATCCTCCATTTTGCAGCGTCTGCACATTGTTGAGGTGCTTGTCTGACTGCATATGTATGCTAAGGTTGCCTTTGGTCGTTGTGGAGTAGTTGCACACCTCGCAACGGAACGGCTTGTAGCCACACGTGTAGCTCTCGCCACGGGCTAGTCGGGGGTGAGGCTGACCGGTGCGGCAGTAGACGCAAGAGCCTCCAGACTCCGGGTGCTTCTCCTTCATGTGAGCATCTAAGGTCTGCTGGTACTTGTAGTGCCAGTTACATTTGGGGCATTTCAAAGTCTTGCAAGAGTTCCGTGAGTGCATCATGGTCATGTGACCACCAAGTGAACGGGACGACCCTAAGACAGTGTCGCATTTGGGGCATTCGATTCCGCTTCCAGGAGAGCCCTCTCCTGTGCCAGGAGTGCCAGGAGTGCTGGGTGTGACGGCGTGCTGGTGCAGGGGGCCCGGGCTCTCGTCATCGCGGCGCATCAGGTCAAGGGGATGGGAAGGCGGCGTGCCGTCTCTGCCACCGTTGGAGTCACAGCCGTCTTTGCTGCCTCCGCTTGCAGAGTCATTGCTGTAGTCCAGAATGGCTGCAGCTTGCTTGGTCTTTTCTAGGTCATTGCCAAGAGCGACTGAGGAAGTAGTGCCCCTTTCAGTAAATTTCAGCACACTGGATGATAAAGGAGAAATGCTTTGGTTTAAAAGAGGGAAATCTTTGCTACTGGTACTCTCCCCAAGTTCACAAATGCCATCGTCATCAATCTCGTTGGAATACATCTCTTCATCTTCCTCGGCATCGGCCAAGTCTCTGGGCTCGCTTTTAATGGGGAGCTCGCCATTTGCATGCAAAGTGCTAACGTCCTTTTGCTGTTCACAGTTTCCCTCCTGGTCCCTGCACCCGGCCCCAGGTGACGAGCGCTGGAGAGACACAGAGCTGACGGGGGACTTTAGTGCCGGACCCCCAAGGTTCGGTTCAGCCTTTGGCATCTGGGCACTCCTGGGCGACTGGTCTGCAGAGGACGCCAAACTGGCACTTCCTTTCAGAAAGGCAAAACCAGCCTGCAGAGAATCACCATTTTCCATGTGAAAGGTGTTCCACAGGCTGCGGATGCCTGGATCAGGGCCCATGAAGTTTGCAGTAGAAAAGTGGGGTAACACAGAATTGTTTTTTTTTGGTTCCAGAAAGCTTATAAGAGGTTCTTTGTCTTTACCAATGCCCTGTATGATGGCAGAGACATATTTATTACTAAGGAGCTTCTGCTCCTGCTCATTGAGGGTCATCCGATGATCATGCACAGCATGGGTTACAAACGACCTACTAAAACCAAAAGACAACTTGCACAAGAAACACATCAGAATAGGTTTTCTCTTCCCATCACTTATGCAACCATCAAATTTAGACAAGTCCACATTGTTAGGAACATCTTTGGACACACAGGAGTTTTTGGCTGCGCCATCAATGGTAAGATAGTCTTTATCACTCTTGTGTCGGAGATCGTAGACACGGAAACTGTGCAACACAGGACCATCTCCTGCTAATGCTGAGGTATTTGGGAAAGCCTGGTCGGCTGTAAATGGTTTCCCGAGGGATGAAGCAATGTGAAAAGTATTGATCACTTGTGGATAAAAGGACATGGGGGCTGTGGCAGACTGCTCAGTCTTGTCCCCAGCAGCGGATTGAGAGTTTGAAAACAGTGCTGGGGAAAAGAGGCTTTTGATCCCTAACAGGGCATTCTGGCCACCATCTTTGGAGTCCTCAAGAATAAAAGCTGAGCCATCGGGCTGGTAAACTATCTCTCCTGTCAGGTTCTCTACATCGCTGTCCTCGAGGTCGCTGACCTCGCTTTCATTCTCGTCCTTCAGCAGAGGAAGGCGAGCGCTCGGGCAGTGGTGCTCCATGTATTTTTGTAAACTCGAGAAGGAAGTGGCACATTCGTTGCAGGGGATCTCTTTAGTGGCCACGCCTACTGCATTCTCCGTGTTTAATCCCAAAGCGATTTCTCGACTGCTTTCCTCCGTCCTCAGGTTGTTGTCCGCAGAGCTGTTTTCCTTGTCAGGCTCCATCCCAAGGACTTTCTCTGGCACCTCATTATCAAGATGTGTCGTCTCACGTAGCTTTGATATCTGCTGCCCATTTTCCTGCCTTGAGAGAGAAGGGGAGTCACAAGTTTCCATGGTAATCGCTACATGGGGATCTCATTTCATCCAGCCTGTCAGGGACCTGCATGAAAAAAAAAAAAAAAGAGGGAGAGAACAAAGAATAACATTAGGACATTGTGCAGGATATGGAATTGGCGCAATGATGTTTTACAAGATATTCAGCGTTCCTGCTTTATAGAATTATGCACTGTTCTAGATTTGACCAGGAAGCGACCAAACACCAATTCTGTCAATTATTAACAACTCCAATGTCTTGCTAAATCTTTCAGCCCCGTTTTAATGGTTGAAAATTCTAAATTACACATAGGGATTTTTGTCTTAACTATCTCTTTAAAATCAAGCCACTCCCTAACAAAAGCTTTGGTTAGTTCTTTTATCGCAGTCATGTAATTACAAAAGGAAAAAAAAGAAGGAAAACAGGGGAGGACCGACCCATTCAAATCAGGAGCTCTTTCCGACAGCGAGGCGGGATCCTTCTACTCATGTTACTCCGTAAATCAGCTTACGTCAAACCTTCTCTCTGAGGCATCTATAATAAACCTCAATTGAGCACCCATCCGAACCCCTCGGACCATAACACCAGCAAAAAACAAAACACTTATTTAGTAGATCTATTTCAGTCATTCACGGGACCATTTTTCTCCCTTTTGTTTTTCATTTCTCATCTCTGGCAGCTAACAAAAACCCAAGCACATAAAGCAGACCATTTGAAATACCATAGCGATGTTATCTATCCTGGACGGCTGCCCATCTCTCAACCGTCACTGCCTCAATCAGGGTCTCTCCTGGCTTTCACAAATCACACACGGCTTGCTGATGAAAACCCTTCAATCAATTTTTTTGGGCCTGTTATGGCATCAAGGACAATTTATTCCAGAGACAGGACAGATTGCTAAACTTGAAGCTGAAACACAGGCCTGCACGTGAAGCCCAGTCGGACAACGAGGCGAATAACGGAGGCGAACAGACGGAGCTCTGGCTGTGAAGAAGACCTCAGAAAACTATCTTCTTTACTTTTTTGGAATTAACGAGTTATGTGTTGTGCCAAAGTGATTCTAACAATGACAGGGTAAAATTACTGTGTTCTCAGTTCAACTAAAACACATTCAGGATGGCTAAAAAAAATGAAGCTTTTCAGTCTTTATTTTCTAATTATTTTCCAGAACACCCTGAAACTGATAATAGATTAATAAACCATTCGAGCAGGATGCAATTTGGACCAAAAAGCGCTGTATGTCAAAATGAATGAAGGTGAAAGATTATTTCAAATCAACACAGACTTTGTTGAGACTAATTTAGTTAATGTATAAAGCTCGGCCGACGTCTTTGAAACGCAGACGGCTATTTCACTGCTGAAATCCAGGGTAATTCTCATCAATTATTGCGAGCCAGCTAAGAACACGACCGCAACAAAGAATCGGCTCGAAAATGCACATCAAATTAATCAACAGAAAATTCTATTTTGCTATAAACAAGATTGTAAAGGCTCAGGCAAACAATGGACCGCTGTGAAAAAGACTGGAAATTGTGTCTAAACACCCAGGGAGGAAATCTGTGTGGCAATTAGAGTTAAAATTAGCTGCGATTAGAAGTTGCTTCACGTATGAAGGAAACACACACGTATGCTCCGGTGAAACGCAGGGACGCGGGTCATTTGAGCAAGAGGAGAGGAATGTTCAGGCCCAAAAGCAGCGTTTGAGGGTGATTACTGTGTTCTCCGCCGGAAGATCACAGAGCCGGCAGCGTTGCCTTCGGGCCTGCGGTTCATTCCTGCAACGAAACGCAAACACACTCTCCTTCACCTGTCTGTCCTGTCAGCCCTCTGTGATTTCTTTGATTCCAGCTTTTAAAATTTACCAAACACAATACGGAACCCGCAATTATACCGGTGGCTTCCTGCGTCTCTTTTTTGCTCCTTTCAGGTGTCAGAAACTGAAATTTGGAGAGAGCGCCGGCGTGTTTGTTGCTTTGCTTGAGATCTGGGGAAGAGATCATCACTTAATGTGGGTCCGGACATGAAAAGCGGTTTGAGATGAATTATGCATTTCTTGACATGTGAAGTGCTGAGAGATGCCTCTTCTGAATTTCCCCATGTCTCTGGATTTTTGGCTATGCATGCGAATCATTACAAGGCTATGAATTATAAAGCAATGCACAAAAGAGCTAAACAGCTCAGAGCAACGCTTGTTTTGATACGATGCGAGAATCCAGGGAGGCTGAAAGCATCTTCAGCTTTCATATTGATATTCTGCATCACAAGACATTTCATTGACAATCAACGACGAAACCTGGCAACTTAAGTGCACCCATCAATTTCTTCTTGGGAAAAAAAAACACTTTTTGCGCCAATGAGTCGCCGTGCGTTATCCAGACATCTTTAAGCATTCTCTGACGAGCGCACAGAATGGTGAATCTACAGCCATGTGTGTATGTAGAAATCACACACTGGAATCTTTTTCTTGCGCGGTGGAAAACACAATCCATGCCGACAGAAGCCGCGTCATTAAAAGGCGCTGTATGTTCTTTGCGACGCATTTTTCCCCAGTTAACACCTTTAGAGTAACGCGCCCGGATTCTATAAACCATTCGACAATTCCTCCAACGTGTTGTAACTTAACTGTGAAACGGCTTTTCTCTCTTGTCTTCCGTTCCCTCTGCTCTGAGTCTATAAAGCAGAGGCTACAGAAAGAAAAGAAAAAAGACAAATACTAAGCTCTTTTTCTTGGAACCGACAGTGCTCTCTCGCTCTCTCTCTCTCTCTCTCTCACACCAAAAACAACACACACAAAAAAAAACAATGAGGACAGATCTTGTTGCATGGAAATGGCTCCCGTTCCCATTAGAAGAAAAAGATGGCAAACAGTGTTTCTACCTCTGTTTTTTAATTAAGCCCGTCTCAGCTTCTCTTTCAGCGCTCTGTGGAGACGCTGCCTGTGAAGTGATTAAAAAAACCGGGATCTGATCAAGAGACGGGAATAATAGGGCAGGAATGCTAGCTTTACCCTTGTGCTAAGTTCTTGGGAAAGAGATCCAGGAGAGAGACGCCCCACTGATCAGAGCCACACAGCCGCTAAAACAAAGCCCAGGCCTGAAACTTTTCTTCAGCTCGCCTTCTCATTCAGACAGGGTGGACATTAGCATGCGTGTCCGTCCTTCTCTGCTGAAGCGCGACTGGAAAATCAGCACAGAGACACGTGAAAAATAGGTAAAACACCTCAAAATGATATCCGATTTAGGAAAGGTCACCCCAGACTCGGCTGGGGTCTTTCTCAACACCAAATCCTCTATCAAAATGTCATAGTGAGTTAGGGAAAGACAAAGGAGAGTCACAGCATGCAAACTGCACATATATCTAATCCTAACAAAGCCATGAATGGGCCTTCACAAGTCTAATTATACTTGTTTATATGTTGCCATGCAGAAAGAACTGATGAAAAATCCATCAAAGTGGCATTATCTGAACATCAAGAGCTTCTCCGGCCTCCAAGGACACCGGGAGGCTTAATTCTTTCTTGTTTAAGTCCAAAAAAAGAGGGAGAGAATAGCAAAAAGGAAAGAGAAAAGAAGTGGGGGGAGCAGTTTTGCATGACCCTCTTTTCACAAAGGCTTTTCCCGACCCGGCCGATGCCCAGAGGTGTAACAGTAGAAGCAGGATCTCTCCCCTGTGCCAGAACCACATTTAAGAGCCTCGTTCTCAATACACAACATATCATTACTGTCGGGTGTGGCAAATCCACATCAGCTAAAAAGACGTGTATTTAGCTGTCGTACAAATTACCTTTCTGTGGCTTGCTTTTAACGAACCAGTTACACAAAGTACTACAAGTACACGCTTCCAGCAAGCAGATTTAACCCGGCCAGTTCTCGGGTGTGCTTTGTAGTGATAGAACGGAGCAGTGATAGTCACTGACACACACTCACACACACACACACACACACACACACACACACACACACACACACACTGTAACACTGACGTCAAAACCTCAACATTGTAACATAACAGTAACTTGAACAGCACTTGATCAATGTGGTCGGGGAGTGAGGGCCACTCCGTCGGTCCGGTCCGGGCTTTCCACGACTCCCTTTCTCCAGTTTGCAAACTTTTACTAGGAGGGGCCGTATCAAAGAGAAACATAATCTACATAGCTAATGTCTTTTCTCAATTCAAAGCAGAAACGGCTGCAATTTCTCCTCGCTGGCAATCTGGAAACACTCTGGAGTTAATTACGTCTGATTCGAAATGAACCGCACAAACAAAGGCCAGTCTATGTCCAGACTATTATACAGCATTAACCGGCTTTAAGCTTCCTGCGGATCATTCGGAGGCTCTTCCATCACCCTCCCCTACCGTCCCAACAGAGAAAAATGCCTGCACACCCGGGCTTAATGAAAAGCACCGCAAGAAAAAGTGTGACGACCTCTCCTGACACGCCGCAAACTCGCAGTGCAAGTCACCAAAAAGGGGAGAAGGTAATTAAGTTTGAAAGAAAAGGGCCTTGCAACAAACAATAAAAGCCTGTGTCTCTGGAGGAGTGCAGGGGGGGGGGCGCAAAAAAATCATTAACATTCTTTTTCAACTCCAGAAAAAGAGAAGGAGGGGAAAAGGGGAACGTTCGCTGGCAGGTTCCCCACTAGTCTTCCTCTTTAGCCTTTTTTTCACCCCACATCTGGTTTCACATCTTCTTCGCGTGATGGTGGATCATCTTTGACTCCGCCTCTTGCCGTTTTACTTCTGCAGCACGGACACGCCGGCCGAGCGACAGCCCCTCGCCTACCTGAGACACTTCAGCCATATTTGCTGTCTGTGTTTTGCTTGGAGAAATAAACCAGATGCAAATGACTGCGTCTCCAAATCCCCCGGTGAGTCTCACGGCTTAATTAGGAAAGCAGATACGCCGTTTCCACTATACATAATGACACACAAACACCGACGGAGCGCGTGAGTAAACACACAGTCACTCCAGACGCAGCCACTAAAATTAGAGCCCTTCTGCCTGATTCACGCGTTTGACGCGGATCCGTCTCCTGGTCCTCGACCGTCCAACAGCCGACACATTTGGCTTCTGGAGGGAAAAAGTTCACAGGTTTTTTTCCCCCTCTCCTCCTTTGCGTGTGTTTTTTCCGCTCCAGACAAGAAAAGCATAGAATCTAATTGTAGGCTGCCAGTCCGTGTTCTGTAATCACCCTCTTTGTCTAGTTTTTGCCGTACGGGATTAGAGTTAAAATGATGACTGACTAATCCCTTGATTTCCCTGTGCTAAATAAATATTAATCTACTGGTCAAACATGTTCTAGTGGAGCACAATACATACAACACGAGCGTGCCCAGCAGATGCATGAATCACAGTATTTCTGCACATCTGTTTCTGAGCACAACCTCGCTGCCCTTTGTCTAATGCCACACAAACAAAGAGAAACCTTCTTCTCAGAGCGTCCTGAGTGTTAAACGGCGCTAATATTCCGGATTCAATCGCAGACAAAAGCATGCGACTGCGGGCAGACAGGTGTGTGCGACGCTGCCACGCGGGGCTGGAGTGCTAATCGGGCACCGTTTGGATCAGGCCCCGTTTTTTTTTTTTTTTTGACCTTTCCGCGCCGCCGTTTTCCCTTAGAAACAATAAAAGTTTAAAGTTCAGGCAGTTCTGAAGACGGAGCATCCAGCCTCCCCGGTCCTGTAATTATCTAGCATTATAAACATAATCACAGGCCAGGTATCCTCGCATGCATTCCAGCGCCGCTAGCCATGTGTGCTAACCCGCGCACTCTTCATGCAGGAATTTCACAAAACATGTCAAACAATCTATTACCGGGAGAATTACAGCGAGCTAACTAAGTTGTTCCAGGCAGCCAAGACTGATGCCTTTATAAGGCCGCGGCGGCAGAGATCCCGCTCCAGATCTGCCTAATTTCTCCAGCCAAAGAATTACTAATTAACTCGGGGTTTGTGCCTATATTTAATTAGAGAGCTCTCCAAATGAACTTTAGACCAAAGGCATGTGCGCTTGAATCGGAGTCTGTTCCGACAGCTGTTGCCAGTTTACCCTCCTGTGCCACAAAATAACATTTATTTTCAGAGCCATCATGGGGTCATTATTTCTTTAAGGAAGAAGCGGATCGCGCCGTTTGAAAAGTGTACGCTTTAATTGGATTTCACTCCAAACAAACAACTGTCAGATGTAATTAGAATGAGCTGAAATTAGGGCCACAATATTTCCATTATCAAATAAACGGAATGTCACGCAAACTACCGATTCAATTTTCAAAGTTAATTTCCATGATTCTGGCAGTCACGTCTCTCCATCTGCTCGCTGCAATCACCGGGCAAAATGACGCACACGCTAAAATGATTAATCCTTTTTAACTCATTAAAAAAAATCATTCCTTTAATTGCGCGGTACGAGAGAGCCAAAAAAAACGCTTCTTTCTCAGATGAAAAGGGCAGGAGAGCGGAAAAATATCTGCGCGCGGTGCTAATGAAGACAAACATGAAAAGAGTCTGTGGTTATTGCCACTTATGGCCGCTGAAAGCCTATCCGGGCCGCTCCGGCCCGGCGGTAACAGGATCGGCGGGGACGGCCGCATTGTGTCGTGCTGCAGATCGGCCAGACCTCAACAAGACGCCGGGGGTATTTTAAGGTCAATGGCGAGCGCGCGGAGAAAACAGGCTCTGGATCAGCATAACCGCCAACTAATTAAAGCAGAGAAAACACATTATGCCTTCAGCTTGGGCCGTAATAGTCAGGGGGAAGAATGATTTGTTTGGCCATCAAATGCCACGCGGTAATAAGCATAAAGCCGCGGTGAGAGAGCGTTTCCGTGAAATGGCACGTGTACGTGCGGACGGACTCCAGGACGCAATGGAAAAGAATTGGGTCTCTTTCAAACGTTGATCATCCTCCATCAGATTTAACAGCTCTCCGGTCCACCATTTATATGCATCGCTTGATCTTCGCAAAGGCCTCCGATTTGATTTTATATGAAACACCCCAAAGGACCTCAATTTTCCTTAATGGTTTTTTCATATGGTTTCCATAGATCCCTTTTATTACTCTCCCAATACTTTCTTTGATTGTCCATAACTTAAATTGTTAAGCACATGGCACGACGAGTAAAACTGAAAGGAATTGATAAAACGAGCACAAGGTGAGGCGGAAAATCATTCCTTCAAAAGCTGGAAACACAGAGGAACGCGAACAACACTCATCTCCCGCTCGCGCCCAAACTTCAATGCCACACTTTGTTCTTTCCATTTTATGGCCGCCGATCTCCCCGAGCCGCACATTTCGTCTGTTATTTTCGCTCCACGTCATTAAAAACTCAAAAGACACCGACCCGCACCAGGATCACCCACACAAAACCAGCCTTCAGTCCGTGCCACTCATCTGCACTGAGGGAAAGTAGAACCCCCTTTAAAGCAAATAATTAAAGACGATTCCGATGCAGATGCCAGACCAGAAGGAGACAGGATATGAGAAGTCTAGTATTAACCAAATACTTCTCTGGGGAGTGCTGCAGCTTTGCTCAGCCTCTGCACTGCGAACACAAACACTGGGACAGTGTCATGTCTGGAAAAGCACTCTCCACACACACACACACACACACAGGTGGAACAGCCGTGTTAATATCCTCATCACAGGGCCTGATGAACTGAGCCATATGAATATTCATGAAGTCGGCCTCTCATTTATCTGTTTACATACGGCGCTACCGGTCATACATATTCAATTACGGTCTCATCCGTCTCTTGACGACTAATAATGGGGCTGTTATCCAGCTGAGATGGGCATGGAGGGTGCAAGCGTGTGCTTCTGGAGACAACATCTGTCCGAATGAAGCCGTTGTTCAGTTTTATCTGCGTGTGCGAGCAGAAGCAGGAAGAGGATGCGACTGTTGAGGTCGACCTTTGTCTGCTGTTGTGAGGAGGGAAGGCATCACTGTACTCGGACTGTAACAGCCATGAAACCAGCCACTTCACGACAGCTGGGGTGATGCGGCTCGGCCCTCCAATGATTTTACACCCTCTCTTTATAAATCGGGGTATTATCTGGACCGGGAGGTTAGACTTTAATACACACACGCTGCTGACTTGTGTCAGTGTGATTTACACACACAATAGCTGGCAATTAGAAAAAAAAACAAGGACGATTTCCGCCGTAAAATCGAACAGACAGATGCAGAGGGAAACGGACAGTCATTTCACTTTTTTTCCTGCGTAAATGTGCACAGCGGCTGTTTCAGTTTTAAAATGGCTCTATAATATCAAATAGCACAGATGTTTCAAACACTCAGATCCAGCCTAGGATCAGCAGGAAATAGTTCTGTTCGGTTTATGAAGATCATTTTTGTCATTACCATTAGTAGTCACACACACACACACACACACACACACACACACACACACACACACTCGCATTCACAGAAACATACAAAAACACTCACCTGTATACACAAACACCCACACATAACACACACACACACACACACCAATCAAATGTTTTAAAACACGTTGGTTTCACATTAAGATGCTGCGTTTGTAGGTTCAGCAGGATTTTTATTTTTGCAATATCCTGTACAAAGTGTATTTAAAAATGCATGGAAAAAGAGAAAAAAAAAAAGAGGCAGAGCAAAGCCTGAGAATAAGAAGAGGAAAAATCCCCTTCTCCGATGAGACGCGAGCTGACAGTAAAAGTAATGTAATCCTGACTGGCAGAGAACCAAGAGCAACAAAAACATTTAGATAACTGTGCGCAGAAATGAAAGTTCTCAATGAGGACAAAAATTACATTTCCTCACGATAACAAGTCCTTCTCATAACAGCCCTTACGATTGTTTGAAATGTCCGTGTCCTCATCCGTCATGTGTCCGCACACATCGGCTTTAACTCCATCGCGTCGGAGGGCCGGTGGGAGTGAAGGGGGGACAATCCGCCGCATACGGCAAGTTTCACTTGGCAACCGAGCCCACATCAACATCTGGTGGAGCTTGTCAGAACACGCCTGATTCGAGCCGACACGAAAGCATGACATGTCTGACTGTGAGCTCCGTTTGAAACGTGGAGCGTCATCGACGGCGTATCCTTTTCTTTAGCGCCGCGGTTAAAAAGAGTGACATTGCCACCTTTTACAAACGTCTGAAAGCTACACTTCCTTTTCACCCCTGGAACGGTTACAAAAAGAGACGGGGAGGAAGAATGAGCGTTTTGTTCACGATAACCTATGAGCACTTATCTGGGCCACAATTCCTTTCCCTGGGTCATTTGCATATGAAAGGAGAGTTCTAGTTCTCTATGAAAGGTCAGTGAAAGATGATCAAGGCCTTATGGAACAACAAAACACAGGATAATGTCTCTGGCTGCAGCTTGTGTTCATTTAACGGAGGCGATGTGATGTCAGCTACGGTGCGCTCACGTCACGTCACGCCGCCGCCGCCCCCGAAACACAAAACCACTGCCACAGTCTTTCTATTCTGGAAAACGTCTCATCCATAATATATGAAAGCTGTATTAAGCATTCTATTTTTTAACGCACGCACGCACGCGCAGAAAAAAAGGGGAATGTTTTGCTGGGAATCGCTAAAGATCTGCATACATATTCCCATTGTTCTCCATCAAACTCTCGCATTTTTTGCAATCAAGACCTTTTCTGGTTTCTGAAAACGAGGACGTGGAGACGTGAAAAAGCCCTGATGTGTGTGGATCCACTGGCTGCCGCTGAATGACGCGTGCGGGCGGGCGGGCGGCTCTTTACCATTATCATACATATTACTTCACGTGACGACAAAATCTGCAGGCAGGCATCTTGGGAGGCTTCACAAATATGAAGCCTGTGCCTGTTGTCTCAAGTCCTCGACAAACATCTTTGGGGACGAGCGGGGCACGGCAATAAAAGCAGGAAGAAAAGCAGCGTTTCCATCTTGCTTTCATCTAAGTCACTCAGTCAACCATTCAGTGCCCCATTCAAAGGCGCTGTGCATTATGCAAAAAAATGGTAATCCTTTTCCGATGCTTTTTACACTTGTACAAACCCTGCATTCCCTTTCCTGAAAAGCAATTATATCAGTTTACATTTTTGTCCAAAAACAGGATTACTCCACCAGTAGCAGCGACGCGCCTCGCATGTCCCTCACAAATAGCTGAGGGAAAGTGCAGATTATCAGAGACGCTGCTTTCTTTCCTCTCTCCCCTCTTCTGTCCACAAAAAAAAAAAAAAAAACGTGGAGAGGCCTTAAGAATGTGATTTAATTAGCCAAAGAGAAAAGAATAGATCTTTAGTTGCTGTGGAAACTCTTTCTGACCTGACCTTCTCTCCGCAAAAAGCCCGGACAGAATGAGCTTCAGTCTGGTCTATTAATCAGAAACAAATTATGAAAGAATGTTGTCTGTCTGAATAATGCCCCCCATTCTGTGGCGAGAGCGGCGACAGCCTTCGCGTTGTCTTTCTGCGCATTTGACAGCCCGACATGACGAACGAGAACGGGAAGACCCCGGATTTGCATATGCAAATTCCCACGCAAGCAAAACGTGTCCAAACAAGTGTTATTGCCGGGCGGATCGGTGCAGGGCGGTGGGCTTGTTCTTGTTTGGGGGGCCACTGCAATACTTAAGGCCATTAGTCAGCACAATTAACCCCATCTCCATGGCTACTAATGAAATTGTGCCATGGTAGGACTTAAATTAGATAGCTGGTTATGCCTTTCCACCGTCCGACTCCAAATCCATTATTTGCCTCGGGAACAATGAGCCGTTTGTGCTCAACTGATCTCCACCAGCTGAACAAACCTCCGCGTTAACAATTAGCATATGTTAATAAAATTAAGCTCTAATTACATGAAACTTGTACATATTCAAATGCACTTTCCCTAGGCGCTGTGGAGCTTGAACCCCTTCCAAGTGTTTAACCCTTCAGAAAGCCTCTAAGCAGGGGAGGTTCTTTCTGCCTCAGAAATGCCTTGGGGCTGACACAAAAAGCCCCCCCTTAATACATTAAGCCCGCTCCTGACTTCTCAGCTTTCCACCCACTGCTCCATGGACCGGGGCGAGCGCTGCGCCCTCCGAACCAAATTCAATTGGGCCGGCAACAAAAGCCCCATAGTTCCTCCAACAATAACGTGACAACATCCTGGGTGCCATCCGTGAGTGGAGCGCACACAAACACGCATGCACGCCAGGTTATTAAACAGTTAATGTCCTTGGGAAGCCACAACAAGCAGCAGCAGCAGATGAGCACCAAGCTAATCTGTTTTGCAACAAGCAGTGTTGACTTTTTCCCGAGCTGAAATAAATCACTCCCTTTGTTAGATTCAAAAGTCTAAAGTGCAGGACATTGTGGGATCATGTGTAGAAAAAAGAAAAAAAAAAAAGATGTAAAAATTAAATGTAAAGAAAGAGGACAAAATCAAACCGCGCCAACACTCGGCTTTTGAAATCATAATGGACAGGGAATCTTAAAGGAGATCATACAGTCGCAGCTAGATTAAAAATGCCTTTGTCCTCCGCCTGTTCTTTCCCCCCCGTGCTGGCGAAATTAAACTGGTCTGTTCAAAGGTTTGAGATGAGCCCGAATGGAGAAAAAAAAGGTTTGAAGCATGAAGACGATTCACTCGAGCATCATTCGGTGTCTTTCAAAAAATAAAACAACACAAGCCTAATAATCGATAGCAGAAACTAGGATTATGCTCAAAACAATCCCGTTTTTCCCCCCTCAAATTGCTGACCAGCGACGCATTTCCACAATTCGACATAATAAGTCGTGCTACTGTGGATTACAGCTCTATTGGTCCGAACGCTTCCTATTGCCACATTTAAAAATAGAAAAAAGCATTTCCCTCTTTGACCCTGAAAAAAAAGCCTTTAGGGGAGGAAAAAAATGTTTTGCTGCATTTTAGGGTTAAACTGACATGAGCGGTTCTAGTTGTTTCGTGATTTTTCATGACGAATTCTGACAAATATGTGCATACATTATGTGTGTGTCCGCTCACACATATGTGGAAACGCCGATGTGTGTGTGTGTGTGTGTGTGAATCTGAATGGTTTTCTCTTTTGGGTCCATCAATACTGGGATAGCCACGCATTAGCATTCAAGCGAACAAGCCGTCATCTCTCAGCCTTTTAGCCAAATTGGGTGTCTTAATGTCACAAAGCAGCAGCAGTCGACCCTGCGTGTTGCTATAGGAGTTTGGGTACAAAACAGCAAAACGCTGTGATAGGTTTGTAGCAAGCCACTCTCCGCAGAGGCGGATTTTAAATCATTCAGCCTCTTCTATTAGACTCGAGACTTATTGAGGTAGAAACCATAAAAAATGAAGAAGGGAAATTTAATCCCTGAAATATTGATTTGCACATTAATATCATATAGGCAGTGGGCAATTTGGCTTCATGGAAATGACACATTGTCGACCTTAGAAGCCTCAGCCAATCTTCCTGCAGAACACGTCTCGGGAGTTATTAAAGGCTTCTCTCCATGGCTTTACCATATTCTAAGCTGCCCGCAATCAGACTGTGCAATGTACAATATTAATTCCACACCAAAATACAACCCAAACCTGAAATTACAACAATGCATGCCCACAGACACACACACACACACACACACACACACACACACACACACACACGCAGAAATAAACATGAGACTTTACGTAGCATTAAATACAACTGTAACCAGCGTAAATAGGAACATTTCTTACGGTGGTAATTTAGCCAAACACTGTGAGAGACAATGGCGTCTTCAGACGTCATTTTACACGCAGTAAAAATATGAAACACAGCATTTGTTTAATAACCAGCACAATTATCTTATTTAAAAATATTTATATATTATGGCACCAAAAAATAATGCAAAAATTTAAAAAAGACAAATATACATGTTTTTATTTATAGTAAATGGTAACATAACAATATAGTGCAGTAAGGAAAATACGTAGCAAGAATAATAATAATAGTAATAGCAACATCAATTATAATGTATTGTAATATTATAAAAAAAGAATAATATTAAAAACGGTAAAATTTTGTAAAAATAAAAATAAAATTAAATGTCACAATCTGCATCCAAATAATCAGCACAGTTGTCCAATACAGTTCCATTTTGCAATTAAATCCAGGTCTCCACGAGAGGATCGGGTTACTAGCAAACAGCAAGCAAATCCACATCGTCTAACTGGGGGAAATCAAGCGCGGCGAGATTTAGGAGTCGGGCGAACTGTCGGCGGAACCGAGGAAAGCCCAAACAACTGGAAATCCGACAAACAAGGCGATCCAGGCAGCGCGAGGCGGCAGGTTCGGAGAGCTCGATACACACCGCAGCTCTGTGCTCTGCCTCCCCACTGCCTGGCTTTTTTCTGTGCTCTCAATGGAAGCGATCGATGCCCTTGTCACTGTCGCGTTCCAATCGGAGCCAAGACTCTGTCTCACACTCACCGTCAACCCAAAAGCCCAGCGCTCACACACACACACACGCCGCGGTCTGCGATGCCAAAGCCTCCTTTTCTCCCCAAAACCCGAAACTCTGAAGGCTGGGAACCTGATCGACCGAGGGCTGCACGAACAAAAAAAAAGGCGACGCTCTCGGGAAAACACGCACGCCATCAAGGAAGAAAGGGAAACTTACGGGCAAGACCGAAGTCGCCTACATGCGAAACCGGACAAATATGAACGATCGCGGCCTTTTTGGCGTGTTTATCGCGTCTGCCGGCGCCGGAGAGGTCCGGGAAGTGGCTGGATCGCCCCTCTCTCGCTCTCTCTCTCTCGGCAGCTGTTAGAGTTCAGTTCCTCCTGTCGTTACTATATCCGCAGCGTGGGGACTCGGTTTATTCGACGCAGATATTAGAAACACACGGAGGAGGATGTTTTAGCGATTCTGGTGTAAATCGGGCAGCGGTTGGGTCTACCTGAAGAAGCGGGACTGAAACACCGGTCCGGACCGAGGTACGACGTCGCGGTAGCAACACGCAAAAAACGCTCGCGTTGCTTTGACACACGGGCTGTGTTTACTCTACACGATAAGAGGGGGGAAACAAGACTCGTGTCGTTTGGTAGAGACTTCGGCTGTTTTTGGTGAAATGTGCCGGAGACGTTTGCTTTGATAAGGCGAGTCTGACTCCTGAGGCGACCACAACAGCCGCGAGCGTCAAAATCAACCCACCGTCCCTTCAGAATTAGCGAACAACACCGCAAAATACACACACAAAAAGTTGACTTTGGGGGCACTTTTCTCTCAGGAGAAGCGACCGGGCTCTCCGAAGGCTTTTAAACGGGAGCAGTTCAACGTCAGCCGCCGTACGGTTCCCGGCGGTCGGGCAAAAGCACTCTTCCACAAACCGAGAGGAAAACACTTCGGCGGACATTTGTGGAAATATCACAAAGCCGGAATCCGACAGCGGAAAAGCAGCAGATTCGGCAGCACAAGTCGCGAAAGAAAATCGATACTCGACCTAAATTTAACACCAACTACTCGATAAAGTTGAAGGGAAAAAAACTTACTTTCTTCCCCCGCAGTTCCCTCCGCTTCTCCTCTCGATACCCGCTTTCAGAAGAAAATCACATCCAATGATGGCGAAAGCAGGTAACAAAAGCGGTAAAACGAGAAAAGATAACAATAATCCTCCAACTTTGTTGGGAAAACGCGTAAATACTACGCCGAGAGTCGATCCTTCGGGTCCGGTGGTGTAAAAGACGTGTCGACGACTGCCTGGCAGTTTCGGTTGTGGAGGGGTAAGGGAAAGGAAATGAAAATCCGATACGTCTTTATTCTGCTAATTATTATCGTTTTAGCCCTGTTTAAAAAAATGGCTGATTAAGTTGAGTGCGCATGTCTTTGTGTGTCTATTCTCGATATGCACTCTGGGAATGAGAGAGAGAGAGAGAGGGGGAGTGTGCGCGAGAGGGAGGGCGCGTGCGAGTGCGAGCGCGCGCGCCACAGAAAGAGAGAGACGTAATTAGCGAGGTGATCAACAGTCTCCACGTTGCAAATGACGCGCTGTTTCGACTCGGAGAGCCGGAGGGTCGCGGGAGCCAGATTCTTAAACCGATCTGATGGGGGAACATCTCTCTCGGCCGGCGAGAGGTCCTGGGCCGGCCTGGAACGTTTTGCAGGACCGAAAATGTTTGTTGTTGTTACTATTCGAAGTCATGCTCGTGTTTATAAGATGCTTGGTTTTTGCTCCTAATAAAAACAGAAACAATAAATATGAACCGTTTAAAGGGGACTGCCCGCACACTACTTTTAATGACAGGCTGTTTGTGTTTTTATTTTTATTGAATAATCCAAAATTTGTCACATTTTAACAGTTATTTCTTACGATTTATTTTCAGCAGAGCAATAAATATTACCCGATTCTGCGATGTATATAGCAACTGGGTGTTTTCGAAATAATTACAAATAAATAACAACACCGTTTTGTAAACCCTACATGATTTGTATAATAAAATGAAAAACAAATGACATCTAATTAATATATATAGATTTAAAAACGATCGAATAATGTAAATAGGAATACCTCCAGTTTTGAGTGTTGATAAAAGCCAAGAAAAGATGGAGCATCACACACACACACACACACACACACACACACACACACACACACACACACACA
>SOMO01000019.1:361464-374203 GCA_028128575.1 Paedocypris carbunculus | reverse complement strand
TGTGTGTGTGTGTGTGTGTGTGTGTGTGTGTGTGTGTGTGTGTGTGTGTGTGTGAGCAAAGAAATGTCATTGTGCAAAATTGGACTTGGAGATGGTGGACAGGGAGAGTGAAGATGGAGAATGACACTGCGGGAGGAAGTCAGCATCTGCAGTCTGCATGTTTCTCGGGGTTCAGTCTAAGACAATCATGTAATGTATCATTCATATTGCTGCAATGCTGCTGCTGCTGCAGCCCTCATTTTCTCTGTTGCGGCTGCCCACGAATGAGAATTCAGCAAACGCTCCCCGTCGTCATGTTGCCCCATCATTCAACCCACAGCGCTCTTCTTCAATCTGTCAACCAAACAAATGCTCTCTCTCTCTCTCTGTCTCATACACACACACACACACACACAAAACGCAACTGCTCAAGAAACTGAACAGTTGCATTCTACTCTTGAATGTATTTTAATAAAGATTTTTAAAAATTGAGTAGTTTGTGTATTTCTATAAAAGGGCATTTTACACCGAAAACATTTATTTCCTTTAAACTCAGTGTGAGATTCCATATGCGTGCGCCTCCATATGAGTGTGTGTGTGTGTGTGTGTGCAGGTGTGTATGTTGAGCAAAGTTAATTTGTAATTTTATTTCTATTATAAATTACAAATGTATACTGTATTTAGTAAAAGTATAAAATAAAAAAATTGCCATTATTGCAAAGACCAAAAAAGATTCAAATTAGTCAATAAGTGTAAACTTCCGACACCCTATCACAGCAGTGTCAAACACCTCGCATTTACGCTTTAATAACCTTGTGTTTGAACAAACAAGGAGTTGGAGAAGCTGGCAGCAGATATCAGAGCACAATGACGTGAAAGCATCACAGAAAATGTGATTTCTGGAAGTGTGACCCCAAGGTAATTTCCTCCACACTGCAGTTTATCTTTTAATTTCAGCAGTCGTCTTCTGCACAGAGGAAATAAACATTTATTCGGCCTGTCTTTTGGCTACTAAAGAGGGTCCGAGCCCCCCACCTCCCCCACACACTTCATATGGACAAAATGATCTTTCATTCTGAAAGCCAATCAGCGGAGAGCATTAAAAGTGGAGGCGAGATATTTTCTGAGCTGCGGCTGATTATCATTCTGAATGACAGACTTGTTTGGCTCCGTCCCGGGGGGCAGGAGTCATTCTTCAAGGTGACGCACCTCACTAGAGGAATACACTCGCAATTTGCAATTGAAAGGAGTCAAATGCACACAGCCACCCTGACCGGCAGGACGGAAGCGCCACATGTATATTCACAGCGTCCAGATGGACGATCCCCTTTATCTGCGCAGGCTAAACACGGACATGGATGACTGACTTCCTGTTTGCAGCTTTAATAAGACAGGGAAATTATCGATGGCAAAAGTACATAAAAGGAGAAAAGGAAAATGGAAAATTTAAAGGGGGGAAAAGTGTTTTGAAGCTGAAAGTATTTCACTCTGAATGAAAAAAAAAACCCCACTTACATTGATTTTTTTGTGTTCATTCTTTAAAAATGTATGACGATCCAATCTAATAAGTGAATTAAGGAAATTGTTGTCCAATTTTTATAATTAGAAAAGTTTTTATTTCTATTCTTGCTTTAAAAAGCAGGACACTGTATTCACCCACACGCACATTTTTACTAATCTACTTATTAGAGTGTTTCCATCAGATTTGGTTTTGCTCTGACCAAGAGCATTCTAGTGGGATCATCACTGGCCACAAAGGAAAGAACCAATCGGGTCTCTTGGCAAATTCAGAAGAAAAGAACACGACGGCACATGAAACTAAATAGTCACTAGAAATCTAATTCTGGAGAGACTGGATCTGATAGATGTTCCAAACTTCCCCAGAGTTCAAGTTCATCCAACAGCGATCCGAATGAGGAATTCCTGTAGTCACCCTATCTATCATGCTGATCCTACAAACACAGGAGAACTTCTCCCAGTAAATGAGACACATGAAGTCATGTTCCCTGGTGAGATTAGTGTCCATCACGTCATTATCAACAGGCCGAGAAACCAAACCACAACAGCAGGAGCAGAAACGAAACTCCGGCTCTTATCACTATGACCAAACAGGCTTTGCCAGAGAAGCTTTTCTCAATGAACGCATCAGCAGAATCCACCAGTCCAAGTGCCCAGGTGAGTCACCTTGCAGTGCATGCTGGGAGTCCCAGCACGGATAAATCACGGCCAGTGCGGCTTTAGACACCTCGCTTTAGCTACGCTAACAGCGCTAGTACAAAGCGCCGACTGCTGACTCTGTAGCTTGTTGCTGTAATCCATAGAATGTATGAGTTTGTGATAATATAATCAAGAATTGGAAGTGAAATACCAGTGTCGAGGCCGCGTCTGCTGCTCTCTATGCTGCTCCAATCTCCTAACACCTACTTTGCACTGGAATCTCCATTACTGATACCACACACACACACACACACACACCTTCACCATACATGTATACATACAAATATAAACTATAAGCTTGTATTTTTTAACCTTCATATGAAATATCACATATTTCAAATGTGACATTCTGCCGTAAACTGGATGAATTTATACTTTGTCACTTTATACTATATCTATGTCACTATCTGATTCTAATGGTTTTCCAACTAAATCAACGCTCCAGCTCAAGTTGGACACACATGTCCAAAGATACAGTCACAAATTTTCATCCATCCATCTTCTGAACCACTTTTTCCATTTCTAGGTCATGAGAAGCAGGAGCCAATCACAGAAACTGAGTCTGAAGGCAGGATACACCCAACCAAACAAAGTAGAGAAAACTGGAGACCCAGAGAAAACCCACTCAGGAGTGAACATGCAAACTGCCCCACTTGGGCCTCAAACTTGGTTCTTTTCAGCGTTACACACTACGCCACCGTGCCACCACCCATATCACTCCGTTCTGGAATTTGTCATGCTAATTCCATCCACTCGCATCGCAGCAGCTTTTCACAATGAGGTGAAGGCTAAAAACGGCAATTTTTTAAATGCTGTTGGATCATCAACAAACACACTATTCTTGCTCAAATGTTCTCTTCTGGCGCTCAAGAACGACACTGACGTGCGGACGGACACGTTCGCTCTACCCTTTACGCACAAAATAATTGTGCATGAGGAAGCAACATAAAAAATCAATAGGCAAAATGAGAAAATGCTTTTCTGGGTCACATTTAAATATATCTTTCGGAGGTATTGATTTGTTTTTTGAGTGACCCTGCTCGGACCGTTCTTTGCAATTAACACGCAGAGAAAATTAAATTCGGAGGGGGGACTATTACACATGTGGCCGGTTTTATTGGATAGATAAATGAGCTCGGGCTCTGATAAAGAAGGGCGGAGTTCACCATAAGTAAGATTTATAATCTGACTCCGGGAATCAAGTAAATTAATTTTGCTATATTAAACTCAACCTTTAACCCACTCCGTCTCTGATTACAATCCGTCCAGACTCGTGCACTTGAGGCCGGAGCAGACAAAGGACTTTGCAGTGATGTGAAGGGGGGAAGGGGGTAAAAGCCAGAGGAGAGATTGAGAGACTGATGATATTTCTTCAGCGCTCGGCCTCACATATCTCTCACCCCATACATGATTTTTCAATTATTTGAGCACAAGCAGACGTGCTGGGCAGAGTCAGAGAGCATGGAGCCTTACAGATGAGTAAAGCATTATCACACATGCCGAGGCTCTCTGCTTTAAATATTCTACAGTGCGAAGAAGTATCATTCAATCTGCTATCATAGCGCACCTCTAAAACCTTCTCTCCCGCAGCCGGATCCCGACAGTACATTCGTCACGTCACATCACAGCTAAAACTATATTCTCTCACTCCCGGCTACGACGTACGGGTGAAGTCCGAAAATAAAAACCAGTGGAGAGCGTGTGAACCACTGAGAGAAGAAGAAAAAAAAAATATTTAAAAGCAGACCAAAGACAGTTTGAGGAAAAGAAAGAGCGACAATTACAGTGTAAGATCAAGGAAATCAAGCAGGAACCAAAGCCTTTTACGAGCTGGCCCTGGATTCTGGACTGCAGAATGTATAATAATCACCATAAGCCGAAATGCACAAGTGCTTTTCTAGGTGACCTTACGGTGGAAAATGCAGTACCATCCGTTGACTAACACTTCCTCACACACAAGGCGGGCGAATGAAGTGTTGGGTTACGCGGAGTTGTGAGCTTGCTCCAGTACAGCTCTCTGAAGTTGACAAAGATGGAAACAGTGCTAGAAATTCGGAGGATTTCCGAAACCTTAAAGCTCTCAATAATTCATCGAAAATCTTTAAAGAGGAAAGAGAGAAAGTGAAAGAAAGCGGCTTGTCGAGCTCAGACCTGTGAGGCTGTTACCTCCACTCCGTTAAGCAGAAACAGAGGTCGCAATAAAGAGCCTTTTATTTGTTCCACTAGATTGTTGCAGCGTTCAGGCTCGACCTAATGGCTCGTCCACCAGTAAACATCTCAGAGACTTTAATTACAGAGGTGCTTCCATAAAGGACATGAACACAAAACGCCAGTCATATAATCTCCGAAGGGAACAAGGCTGATGAATGAAACCCTCTCAACACCATCCTGAAAAGTGACATCAAAAGTCCATGTTGTCAATGTAACTACTAGTTCAACTAGATTGGCTATAAATTAGGACCTGCAAGTACCGTATTGTTTGGACTATAAGGCGCACTTAAAATTCCTTCGTTCTTTTTTTTTTTTTTAATCCAATAGTGTGTCTCAATTTGGTACCTTATATCTGAATTCTGTTTGTTACTGAGTGATTTCCTGAGGAACTCGGTGCTCAAGCTAATTGTCAGAATGTTCCGGTTTGACATGGTGTGGTCATTTAGGTATACACAGAGAAGGTAACACATAATTGGTAACAGAGAGAAGATGAGGAAGGTATGGTGAGCTACATATAGTTTAGATTTGCGTCTTAAAATCTTGTGCCTTATGAGTGAAAGAAGATCAGGAAAAGACATTTACTGATGGACTGAATTAGAAATAAAATACTAAACTATGTAATTATAGATGCTAGAACCTGTTCATTTGTCAAATTTCTCTTGACAATTACAATAGTCCAGATGTCATTCTTTTAAATTCAGCATCAGTTTCACTCTGATTACTCTCACACACGCTGCTACATGAAGTATATTTGCTGCTTGCAAGTTGTTGTACTACAATAACGGAGATCCACTGTTGTTCACACACACACACACTCACACACACACACACACACACACACACACAAACCATATTATAGGTGTAACATGAATGGAACTACAATTCCCAGAAGCTTCAGTGACCAGAGAGTATCATGTGACTCCGCGAGCTATTGTATTCCGCCGTGGCAAGTTATGCAGACTATTTAAGAAAACTGTGATCATGGCAAATCATTACTGGTTCTCCGTTTTCCTGTTCGTGGCTGTGTCATTTTGAATTCCTGTTCTTGTGGTTTTTAGGATTTTTCTGCTTCTCGTGTTCCGCCTGTGTCTGCCGCCAGCCTATTGATCTCGACCTGCTCTCTTGGTTTGGTCTGGTACCTCACCTAGTTGGATTACCAAACATTTGAACTGAAACTAGATCTTTATGCATTCATTAAAATAGTAAGCAGCATATACACTAAGTGTAAACTCACACACAAACATATATATTTGATAAAACAAAACATGAAGTGACCTCTGACTGGCCTGACCACAAGCTCTACTGGATCATGCCTTTGAAATGCACCAAAATACTGTCAACACGGCCGTAATCAATAACCATCATGCCGCGCCACTCTCTGCTCCGCGTTTGAAGTCACTATTAATCTCAGACAAGAATCAAAGCTTCCAGTCACTTCTCATCTCATCCATGTGCCCTTCTAGAATATTCATAAATGATTTCTGAAGCCTTTTGTAATTCATTGTAGGTAGACCAAAAAAAGAAGAAGAAGAATGGACTCATCCTGGCCTTTAAGTGTAATAATTCCATTTCTTCTTTGCCATGTGCCCTGTCGATAGCATTCATAATTGATAGCTCTCTGGAGCGCCTCAGGACACATTAAGTTTTATTCCTCTCATTCGTCAATATATCTGACCAGGTAGATTTCATTATTGACGGCTGGCGGCCACATTGTGTTGTATAATTAAGTTCAACTTCAAAACTTCAAACTCTTTTTCCGTTTGCCCCGCGCACGCTCCGACAGGAAGCGCTTGAAGTGACCGCTTGACGCTCTTAATTTAAACTGCTGTTTCATTCCTCTCGGTGGGTGTCTGTTTTATTGGTAAAGGTCACTCTCATTTGTCCGAGCCTGCAAAGCCGGCCCCTTAAAGTTGCGGGTGCTTTTTGACAGACAGTGGTCCTCTGTAAGTGATGGCCTTAAGGACGACCGAGGCACAGACACACTCTCTCTCTTTTCCTCTCATCCGCACGGAAAATAACAGATAACAAATCACACAGGCCCACACTTCTCTTGCCGGCGTGATTGACGACTTCACAGAGGGCACAACTATTCAATGTCCTCAGATTAAAAACCCTTCAAACAAATGAGCGCTAAAAATACAAGCCCGGAGCGGGAGGGAGAGCAAAGAGCTGATGTGTGACATAAATAAAGAATATCCAGGCAAGAAACTCACTCGCTCTTTAAGATTGGAAATCGCAAAAGATAATGTGCGATTACCTCTGCAGGAAATCCGTTCAGGAGCCGTTTTGCGTTTCGGAAAAACGCCTGTCATGAACGCAACCTCGCCGTTTAAGGGGGAGAAAATGATCTATAGGTGGTTATTAAAAAAAGTTTGATTTCACTGCTATCGCACGACCTTAACGTATATGACCTCTATTTTCACAAATGGCACAGTTCTCCTATTTTAATAGAGTCGTGGTGCGCTATATTTCCCTCAGCGGCTCTCGTAAAGCTCACCGCAGCCTAAAACCCTGTTTGGGCTTCTTCTCTGGTTTTCAAATGCTACCGAGCGACTCAACTAAAAAAAAAACAAACCAAAAACATACATCTTAAAATAGCCCACGACTATCCGCAGACGCTTGCAAGCATTTGCATGCGGTGTGAAAACCGTCATTTAAAAACTCTAACGACAAGCTGTCACCAACACTAATTCTACACCAGCGGACATTTAAGCGCATCAATAATTCCTACAAACGCACATTAATGACGGGGAGGAAGGAATATATGAAGGAAATGAATAATCAGACACAGGTCGCTCTGCTCTGGCCTAGAGTTGGAAAACAAACCAGCCAAATGTCACTCAGGCAGAAAATTGTATATACCACTGAATATGACAATTTCATTTGAGAGCATCAACGTCCGGTAATGGAAAATGACAGAGGCAAACAAAGCATCAATCATCGCTGACCTTTCGCCGTTTTATTACCCTGCTGGATGTTCTAAGAAACCTGAAGGCCTGAAAACTCACATCCCAGAATGATTCCGCTCCGACAAAGTGAAAAAGAAAATGTTTTTGCATTTTAAATAAATTACAGAGGGGGAAAAAATCAGAAGGCTTTTTATAAATCTCCTGTGGGGTTCAGAAGTCCAGCGCAAAAAAACAGCGAGACCAAATTTTTGGTAAAGTACTCTAGTTTTTATTTATTGTCATGTCATTCATTTTCAAGGAAGAGCCGCGTTTGAGTCCCAGTCGGGTGCCAACACAGTCCAAAAACATGTGTTCAATCAAAGCGGAGATGCTAAATCGCCGTAGGTGGGTGTTTGTATGTCCCGCCCTGTGATTGCTTGAACGTCAATCTGTGACTAGGCCCCGCCTTTATTTAAACAGATGCTGCGATTGGCTTGCCATGATCCAGAAATGAAATATGGTGCATGTCTTTTTATATTAAAAGATAAATTGGCGTTTAAATATTTTGTTTAAATCTGCTTAAATTAAACTTAACATTGATAAAATGTATTTCTATAAAGTTATGATCACTGTAAAACTGTATTTCACTGTTTTTTATCCAACTCACTCTGCCAGACCCGCAAAAACACGTCTTCAATACAAAGCATGTTCACACACACACTCGCACGCACGCTGCACCAGAAACTGTCCGTTCAAAAACACAGGAAGGGGAAAAAAGTAGTTCACAGCGTTCAAGAGAAGCAGCTGAAACACGGACAGATATCAGTGTCAAACACACAGACAGTTCTGTTTATTGTCTGGTGTCAAACTCCAAACAAAACCGTGTCGGGTTCAGAGAAAGTTGACTTTCCAAACGTGGTCTTCTACCACTGTGACACATATTTCTCTTTCATGAGCAAGCGCTTTACTGCCGTCTCCTTCTCTGGGCTTTGATTAAATGCCCAGTGCGGCGGTTATGGACGGTCTACAGGCTGCACATCTGGACTTGTGTTTAATTTCATGTCAGGGTAGAACAGGAAGCACCTGTCTAGATGAAACCATTTGGAGCGAGAGAAGAAAAAAACACATTCATCCATCTGCAGAGGAAACATATGTCACAGTTGTCACATTTAAAAGAACATCAACAAACAGAGTAAAACTAAATTGCTTTAGAAAAGCCAGTCTACAAAAATTAACACACATTAGCTTTAACCCAATGTTATCGCATCTGTCCAATTTAAAGTGGAGTGAAATCCATCCTCGCAGTCACAGAATCCATCAGTTCTCTGAAATGGCAAAGCGGGATAAAACTTCCAGATGTTGGTTACCTTGCATTACCAAATTAAAGCCTCTAATTCGGCCTCCGTCAGTCGTCTATGGACCATACGGAAGTGTAACCGTGCGACTGCCGAGTTTTTGGATCTGACTCAGGAACCTTTGGAAAATAAAGTCAAACTTCAGCTGCTGAAAGATGGTAAAATACTGAAGAAGCCCCGACGTGTCAGTGTGTTATTCTACAATTTTTACAATATCTAAACAAACCCTTGTTAATGGATATCTAAATCATTACCAGAAAAACAAAACACAAACATTGGCTCTCTGAATTAAAAAATTAAATGCTGGTTCAAAGGGATCTCAACCTATGGAAGATTAGGGCGGAGCCTAAAGCACATCAATAAGTTGCCAAAGTGGTGATTTTGAGCATTTAAATGCACATTTAGCACACAAATTATGTCTCAATTGCAGAGGATGCATTTATTATTACAAAACAAAAAATAAACATAACTGAAACAATCACGAGTGAACCGGATAATAACCATCAACAAAAGCAAAACGAACCAAAACAGAAAGTGTCCAGAGCGCCGACCAAAACAGTGCAAGAAACATTTCAACACAAAGTCCAGAAAACGTTCAACATAAAAGCACCTCCGCATGCATAAACCGCTGCCAGCGTAGATCGTGACATTATACTTATAATACAAAACTGAATTTTTGTATGCATATTAAAACAAATGCACCTGGCTAGTTGAACATTTACGAAAGCGTAAAGTATTCTCACTCTGCCTGTGTTTACTCCCGTAGCAGAATGAAATGCCTGAAATTATATTTACAGAAACAGCTTTTTTGAAACGATTTCAATATTTAGACTTGGAACAAAAAAATGACACAATTTTGAAAATAGAAGACACATTCACTGAATGAAAAACACCTGCTCCAATCTATACAGAACAGTATATAGCTCTATTCTATGTGAACAGATAGCAATCTTGAAAAAATAGTAAATAATACACAATTTCACTACATTAAACCAGGATTCTGCAGACGTCTGTGCACGTGCCGCCAGGATTTAACTCATGCAGCTTCTGTCTTTGCCGTACGTTAAAGCAGCTTTCACAAACTGTCACAACTGCCGAGGCGAAGTCCAGGAGGCAGAGGCCTTGTCTGACCTCCATCTCAGCGCCAGTCAAGCCCGGCCTTCGCCGCTTGCCAGGCCTCGTTAGTCTCAGCACGCGGGCAGAGCGGAGCCCATGGCCCTGTCCTGGCGAGTGCGGAGGCTTTCCACTCCCATTTATTCAATTGTTTATTTTCCATCATTGCATTAAACTTCCTGTCAGTTATCTGAACAGACACGCGTCCGAGACACCTGGTCCCGCAATCGGAAGCGCGGTTATTCAGGTTTGGAAATGACATTTCATGTTACGCATCCACCAAACTGCAAACAGCTCTAAACAGCCGCGGAGAGACGCATGACTTTAATAAACCAGAGCAAAGAGAGATGATGATCGCTGCAAAAGCAATTAGAACAATGCTGGAACACAGAAGAAAGCAGACATCTAGATTTGCATTTAATGTAAAACAACTAGGCAGAAGGAGGGTGTGGCTCATCTCAGGCCATTTTGTGAATGTGTGTGTGTGTGTGTGTGTGTGTGTGTCTATAGACAGACAGACACAAAAAAAAAATTGATACGCTTTGGTAGATAGGAAATAATTGTATAGTGTCTGTGTAGACAGACAGAGCGACATGGCACACACATTTTTATGTTTTAGTAAATTTGTGACAAGCGTCAAATGTGTGTGTATCTGAAGACAAAAGCACACGCACACACATGTATTATGCTTTGGTGTTTTGTGTGTGTGTCAGGTTTTCTCTCACATAATTAATAATAATAAAAGGCAGAGAGAGATTAAACATTAGACACACACACACACACACACACACACACACACACTATATCTCTCTCTCTCTTCCCATCAGCACATCCAGCTCATCACCCTGCTGATCGATAAATTAAAGACTGGGTTTTTAATAGAGTGCTTATCTGAATTCCTGCATGCTGAGCTGCACTTACTCCGTCCATTACAGCCGAGGTGCCACCTGGGGAATCATGGGAGGTGGGTTTTAGAAAACTAATCACATAGAGAAAAAAAAGAATCACCCGGAACAACGGGATCATCTTCAAACTTGTTTCAGTGCAAAGAAGGTCTGGTTCCAAAGCCTCTTCATTAATCCCTCTTTACACACCAAGAGTCTAGAAATCTGAAAGTAGTTGAAGAGTTTCTCTGTCTGACAGAATGAACCAGGAAACCTGTTCAATAATCAGAGTCCTCACAGCGGAGATTACACCGGTTAAAAACTATTAGGCATCAAACTTCACCAGACATGCAGATTGAGCCTAAATCCTGATCTGAATCGATTAATCAATTTATCAACACTGAAAAACCAACTAACAATCGCTTGACAGAATCCTTGTACAAAATATGTTTTTGTTTGCAAACCGAAACTAAATAATTAACATTAACTGCTACTGTTTTAAGCAAAAAATCATCACGGATTTACAAAGGTAAAGTTGGTTGATATTTGGTTTGTTTTTAAATCACTCAGTTTTGTTTTGTGAAACATCACATAAAAATAGAATCACACAAACTTGTGTAACTCTTATATTGGGCTTCACACTCAGTTCCTTTTTGTAGCATAAAAGCTACAATTACTGACAATTAATTATTTGTCAAAAAAGTGTGCCCTGCCTTCAGGCTCTAAGTAGTGATTGGCTCAAGTTCCCCATGGCACAGAAATGGAAAAGCGATTTAGAAAAAGGCTGGACGCCAATTATGTGGTTAACGTGCTTAAAACAAACACAAAAACATGATCAAGTCCCGGAGTTTCTGTGACTTCCATCAATGTGAGTGGAGTTTAAAAAGCAAACAAAGAGCCGTCAAACAAAGAACAAAGCAAACGTTAGAGTTGGTATCTAAATATCTCGGAACAGTCAAGTCTCAGAGTTATTTTCACATGTTAACAGAGGAAAGAATCGACGGCCGGCGCTTCCGTCAAGGTCAGGCGCGAGAACAGCTCGGAGCTGCCACACTTTTGCCTATTTAGATAAAAATGCCGCATTCATTGCGCCTCAGATAAAGCTTAAAAGACAGAAGGAGGGAGATAGAGAGAATAAAAAAAAAAAAACAGTGGCAGATCCTCTAAATTTTCTGCTGAACATTTTATCTGCCTGTGACGGATTCTAGTGCTCACTCACCACTTCTGATATTCTCTCTTCGCCTTATCGGCCGTCTCAACTCTCGCCACTTTGGAATAATGTGCCACGTCTGTAATGGCATTGCTTTTGTGTGGCAGATTACACCTGTAGTTTTGCCCTTCGTCAAATTGAAATATGAACGCCAGCACGACTTAGCAGATTTCTCAGTATATAACATGGAAATAAAGCCGGCGCTAAAGCTGGAGCCGTCAGTGAAATGTACATGGACTAGAAATACCTTTAACATGATCTGGGCCTGCCTTTGATCTGACAGAGTTAAAGCCTGTGTAATGCAAAATGAAGAAATTCAGAGAGAAATCCAGATGAAAGCCGGTGTAAAACCTGCCTGTAATATCGGCAGCGCCGGTTTCAGCCAAACCAGCGGCTGTAATAATGGACGTGATCAAACGCTTCTGCTCAGTTCAGTGGCCGCTGTGTCCCGGACACTCGCTGGACATGAGGAATAAATAAAGGAGCCGCTGCTTTAAGCTCTTTCACCTGCGTGTGTTTCTTAAACGGTGAATCTTCATTATGAATACATATTGCTTTTTTCTTGGTCTGATAAAGGACTATCGAATTGCAATTAAGTGGCTTCAATCGGGTTGTGTCTCCTGGTGTTGACAGAGACTAATTACCCTGCTTTGTCCAATTTATGAAGGACAATAATCAATGTATAATTGTGGATTATATTGTCTGCATAATAAACACATCACTCCAATTTATGAAACCAGTCAGTACAACGGCTGTTTTAAGATTAAATTAACATGTTTGAAAATGAAAAATTATTATATCTGTGTCTTCTTTTGTTTGCAAATAAGCGATGCACCGAATGAATAATCCTCGAGAGAAGCCCAAATATCAATTTTAAATATA
>SOMO01000019.1:331238-357912 GCA_028128575.1 Paedocypris carbunculus | reverse complement strand
TGTGTGTGTGTGTGTGTGTGTGTGTGTGTGTGTGTATAAAACGCTGGATACATTATTCCCATTAGTTTGTAATCCACAAAGAGCGTAAATCTAAGAGTTAACGTGACCCCACACAACAGTCCAAGTGAACATCCATTCAAGATCCATGAGAGAAATGTTGTGAATGAAGCTCTGGGTTTCCCACAGGACTGTCAGCGGCGCTTTAAGCCCCGTGCCACGCTCAGTAGAACCATCCAATCTGTGCCAGCGATGTGCGTTTCCACGTGGGCAAGGCTGGGATACGTAGGCAGCGTCATATGACCGATGCCACACCTCCGGGTAAGTTCCCACGAGGAGGTGGTAGGAAAAGGGGGAGCTGTCAGGGGCTTGTCATAATGTTCCTCTACAAGACTCTCAAAGATCCTTCAACGCAGGTGTTCCCTACATCACATGCTCGCCAACCTCCCCTCCTCCCGCTTCCCTGGCAGCACGCGCCCTCCTCCGCACCCCCGCCATTATGCACAGACATGTAAATGTGCTTGTTTAGCATGCCCCCTTCATTCCAGCGCCACACAGCGTATGCAAATATGCAAAACAGAGGCACACGCCCGACTGAAAGGCTGGAGAATCCACAAACACACAGACCGCAGCCGGCGGAGGAGATCGTGGACGTTTCGTTACCGCTTCTTTGGAAGGAAAAACAACAACGAGATCTCCGTTCAGCATTCGCCAGCGCTGATTCGCTCGTACTGGCTGACTAATTGCCCTTGGCTGCCTCAAGAGTGTATGTGTTTTGCTTTTTTCAGCTTTTAAATGCAGAATTAGACATTCGAATCGCGGGCAGTGTGGCACGAAGGAAGTCTGCGGCGGAATGAAAACAACTACAACAACTTTGTCTGCTTTCCAGTCTGCGGCGGTAATCTGGAAGTAAAGCGAAGGCTTCATTAAAATCGCCGGTTGTCATCATGCATATGACACGTTCTGCATGCTGAATCTCATTAGCGGCTAACATTTTCTCTCGTTTTTTCCTTCTTCCCCTTCATCTGCGCTGCTGTGTCTGTCAGCGATGATAATTATTAATCGCAAACGACGCCATCGGTATCCACGGATCGGTTAATGGGCTTGACACTGCATATTTGATCACAATTTTCGCCCACATCCAAACCAACAACAACAACAAAAAGAGCGAATCCTTTGAAGGTTCCTCTTGTGATCTTTTGTGTTGAGTTATGAAGACACTTTATTGCTTCTCTCAATTTCAAGTGTTTTCTTCCCTTGTTTTTCATGCAGGAGAAAGACAAACCGCTCCGCAATCATAAAAGCCTTTAATTCTTCTCGACATGGCTGGCTTTCTGATCCATAAAAATGAGCTGCGTTCCATTTGCATATTCACAATCAAATGAGCTCCATTGTGCGGGGAAGTGCAATTAGCCTGGCTCTGCACGACTGGGTGAAGGTCTCGTTTTCCAGCCTTCCTCCTTTAAAAAAAAAAAAAAAAGGAGGAGAAGAAGAAGAAAAATCGCCTTTATGCAAACTAGCGTTAATTCCATCGGCAACGGCGAGAGACCGATCCTGATGAGCCGCCGTTAGTTTATTCCGCAGCGCTATTTGTTGGCTAATTTACACCAAGTCCCTGCTGTTCTTCCCTTAAGCTCTCCTCTTTGTCTTGCCTTGAAATTTACAAAATCGTACAAGAAATCAATACTTAATTGATTATTCACTTTTCCGCAGCTTCAAACGGCTCGTGCGCATTAGATCCCAGAGCATTTGCTCTTCCTCCCGGCAAGCAGAAGACAGACAGGCAGGCTGGAAGCGAGGAGGCAGGCAGAAGGGCTGGCTAGGTGGCAGAGCTCTTGGAGGTAAAAGCAGACGGCTATAGCAAGCAGCCATGTAAGGAGCTTAGTGGCTGAGTGTGTACACTGGCAGCATCCCGATGGGAAAACAAGACTACTCTTCACAGGCAGGAAAAGTTCCCACGTGAACCGGATCCAACTCACAGAGGGTGAAATGGAGCCAATTGGCATCCAAATGCCAAACTGCGAAAGGAGAAGTCGTCATGTAAACATCAACAGGATACCCTTCAAATTCTGCTGGAGATTCGACGGGGATCTTTTTTTTTTTTTTTCCCCCACAATCTACCATTGTGGTCTTCATGCATATATCAGCGCGTAAAAGCTGGGCACAAGCTGCCTTCAAGGACCCTTATCGCAACGGGGGCAGGACGCGTGCCGCTCTCTTCTCACACAATAAGTATGGCGGGCACGTAACGTTATGCGAGTGGAGCAAATTGGCAGGAAGAGAAAGGGCATGTGAAGGAAGCAGATGGCAGATCTGGCAGAGTGCCAGCCCCTGGCGCTGTGAACCTGCTGAATAGCTGTACACCACAGATTCTGCCACTTGTTGCTCGTCTGGGCCCCCTGCCACCTTCTGGCGAGCGAGACGATCACGTGCGCTCCACGCAACACTCCTCTACGACTACTTCCGTTGGAGCCGTCAAATGACACCAGAGGGTTGCGCTCTACGCGTGCAGGGAGGGACTAAGCAGCCGGAGCACCCTCGCCTAATGAGAGGCAGGAGGTTGGCATTCATGGCTGTGGATATGCACTACATGCTAATAATGTGCTGAGTAGACAGGTGCCCGCCCACAGTAGAGTGTGCCATGGAAATCAAGTGCTTTTTTTTACCGCACGGGATGCCATCACAAAATGACGTGTTCTGGAGACGGAACTCCAAGCAGATTCCAGGAAAACCCGGCAGTAGACCAAGAAGAGGATTGGTTCTTTTTCATAGTTGCTTTTAAGGACGATTTATTTACCTTTTTTTTTTTTTTTTTTTCATTTTTTTGCAAGCATATGGAGCTAAGTTGAGAGCAGATTGTTCAAGCAAACGCCTCATGGTCTGGATAAAGGAAGATATTATAAGATGCCCAGGGGGTTTTGCAAATCAAATGACATGTTTGAAGTAGAGCAATTTTGAGGTATATTACAGGGAAACCCAATTTGAATTGCCAATGAGGTGATGCATATCTGCATGTTAATTACAGCGGCGTGAATCCGCAGCCGCAGTCAGTTTCTGACGCGCCGCGAGCTCGTACGCTTGATCCGAAGCTCGTTTCGAATAAATTACTCCCTTTTGTTTTACGAAGAAAAACAAACATCAAATATGCGATGAAAAGGGGGCAGCCCGAAATTACAATTATTGATCGATCCGGCAAGCGTTTGAGAATCTAATAACAAGAGACATGGACAAAAGCTGATATTGTAAAAGATCGTCTTGCGTTAGTGGTCAGATTGAGCGGGAACTGCAATCCATCTTCTTTAATGCAACGTGGATATTACAATATGAAATCAGGTAACTGGAAAACATCTGCATCCTTGGAATGCTTTTGTGTAGGTTTGATCTTACACGAATGAGAATACTGGAAAATATTGAAGGTAGGTCTGATAACAACAGGAGCTTCTGATCGTGCTTGTGTCTGCATGATGACATTGGTTGCTGTTGTAATGTTGTGCTGACGAAAGAAATGTAATAAATGCTTTTCTCATCAACGGCATTTGGAATGCGTGTGATTTTTTTCTGCATGATGCCGCTGACAGCCATAAAAACTTGGCACGAGAGCATAAACTGCTTGTTTATGGCGACGGAGAGAAACTAGCAGTTCGATGGCTCATTATAATAAGCAGCAGTAATGAGAGCGGTCGGATAAGTCTGCGTGCAGATCCGAACGAAACACAGCTTTCCCGCAAGGCGTCCGAACCGCGCGATATGCAAATGCTTCGTCATCATCTCCTGTCCTCAATCCTCGTAACAAATGTATGTAATCAGTCTATAATCATACGCTTCTCTGTTCAATGTCACTCAGACCGACCGAGCGAAGGGAATTCTGGAGCCGATGCATATGCAGCCGCAGCCATCCTGACTTCTCATTCGGCGAGTGTGGAGGCGACGTGTCCTTGAATTAGAGAAATAACTTCAAGCAAACCTTCGCCCCACACTCCTCGCTCATAAACAAAAGGCACAGGCAATTGAGCTCCGTCCCCTGGATACCCTACAGAGAATAGACTCGGCGAATGGCTCCATTTGTCATGCTGATCTGAAGGCAAAAAAACCCTGCTTGAGCATCTGTTTGTTTACTGATCACGAGGTTAACCGTGTGGAGACGCACCACCGGAGGAAGTGGCACGAAACACCAATGACCACAATAATAATAATAATGCTGTTAAAAATCACCTCCAGCTAATTAAACGTGCCATCGCTCTGTTGTGGCTCCGTGTTCGATCAAAGTCTGAAAAAAATCAAGGCCCGTGCGACGCTATCATCACAATAATGCTTTTTCATTTCGCAAGGTCATTAGGAAAGATATTAATGCTGGCTCCTGTTTTTATATGCATAGCTAGGCAGCGGCAGGTCACCATGTTGAACTCCCATCTCTCAACAAAAGGCTTTCTGCTCACCAGCCCCATCCACACGCATCTTTTAAGTGCTCTTTTATGCATATGAAGCCTCTCTAGTGAGATTGAGCACAATATTTATGAGCCCTAGATGAGGTGCATATTATTATTGTTGTTATCTGTTTCAGGGAAATAACATTAGCCCGGGCGCCGCAATCATCAAATTGCCTGATTTATGCATCCGTAATGCCAAAGAACAGCCTTTAGGCAGGACAGAAAGGTTGTAAAAATTTGTTTTAGCAGATTAATTAATCAGTGGCCGCCGCTGACTGGACTGCCTCTGTTTTGACGGGAAAACGCAAAGAAATGGAGGGAGAGCAAAAAAAAAAAAAGAAAGCCAGAGTTGTGTTGACCTAACGTGCAACCTACAGAGAAGCTTGTGAGGGTGCGAACGTAAAGAGAAAAAAACAAACATTGTGATCCGCCAGCGGAATAAAGCACTGCTATGTGAGCTGTGTACTTGAGGAGGTATGTGGAATGTTCCGAGGCATCCATCCTCCTCAATGACAGTCAACACTGGCTATTAGCTGGTCTTTTCCTTCAGCCGGCTACAAGCAGGAGGACCAGACTGTGCAATCTCTTCATCTGGTTTATTTGAATGATCTGCAAAGCTGGATTCTGTTCATTTGAACTAACTGAGCTACTTTTCAGGCAGGGGGTTAATTCCAAGGTCTTACCAAGCGGGTTCCTCCCATGAAAGTCGGTAAAATTCAGTAAAATCGTTCTAATTCATGCATGTTATGTTTGCTTACACATGTCTACAGTCGAAAGTCAATATCTTAAAGATCAAAGATGAGGTTTAAGCTATCCACTTTTTCATTAAAAAGAGGATTTTGCCACAGACATTGTACCTCCGCCAAATCTGCTAAGTAAATAGAGGATTTGGAGCTGTAAAACGATGTGCCTGCACCACGGCTCAAAGGAAAGGTGGCAAACGCTTCCACCTGGCAACACGCCGTGACTCCAGCCTTTCCATCTCATTTGCATCTGTGGTGATTGTGTCCTCCCCATGACCTGCCTGAGAATGTACATATATCCAGAGTGACCTCATTTGTATTCATGCGATTCCTGCACGTATATGTGTCGCTCTCGCGCTCACACAGAGAAAACAATAAACACGGGCAAAATCAAACCAGGAAATACAAGGCTTACAAATCCAAAAGAGAAAAGACAGAGAGACATGGGGGGACAGACTTTTTGATTAATACATGAAAAGAAAGATAGATGGACGGATGAATGTATGGATCAACGGACGGACGGCCCGCCGGCCAGATGGATGGATGAAGAGGTTTAGATACATGAACAGGTACAGTATATGGTAAATCAATATCACATTTAAAATGCTACATCTTTGCAAATGTCTAAAAATATTTAAACATGAGAAAAAGCCCTAAGCTTCAGTCCGCACAACTTTCAGGGGAGAAGAATGTTTATTGCACTACATCAGTATTAGCTGATTAGACACACACTGGACCACAAAATCATCCTTCAAAGTCAGAGGAATCCCGCAGAGCGAAACAAACAGCGCGTCTGGTATGGACCGCAGTCCAGTCTGGACACTGGAGACCTGCTGTAAACTGATAAAGCTGCAGCCTCCTCTTCCTCCGAGAGCGACTCCTCAATCACGCTCCAGACCTTCAGGACCCAACAGGCCCAAATCACATGCCTGCTGGATCATATGACCAAACCCTGTTCTGATGGTTCTGAAAAGACTAAGCTAAAAGTTGACGGAAATATTTTTGTGTCACTTAAATTTACATGAACCGTGCAAGTGAATGTATGATGCATGAATGCACCAAGAAATGTTATACGCATAACTTAAGAATAGAAGGTCACCTCTAGTAGAATGCAGCCTCTAACAGAAGACCACCACGACAGGAGGGTTGAAAATTAGAAGGCCGTTTTTATACAGGTAATAAATACATACACGTGTAATCTGCGATTTAAGCGCGATTAAATTGAAATTGAAAATTGAAATTTTTTTTTCTTTTGCCACATACAAAATGTGTGATCTGTGTTCTCTTCTCATTAATAAAATGTATTTTCTCTAAACTTGACCCGCTTACCCAATGATTTCTTTTGTGGAAAAATACAGCGCCACCCTCTATTAGAAGACTACCTCGACCGAAGGTTTGAAAACTAGAACACTATAGCCTCCTATTAGATGTTTCACGGGAAACTAATCTTACAAACATCTTGGCTAAGTTTTTTTTTTGCAGTGATGAATAAAGACCCCAGAACTTTAGCACAGAATTGAACATTCACCTAAAGCAACAGTATTGACTTTAAATTTCAGCTTCTACACAGCCACAAAATAAAAGGCTTTTTTTATTGCAAGAAAACATAACAGCCATGTGAACACAGTGATTCATTAGGTGTAAACAGAGAGACAACAGTAATGACACAATAAAAAGCCCAACAACACAAACGGCTGGAGATTACGACAAACATTCTGTGAAAACGTAACAGTGTAAAGATTTAAAAGCCGATGAGTCAGCTCTGACTTTGATGACAAAGCGAAGGCTGTTTAACTTGTGCTTTGTCATAATGATGTCTTTCAATTTCTGAATCACATTATTCTAATTCTAATTTCAGGGTCATACTCAGGGTCAGTCTCAGAAATTTTGGTGGCCGACCAATCAGAGAGTGAGACATACATTCACACTCTCACTTAGAGGCAAATGTTTTTGGACTGTGGGAGAAAACCGGACACCTAGAGGAAGTCCATGCAAACTCCAAATAGAAAGTCCCTTACCGGACCTCAAACTATCTCAAACGGGTCCTTGTGGTGAGCACTACACACTACATGTCACTTTGCCATCCTTAAAAAAAATATCACAACAATTTCTATCAATTGAACGTGAGGCACAAGTGCCATTATGAGAATATAAACTAAAGCATATACATACCCTTTTCTGTTTAATGGTATAGTTTGGCACTGGTTGCCCGAAAGCAGTAAACTTTTTATGGCGGATTACAGCAAACGCCATGTTATGACACAGACGTCTCAACTACTTCCCGCCCAGCTGAACCGTGCCGTTCATTCTGGCTTGCGTGTCCCTAGGACACCCTCATGAATTTAAACCAGCTTCATGTCAAACGTACAACACCGCTGAACACAGCCTGAAATTATAATGCAAATGAAGCCCATGATTTGTAATCTTCTACACTGTTATGGTAGAGCAACCATAAAGCTTTATCACCAGCAGAGCGCTTTAATTAAAGATTCGGAGAAGGAGAAACTGTGCACGATGCTGCTTTGCACACAGGTCACACTCATGGAGATTATTGCAAATATGGCCATTGTGAAGGAGTGCACTTCAGGGGAGAGAAAACAAATATTTGGTCCCTCCAGTCCTGGAGACGGTGCGTGATGATATCCATTTTAATGCACCGTGAGTGTGTGTGTGTGTGTGTGTGTGTGTGTGTGTTCAAAGGCAGAAATCTCCATTCCATAATCTGGAAAGCCTGGTGTGGTTTTTAATGTTTTCAGACGTGGCGAGCGGTTCTGATACTACGCAAATTACTGCAGCGACAACAACAAACACCTCACACTGTTGACAGCCTGAAAAACAGCTCCAATTACATCTGCTGAGAGCAATTGGGACATTTTTAGATTTATGTTTTTCAGACACAAAGGAAGAGCCGTTGTTTACATGCAGCAGCAATGCCCCCATCTGTTTTTGTCCATTATGACAGCACTAATAATGGCCGAACTGGGCTTTCAAAAGCCTGATCTTTGTTTTCTCTAACCTTTGAATGATGAACACATACGTGCTGAACTGTTCATTCGAATGCGGTGGAATTATGGATTTCATAGGTTTGATTTGAAACATAACGACTGCTTCCTCGGCGGCCTGATTAAACCCATTGGGTATTGATGAGCGTGAAGAGCCACCGAGAGCTTCACAGCATCACAATCAGGATGATTGGAGCTCGCCGTCACCCCTGCATGCGGATCTGTGCCCAACTTGAGTCAAACGCCCCCCTCCCTTCAATCAATAGCAAGGCATTCCGTATATTAGCCCGTGTCTGGGAGTTGGATTTCAGAAAGACAGAGTCCGCGGCAGACGTCTCAGCTGGATGTAAAGACTTCTTAAGAAGCAAGGTGTGATGATGTAGCCACTGCTCTCGATACTCACAGACTGGATCCATAAGATCCTTGGTCTAAAGACAATGTCAGGAATCTCTAGTTAACCAAGTGAGTATGTGTGTGTGTGTGTGTGTACTGTTAAGCTATGTTTCAATTTCACTTTAAATGTATGTGTAACAATATGATTAATCACATACTTATGTAGTTAATCTTTGAATTACTATGAATGAATAGTTGGCCGGGACTTTTACTGTATGCATCCAACAAAAGAAGGAAACAACTGTTCCAAACGTCATGTTCCAGTAGCAACCAGTGAAGTGCTGATTCCACGCGACTGACTATTACTACAGCAAACGAAAGAAAAAACATCACCATCTTGTTGAATAGAAAGCAAAAAAAAAAAAACTTAAGTTGACTGTTGAGAATAAACTGAAAACTCGAATAAATACATCCGACTGTACAAAAGCACAAACAGAAAAAAAAAAAATCTGATATTGAAAACGTGTTGGAATGATCCGGAATTAAAAGATGTACCGGTACATGGCTCGTGTTTACCCACGTGTGAACTCGATCACTTAAGTCTGAAATCCCAAAGGTATCGGGCCCCAGGCCCGCGCTGACCCCTGATTTTATCTGATATTGTGGGAAACACTAACTGATGATTCTGGCTTAGCTTTTCTGCAGCTTTAGCAGTAGGTCAGGATGTTAGCAACACTGCAAGTCACAGGTTCAAGTCCTGGTAACAGACAAAAACTGTTTAATGTACAAGTGTAATGCAGATTTTAGATAAAAGCCTCAAACTAAATGCAGAAGATTAACTTTCTTGTCGCTTTTCCTGTTGCTCTGTCAGCTGAAATGCTGTCAGCAACGCCACGGGTCAGGGTATCCCAGCAAAAAGATGATTGATTAAAGTTGATGTTCAAATTGTTTGAGATAAAAGTATCGGCTAAATGTTTTACTTTACCGCAACATAGTGCCAACAAAGAAATCAGAAATTCCTTTGTAACAATCTACAAATGCAGGCATATTAGCAAATATATAAGCTTATAAGTGTAATTCTCAACTTCTCCAAAGACAAACTTTCATAAGACTCTGACAGCCAGTCCTCAAAGACCATTTTTCATAAATGGACAAAAAGTTCAAATTATTTCTCGACTCGAGGCCAAAAAACAGCTGCCGTGTTCGAGTGAGGCTTTCATCTTAAGTGAATTTAAGCAGTGCAATGCAATTTCACAATCCAAATACTCCAGCTGTTTAAAGTTAAAGTTCCAAGGTAACCATGGCGCCCCTCACCAGGACCAGACCATAACATGTGGAACACGTTTAGATGCGTTCCTCCAAACATTCCCACTGTCTCTGCTTTTAAGGATCTTCACCGCAGAGACGATACTTACATCAGGTAAACAGGACACAGGTCACAGATAAAACAATGTATACAAGCAAAATATGCCTGGGGTTCCAAAAGAGAAGAGCCCCCGATTTAACTAAATTAGAGCAGTTAGGGGTTACTACTAAAGCCAACGTTAATTACTAGTCAAGCTGATTATATTTACAAAAGCAAGGTCTTGTCTGGAAAACATGTCGGCTTGGAAGTCAATCGCAGGAGCGTGATGAGAAGAGAAGCTAAATCAGGTTTGTTTGCTAGTTAGCAACAGTGTGACTTATTATTCAGACACATTCTCTTATGAATTGTATGGTGCAACGCAATGTTCACGCAGTCGAGCAGAGAACACCGCACAAACGGTGGAGTGGAGCAGGAGAAACAAAAGAAGTAAAGATGATGGAAAGCTGTCCACAGAAAACTTTTCACAGACTGCGCTGTTTCATGAGAACACTTGTGCAATAGACGGCCGTAAATTTCAATCACAAGGCGTCTAGAGATGGACTTTACAGACTCTTAAGGACTGATGTGAATCCAACGCGAGGTAAATGGAGACAGACACCCGTAACTATCACCCTGTAAGTGAATATATAAGAAAGCCATATTCATAAATATTACATATCTTCCAAAAGGCCGAGCCAAAAGCACTCAGTATCACTCTAAAAGACGGAGAGACAAGAAGAATAAAAGAGACAGAAAAAACATCACAATAAACTATTTCACTCACACAAGAGAAAACAAAAAATACTGCATTGTAAAAAAAATAAACTTACAAAAGGAAATGCTTCATCGCTAATAATGAAAATATTTATCGAATATTAATCAATTATAATCCTAGCACAATCCTAGAATAATCCTAATCAGAATTAGGACATATACCAATAGCGTATAATGCTAATAGTGCTAATAGTCTTGCTAGTTATAGCAGTAGTAATAATACTAAGTATGACAACAGTAATAGTAGTATTAGTTAAAACAGTAGTAATTGTGCTAGTTATTACAATTGCAGTATAGTATAGTATTAGTTATAACAATAGTGATAATGGTAGTTACAACAGTAGTACTGTTGATAGTTATAACAGTAATGACATTACTAATTATAGGAGTGATAATATTTATACAAAATTAACAATAGTATTAATTATAACAGAAATAATAGTTTAGTTTAGTTGAGTTTATTTGTTTGTTTAGCCCTTTAAAATCAACCATTGTTGAAACAAAGTGCTTCACAGATAAAAGGTCTTAAACGATTAAAAAACACATTTAGGCTAGAAAAAACAATACAGAGCATAGAAAATGATTTCATAGTTAAAAGAGTAAAACACCGGATACACTCAGACAGTACTAAAAGCCATTGAGAACAAGTGCGTCTTAAGCAGGGATTTAAAATTGGGCAGAGACGAGGCAAGTCTGATGTTCAGCGGCAGCTCGTTCCATAGTTTCGGAGCTGCCACTGCAAAGGCTCTGTCCCCTCTGAGCTTCCGCTTGGTCACGGGTACGACACTCAAGAGCAGGAGAAGTGAACATTTAAAACCTTTTAAAAAAAAAAAACATTTAAAATTATTATAATTTATATAGTTATACAGTGGTAAGGGTGCTAATTATAAAATCGGTTATATAATTAGGTATTACAGTAGTAATATTGCTAGCTATAACAATAGTAATTATACTAGTTATACCAGTAACAGTAAAAGTCATATCAGTAGTAAGCTAGTTAAAAAATTAGTAATCATTCTATAGCAGTAAAAACGTTTATAGCTAAACCAGTGCTAAAAGTGTACTAATGTTTAAAAGAAGAGTGTAGTAATAAAAGTAGCAATGTTGGTAGTCCAACATAGTTATAACACTAGTAATAGTACTATTTATAACAACGTGAATTATAACAATAGTAATGTGGATAGTTATATCAGCAGTAAGTGGTAGTTAAAGACAGTAGGAGTTTTAGTTATAGCAGTTGATTATATTAGTTAAAACTGTAGTAAACTGCTAGTCACAGCAGTAATCATAGTATTAGTTATAACATTTATAATGTTGATGGTTGTAACATTAGTAATAGTGCTAGTTATGACATGAATGTTGATAAATGTAACAATAGTAAGATTACTTTTTATAACATTAACAATGTTGATTGTTGTAAAAGTAGTAATAGTGCTAATTACAACAGCAGTAACAGCTTTATTTACAACAGTACTAATGTTGATTTTATAAGAGTAGTAAGTGCTAGTAACAACAGTGGCAATAGTGTTACTCATGTAATAATGTTTCATGTAATAAACTGTAAGAATTTTACAACAGTGGTATAGTGGTAGTTATATTAATATATACTTTCCATTATTTCCATTCAAATTATATAAATAGAAACCTTAATTACAGTGTAAAACTAATCAAAATCAAGATGATGGAAAAGGCATAAAATCAATAAATCAAATTTTCTAGCTCTGCTCTGGACACCGAAAGACGCAAGGAGAGAACAAGATTAAAAAATATATGAATCACATAATCTAATTCCAAAAAAAACTTAGTACTGCACAGACCTGCACAATACAACCACTTCTCAGTGTGTGTGTGTGTATGTGTGCGTGTGTGTGTGTGTGTGTGCATGCGTGTGTGTGTGAGTGAGTTATGGACGGGACGCACCGGCTCCAGGATCTCGTCCCATGTGCATGAGGAATGATGAATGTGCTCAGGTGATCAGGCTCCTCATTAAATAAAATGTAAATGAGGAGAGCAGTGAATGAAGTGGGGAGGGGGTCTGGCGGTGGGGGGATCTAATAGAAAGCGCTGGACATAAAGCAGAGGCAGTGACAGTGCTTCAGGCGCAGCGGCGTGCCTGGGGTGAGATTCAAAATGAAGCACCCAGAAAATGAAAGTCGAGCAAAGAGGGAAAATGGATGGTGGCTGCGGCCACTGGAGCTGAAGAGAGAAGCACGACAGATCATCTAGAAAAACAAAATGGCTTAAAGCAGCTGAATCCAACACCAGAGAAAATTAAAAATGGCACGGAGGGGGGAAAAAACACAGAAAAGAAGGAAGGGGGAGGGAAGAATCCCGCACTACAGATCTCTTATTACGCGGCTCGGAAGGAGACTGGCTTTTGTAAAGACCATTAAAAACAAAGAAAAACTCGGAATTCATCTCATTACTCAAACAGCGTTTAGATTCCGCAACCATGCGAAACCTACGCGTGCACATCAGAGGGAAAAGCACACTGGTCGTGCTCGGTTCCTCCGATAGGAAACGGCGAATCACGAAAGATTGTGTGGTGACGCACTGATGTTTCTCTGGGTTGGCAGTAATGTACGTATTATCACCCAACGTTCTGGAGGAACCACAATAAAATTTTGCTGTAGTTGAACAAGCGGGACGTAAGCACAATAACAAAAGCTAAAGAACAGAGGAGGAACAGGGAGGCAGAACCCGGCTGCGAGTCGCTCCACATCACACGGAAAACATGAAAACGTAATGCGCTGCGATTCTGCCACAGCAATCAGAACTCCAGGTGATCTGGAATTAAGTTTTGTAACCGGGCACCATGGTAACAGACGTCACACTGATTGAGTCCGCACACATGCACACACGCACGCACGCCCATAGATATTGCCGGATTAATAAATGTCTGACAGAGCGCTCACAGATCTCCTTTCCATCCTGGAAACAGGGCACAGCCAATTCCAGCTTGTGACAATCCTAACTGTGAAAAATGGCCTCCGTATTTCTCGACTTTTGATTTTGCCTGAAAGGTCTGAGATATTTGTGCATCACAGTTGCTTGTAATACATAAACTTTTACGCCAGGATTGTGCAGCTCTAAATATTATTGGCTATAGTTTTCAAATATACGTGTGTTTGTGTGATTAAATACAGTAATTATTTCTGCATCCATGTTCAGGTCTGACCATTTTCTCACACTACATTACCCACAATCAAAGTCAGAAACAGCAATCCTTGAATTTAGAATACTGAGTGCATTTCAGTTTTTCCTTTTTGATTATTATTGGTCGAACACACTATAGATGCTTATATCAAACTGATTTCGTTTTAATATAAACAAGTTCTCATTTTGGTGGAACATCAACATTGTGGGCCGTAGCATATTTTGCTGATATAAAAATAGTTTCTTTATATTGCGTTTATTTAACTTTATATTGATAGATGTACTATCACTTTTTTATTTACCCTGAAAACATTTTATCTCTACAGAACTTTGTCTTTAGGCCAGAAAAGTGCAAAAACAGCAGTCTGTTACACCCCTCCAGGCCGAACCCCCTAAATAAATAAACTATAAAATGTATATGCTTTATAGGCATGGTTTATGAAATGTCATTTGTTAGAATTTAAGAAAAACATTCTTTCTAAAAAAGCATACAATAGGACATACACACACAGACACAAACATTTAAAAAAATCCCACAAAATGGCAGTTCAGACTCATATTGACTGTTCTGCAACATTAATCCTCCATATGTTCCATGAGCCTGGTCTTATTCTGGAAAATGAGCATCTAATTCTAGCAGTAAGTGTAAACCAACCTGTTCTGACTGGTCTGAGAACTGCTCGTATAGATTTCTCCTGAAACATTTTGTTTCTGAAGCTTCTTACTTTGTAAGAGTTTCTCTGCCTCCGCTCTTTGATCTTTTTTCTTCCTGCCCGTCTGAGTTTCTGAGGAGAAAAAAATCTGGATGAGTGTGTCTGATTCTCAGCGTCATACTTCATTTCCCTGAAAAGAAACCAAAAAGAATAAACAGACTCCAAACACTCAAGCAGATAGATTCAGACACTCAATAGCATCTCAAAGGCAGAGCGGCAGCACTGACAAATCTCAGCAGCTCCACATCCACCGTACCCTCATTTCTGCTTTCCCTTCCTTCTTTAATAAAACACACATTTCTGGGGGGTTCTTGCTAAAGTGCACACAGGCAATTTGTCTGAATTAATGCTAAATAATGCTAATTTCTCTTCCCTGCTTAATAAACCCCCCGCCGACCACGTGGGAATAAACATGGCGCTTTATTTGGTTTTATCCACCTGAGGAAGGATTATATCAAATATTCAACACTGATGAGAAAAAAGATCTGGTGGACACCAGTAAACCTGCGGCTTTATAAGAGAACAAAGACACACACCTGCTTTGGGTCCAGACCAGCATTCCATCGCCGTCTGAACACAGGAAGAGTGAATGACTTGGGAAGAGAGAGGCTCGGACGGACCAGTGGTGTTCCCAAAGGTGGCTATACACTCAACAAGCCGGTTTCTGAAGGTTTACCTTCCAGCCCTCCAGGGGGCCACGGTCCACAGACCTATTGCACATGGACCATAAAACCACTAGCATTTGTTGGCTGTTAGCTCTGTTTGAAATGGAATTTAAAATCTATATGTTCAACCTTCACTCTGTGGCACAGCTTTGTTTTTACAGTAAGATGGATAAATAGAGAAAGATTGATAGAGGGAGCGGCCTGCAGACAGACAGGAAGAATGAGACACTTTCAGACAAACCGATATAAGGACAGACATACAGAATAAGTCAGGCAGACAGACAGGCAGGAAAGCAGATTGACTCAGACAGAAAGACACTGTGGTAATTATGTATAACGATAAGACAGAAAGATTATTTAGAAACTTAGAGAAGCACACAGACAAATGGGTTTAAAAAGAGAAAAACATAGTTTATCCCATGTATCATCTTTGACACTAAACCTTTTATGAATTTGACAACTCATTTGAGGCAGAAACTTAAATACTATGCCCCCTCTGGTGCCAAAGACCTAAACATATATAAGACAAACCAATATTTAGAAAGGCAGACTGATTAGGAGAAACCGACAAATACAGTACTGAACATGGAAAGACAAAAATGAAAAAAACAAAACAAAAGATAGACAGGAAGACGGGCAGCTAGACAGGCCAAGACCAAGATACTTCATTTATCTCAGCACAAAACTGGCAAGAGTTTTAGTCATTTAGTTGTGTCAAAATCGAGATCACCAAGAAAAATTGAATCTCTCGCACAAATGAAAGCATAAACGCGCTCCTCTAAACGTACAGCAACGCAACTGCGTTTCTCTCACGTTACGTCCAACAAAAATCAGACTGACAAAGACAAATCCAGGAAGGACATTTTGTACAGAGGCCCTGAATAATTCAATTCATTTTTAATCAGGGATGAGACTCCAGGTCTATCTTCTCTCTCCTGTTTGACAAGTGTAATTCATCAGGGGTGAAATCTAGTCAGTCAGGGAAGTGTCACTGAGGGAGAAATTGACCAGTGGACCTCATGCATCACCATCCACACACTGGCTCCACCATATTCTCCACCTTGTTACCTGGCTCCAGGTTCCACCCTTATATCATCAGTCATTCAAACCAATTAAGCAATTCTCAATAAAAAAAGAAGAAGGGTATTTCTAAGCAAGACTGAGAGAGGTGATCCAGAAAGCCATTTTCCCTCAAAATCCCATTAGAAAGGTGGAAAAAAATGTAGCTGATGTCATAAAAGCAGGGGATTTTGTTTAAGGACTGGAAGGTATTACAGAGCAGATTACTTCTGGCTTATTTTCTTTGTTGGAAAATTACATTTTGGAGTACTGGCTTTCAGCTGCGAAAGAACAACGGATTCTCATCCGACCAAACTTCCAAAGTTTAAAGTCTCTGCACTGTCCTTAAATATTCTTCTGTTTGAGACCCTGACGGCCCCCACACACATTGCCACAGGCGCAAATTCCTGTTGGATTTTCATGTTTGCACAAATATTTCGACGTCTCCAGGAATTCTAGGTAGTGAATTGGTGTCTGTGGTATCAGATATTTCTCTTTTCATCCTGACAACCTGCCATGCAAAGGTTTTGAGATTGCTACGGTCAACACTACATGATTCTGTTGCCCTTCATTCAATTCAAGTCAATAAACCACCATCCGCTGCATGAACATTCGATACCGAATCTTTCCAGGCTCGTTTATTTTAGCCTCGTTTTACTTTTTATAGTATGCTTATTTAATACAAAAATACAAATTTACTTACAAATTATTACAAATAACCCCTAGTCCAAAAGGTAAGATCGTATTCTGCAGTATAATACCATGAAGTAGTTGCTATCTTAGTAGCTCAATTCATAGAGCAGTGATGCTTGCAACACCAGATCATAGGTTTGATTCCCAGGGAAAACATTGAAGCATTGGATAGTATATATACATATAAGTGTCTGTTAAATGCTTGAAAACAATCAAATAATAAAAGAATAACTACTATGACGTTCGATATCAACAAATTAAAATCTAAAATGAAGTGTAAAGTGCAGGTCATTTTCTTGTCTCCTCCTGAGAGACGGTGCTCAGCCAGATATACGATCCCAATGAATTACCCGGACATGAATCAATGGGCAGCGGGTCTTAGGTGTGGCATGGGAAGTCTCTGTCATCCAAGGATTCCCTTTAATGTATCAGCTCATTTATCTCTGACAGCGGCGCTGTGCCCGTCTCCTGGCTAATTGAAAGCTTACTAAAGCAAGTTATTTAAATGACAAAATGGATCCATGCACACAAGCCAATTAGGAGCTTGCACACCAGCGACTGCTAAGTGTCAGTTTGTCTCCGGCTTTCTGAGGGACAACAGAGGGGGTCTTCTGGCCTCAAGGCCACAGAGGTTTCATTAAGGAACATGTCCAAAGCTAAAACAAATGAATTATGGATCTCAAACAAATGGGTGCAGGCTGAACAATAAATGGCCACGAATGGGGGTCGGATCTTTTTGTTACTCTAGGGCTTCGTCTATAAAAGACTGATTTTCCCCACAATTAACACACATCGGAAGAATGGGGAAATCGTAGCAAGCCGTTTCTGTAATATTAGCTCTTTTCTTTAATGAACAGGGAGTTGGGTTACTGCAGATTTACCAAAATAGCAAGTACTTCCATCACTAGATCTGCTCCCCATGGCTTGTGGCTCTCAAAGAGAGACTAATAAGGGAGGATTCATTATACCTGAGACAAGAATGGAATCTAAATAACCAGCGCTCGGTCTCTGCCCGTACACACTGGGAGAGCAATACTGTTTAATTCCTTATGGGCGCAATTGGCAGGTAACTGAGGCTTTCATGTTGAGAATGACTTTTCTAAAGAGATTCATCTGAAAAGCAAAGCCTGAGACATGAAGGCACTGCTCTCAACACTGTGTGACTACCACATAAAGGCGAAAGGCACAAATGATCCCCAGTGTGTGATCAAAGCCTCCTTACAGCATTCACATATATACGTTTCAAATGGAGCAATTACAATGAAGCCCAATCCTGACTGGAGAAAAAAAAAAATCCACCATTTGTATTAATTTGTTTCTTTTTTATTAAGTTAGTCGGACTCGCTTTAAACAAAGACATATGGCACATGGGCAAACATTAATGGTGTGTGTGTGTGTGTGTGTTTTGACCCTCGGATGACAGTTCGAGACATGTGCTCAGCGTGACAGAGGATATTAACACTTCTGTGGTAATCATATATTATACTGTAATAATGGATCCATTAATGATTGGACGCTCATTAATATATTTATTCTAGGGTTGACCTGGTCCCATATGTCGACCAGCACACAGACACACAATATTAAGCTGGTTTGCGCATACGTACATCATCAGTCATTTTGGAGGTTTTTGCACACAATGTGTGTGTGTCTTTCTTGTGTGTGTTCTGTCTGTACGCAAGCGATGAGTATTTTACGTGCGCGTATCGGTTTCTTTAAACTGTGTATCAAACAATCCCTTTGGATTAGCAGTGCAAGTAATGGGATACTTCAGCTTTAACCTCTCTCAGAAAAGCCAGCCATTTTCACTGGCATTACGGTGTAATATAATCACAGAGTGCTGTTGTACAGAAGTCTGATCCAGACAAAAGGTGGGACAGGGCAGCAGCACAATGACAATGTTCTCAAATCGACCTTCTCCTGCTTGAAATTCTTGGGAGAAATAAAATAACTAACCACACGGTTCTGTGGTTTACGTGCAGCCATGCGCTTCCTTTATGGGACATTTTCAGGCATATTTCTTTCATTACAATCTGCGGTTTGGACGGATTTGTACTCAAAAGCAGTAGTTACGCTGTAGACTAAGCAGTTCGCTCCATATTTGAGCCGCTTTTGGAAAGAAGCAGAAATCCCCAGACCACCTGTGATGGCTTCTTCTCACCATTTCAAGAAGAATGCTGTGTCTGAGACGAGCCTTGTTATGCGAAACAAACATTAAAACTCGCTACTCGACCTTCCTGTGACCCATCAGAACCACAGTGGCTGCAGACGCTACTGTACGGCGTGAACTTCCATCCGGAGGCCAGAGCAATAAGCAAGATTCTAAGGAGGCCAGCAAGCATCTGTCAGGCACATTTGCACACGTTTGGCTGAAAAACAGCGAGTGATATACATAGCAGACCGCTCGTTTGGAGCATCAGGTCGCATGGATACAGGGGAAAGACAATAAACTGCTGCTTTTCAGGAAGGATGGTTCTGGATTAAAGGTGAAAACAGACTGGAGCGGCGGCTTTTTTTATGGGAAAAGCATTTGGATTAGTGTGTCCGGACACGAGGAGCACAAATGGCGTGGACTGTGAGATTTCTACGTCTGTTGAGCATAATACGAGCTAATTTAGATCATGAACATGTTCTAACCCAGTTTGGGTTAAAAATGTAAATAAACTCAACGGTCTCAAAGAGAGCGAGGAATTTGCATTTATTTATTTGGAATGGTGGACAACTCTTTCCTGGTGATGGTCTATGTCGAGATTCTCGCTGAACGCAGCCAAAGAGTTGGAAATGTTCTAGAAAACCACACATGCACATACCACCATGACAAACCAAGTTCATCAGGGAGTTCAGGGATTAATCGATGCATAATTCCCTCTCAATCAAAATCACTCCAGCTATTCAAAGTTTAATTGCTTTTCTTTTCTCTGGTGCGAGGAAACCGGGAAGGAACTCTTTGTGTCAACTGAAATTTATTACGGTTGTTGTATTCTTTTTTTCTACCATAGAATGCTGTAATAATGTGTGTGGCATAATTTTGAGACTAAATTAGATGAAAACGAATGCATTAGAAGACGCACTTTAAAAATGGCCCTTAAAATGAATAAATCATTCCACCGCATTTGTTCCACTTGCCTATGGACCTAAAGAGTGAATGAGCCTTGACCATTATTTTCATAAAAGCAATAAAGACCTATAATTATAAAAATGCCGATAAGAATTTATCTTTCAAAAATCTATAAAGCTATTACGGGTATAATTAAAAAGATCTGTTATTTTTGCACAACCGTCTGTGAAACTTAATCATGTTTATTTTCACACAAACTCTTGAACAAAAACATTAACTTTGAAATATTAATCCAATCTCGCTTATTGATAAAAATTCACCAGCTAACACAAAGCCATGGCTCATACATGCATGCATCATTACACTCGGCCGCAATTACACAGGTTCATTACCTTCCCGAGAGCATCACCACAGGAAGAGGAAGAGAAGGAAGAGGAGAAGGGTGTGATGGGAACTGACACGCAGTGATGCCCGTGGGCTGAGGGCACCAAACAATGGCTGGGTTCTGCATTCTTCACACTCTTTTACCTGGACCAAACATTATACTGAGCTCTTAAACTTCCTTGTACTTGGCTGTTTTTCTCCCTCACACTAGTCGTGATCATTTCAGGTTAAAATACGGAACTTAGAGGGGAAAATCATGGAATGCGGTTCATTCCACGCCTGGCGTCCACTTTCCCTTCATCGTGGTGTTCTGATCCACAATTCATTTAGGCCCTGGATATTAAGCAATTTTCCCTGGCTTTTAACAGGATTTGATTCCCAGGGGTCAATACTGCAAGAAATGGCCATTTCTTTACATTACCAACACAGGTATGATGCTCCCATCCCTCCTCCTCCTCCTCCTCCATCCTACTGGGGATAAATAATAAATGAAAGTGGTATTTGAGTCTTGAAATCATCCAGAATCTTCTTCTGACTGAACTTTCAAAGACATGTAGTGCGGCCTTCCCATGCTAAAGGTTAGCAACTTGAACAGGCGTTCTGGTTTACGCTAGCCAAGACAGGCGGTTTATAAGCTTCTTCTTTAGATGTCATTGAGACTTTTCATGATGTGAATTGTCTTATTCCTGTACTTCAGAGACAAAGCAAAAAGTAGAAAAGCCCAGAACAAACAGAGGAAAGTTAGCATGCTCGCTAAGTAGATATCTGCAGCTAATCTGCTGTTTTGGTATTGATTTTTCCTAAAGCCATGTAATTTTGAAAGCTTGTAACATGGCATATGGCGTAAATATCATTTTATTTGCTCAGGTGGTCTTAGATTGGATTGAAGGTGGTGGGTGGGGTGGGTGGATAACAAGCAAATGCAAGACCAAAAGGAGCAATTCCACATAATTGTTTTCAGATCTTTCAGAACAGATCACTTTTCCTTCCAAATTATCCTCTAAGCAATTCGAGCTTCGCTTCCTCTTCTCAATTAAAAAGCATGAAAACTGAACAAGCTAAAAGATGATTCGTCCTGTCATGGGGAACATGTCGCCTTCATACTTCAGGTTTGCGAGCGACCTTCTAACCATCATTTATGCGGTCAGAAAAGCGGCATGGTTGAAAGCAAGAGGCTTTTTGAGGTAAAGTGGCAGTAAAAATTCCGCTTCAGCAGAAAAGAAGCCGCGGTGACGTAGTGCTTTCCACTTTACGGCGTGTGTTATTTTGGGAAATGCTTATTAGCTGAGGTCAACTAATTATTTGTAGACGTAATGAAGGCCACCGTCGCCGTCGCTCTTTACACGGCTCTATACGTGATTGGGTTAAGCACCTTCGTTCGATCCGTTGCATCATTTGTCTTTCAACTGCAGTGGCCTGAGGAAATTAGTACATTGATGAAAAATCGCAAGCACGGCCTCGTTTCAGCACTACATCGTATTCACGGAACTCTGAAAACTGTAATAAAATCAACAGTCAATAATTCACTAAAGCAAATCCGCACCTAAATCCCCAACAGTAATCAGTTATTGATATTCAGTGACTCATATGTGAAACAACATCGAAATAAAGCAATTATTTGACTTGATTACATATTTTTTCCACTGATAATAACTGATAATTGACTTGAAAATAAAACTGAGAGCATTTTAAGCCTCGATATTTCTCCAAGGAACCTTAGCACTTTAAGAATTAAATGATTCAACAATATATTTTCTAGTCCAAAACTACATCTTCCAAAGATGGCATGGTGGCGTAATCTGTAGCGCTGTCCAGATTTTGAGGACCCGTCGAGTCTGTATGTGCAAAGTTTGCGTGTGTTTCCTCCAGGTCTCCAGTTTCTCCCACAGTCCAAAAACATGTAGAATTTCCCAGTCTGGAAAATGATCCTTGAGTGTGATGGTGTGTGTCCTGCTCTGTGATTGGTTAGCCACCAATCCCACCTCAGGCCCAGAGTTGCTGGAATTAGCTCCAGTTCCCCATGATACAGAAATCGAAAAAAAGAGGTATAAAAAGGGATGGATAGATTGAAATCAGTGTCAATTTGTCTGAAGGGGTTGAAAGTTTCTCCATCTTAGAAGTAATTTGCTCGTCACTTGTCTTTCCTGCAATTGTACTGTATGCAACACCAAACCTGAGGGTTCAACTTGTTTGAATGTGAAATGGCACTGCAACAAGTCCCCTTGAACAAAAGCAATCTTAATTCTCTTAAATATGCAGTGAATCAGTTTTCTCGCTGGGAAGACTCCGCAGGATATCCCGTATCTGTTTTATTGTTGGCACGACGGAGGCGATGAACTAGATCTGGTACACTAGGTGTCTTGCACCAGCTTGCGCCGCTTTCCCGGCCCGGTCTCTCTACGTTCCACGGGAAACCCGGTTTATATTCCCACAGATGTCTAACAAGCTGTGGATATGGTACAGGATTATAGACAGGGCCAGATCAATAGCCTGCTGTCTCTGAGGCATCAATATAGATTATGAATCACAGCTAGGAAGTAGTGGGTGATGGCTGTTGCTGGCAGCTCACAGAAGCTGTGTGTGTGTCAGTGAGTGAATGATTTAGTCTGCTTTAATAGACTCTTTGTTTGGGCAAACACACCAGGCAGTGATCACCACCATCTGCCAGCTTTTTGCATAATGACACTAACATGCACTGATTCTTAATGATAGAGCGAGGACCCGGGGCCAGGACAAATGCAATAGTCAATTATGCTTCATCCTGCCTCACTCACTCACTTTTCTCTGACTGTATTCCTCTCTAGACTGTCAGTCTGCTTTTAGAACATTCATGAGCCTCACAAGGACTTGTGTACGACTCAATACTGTTTGACTTTCCCTGAATCAATGGCCCACCTAAAGATCCATCTCAAAACATCAGGCTTCGGCGGTGTTAAATCGCACGAAATCTCAATCGAGTGCATGAGCATCGCACTTCACCCGGAATCTATAATCTTGATGAGCTCGCTCTGAGCCGCAGCTTTACATACCCAATGTATTGAAGTATCTTGATCTGTTTTCCATTATTATTGGCATCTGTCTACATCCCAGAGAGCCGTGAATCACGAGGGGAGAGCGCAGGTTTACTTAAACACAGACTGAACATGACATCTTCTTCACCCAGAGGCAGGGCTGTGCCCCTTGGCTTATCATCTCAGAGATAGCTATTGAATACCCGTCAAAGGTTACAGCATCAGAGGTGGCCCAGGTGAAGGAGAGCAAACATGGTCACAAAAACCAGTCCCACACATAGTACCAAAGAGCCAGCCTCGATATGAAGAGGAGCACAGGAGAGAGATATGCTCAAATAAAATCAGAGACAAATTGAAACCAATGATTAATTAGTACTACACGAATGAGGAGTGTACACTTTGTACTCACTATTTCACTTAAAATGAGGTTAAAAAAAGTTTTTAAAGTAGGAACCAAACGGAATAATAAACACGCGGTACAGAATTTAAAGTAGATTAGGGTTCATTGCAACACTCGTTAATTGAAGTAGTTGCGCGTCCCGAAAAAACAGCTATTACACTAGCTTAATCCTGTTCATTTTTTTGGGACAAAATTCACTTAAAATTAGACAAAGAATGTGCAACAACGGCAAGCTTTAATATAACATAGAAAAAGAAGAATGTGATGTTGATGGTTACTATGTTAATCAAATTAGCTCGAAAGCTCCATCACTGGGTCCAGAAGAGAGTCATCAGAACACCTCACACTTAATATGTTGTTTACACCGTAAAATGTTTTTTGAAATTGACTATAATTAAAATGAAGACCAGGCTCAAAGTCTGTAACCAACAATTGTTCTTGGTTTTATATTTATCACACAAGTCTGTTTCACACAATAAAGGTCAAAATGACGTTTTAATGTTATGAATAGTATGTAAATGTAAATGTAGTATCTTGTCTTACTGTGGGAATCACAGGGCATTTAGCTTAATCAGACCGGAATGATCCAGTGTCCTCAATCACCGAAATCAACAGTGTGTGTAAAAGCTCAATTTTTTCTGGGAAACACATTTATCTGTCTGTCTGTCTGTCTATCTATCTATCTATCTATGTATACAAAGACAAGATCATTGAGCTTGATTAATAATACGACCAGAAAATGGCCAACATGAACAGCTTCTTTTTAATAGGCCGTGATTGGCAGTTAATTTCAGACTCAGACTACAACTGAATAGAAATCAACACTGTGATGTACTGAATGCGCGTGTTAATCCAGCAAGGTGAAAATACGCTCTCCTTCAAGATTACAACGACGAGGGACAATAGAACCTGCGGCTTTAAAACATATCACACTAGAGTTTGCACAAATTACCTCTGTCCTCTCGCAGATATGAACTCAAAGCCACTATACTAAAGACGAGCAGTGAATAATTGGAAACAGTCTTTCTGAGATCGGCTTATCATGACTTTTAATTCTTGGACATTAGGGGATGGAAATGGCTGAATTTATTGTACCCTCTCGCATCTCTCTTCCATTTCTTTCTTTCTTTTTTGAGAGGCTGTGGTGCTGTCAAGGTCGGAAGGAACACAGGACGCTGGAAATGATTAATCTGTCAATCTACATCAAAGCTTCCCGCTGTGTTCCCTCCCAATTGCCTCCCCGGCTCAGCGTCTGGAATGATAGGCTCTGCATTCTCCTCTTCCAGCACCAGCTTTGCCTCTACAGCAGCCAGTAATATGATGACAAGCTAAAACGTAGCACATAAAATTACTTGTTGGAGCCTATTTTACATCTCTACCCCAGACTGTGCTTCATTCTTTTATGTCCATATGGAAGGCCATTTCACCATAAATACAATGATTACTGCTATTTTCCAAGCAGGTTCAAATCAGTCCCAAAAATACCCACAATGCCATCTTTACCTGCCTCTTGTCACAGAACACCGAGAAACAATAAGCAATACACCGACATCCACACAAAGGGCAAGTCTCTCATGAATCAATGTAAAATCTACAATCATTTGAATCCCAGATGCGGCTTCGGCTGAGGTAAAACAACAAGGGCGAGTAAAAAAATAAGATCCCATTTTCCACCGAATGCTGCGATCAACATCATCTGACGTAACATTTACTGGGAATCCACGAAACGCATTAACTTTGATTCATTTGCAGAAGCCAGTCGTTGTGGAGGCCATTTTCCACATTGATATTCTGAAAAGAAAACTGCCTTATTCCGTTCCTCTAGTAAAAAAAAAAAAATGAAAGAAAACCAATGGTTGAGGTCAGAAATCTACGAAGAGCAGTGTTGGATTCACTAGAAACATTTGGATAAAAGCGATGGACGATGGGTGCCATCAGCGGGCAGGGCAACCAACATAAAGACTGGGCTCATCTGGGCTCTTGGTTTCATCTTATTGGTGTGTGGCAAGACAAAAGTCTCTGTGACTAGGAGCAGCTTGTTAAAAGGACCCGGGGCTTTTCAAGAAGCGTCTCGAACATTAAGATGCACTTAAGGACAGTGTTACTTCATGCTGCTTTAATCAGGGAAAAGCCGTTTTCCACATGCACCCGCTTCTATAAGAGGTATGTAAACCGCATTACTCACAAAGCAGGTGAACGCTAATTGAGGATAGTTTGGAAAACCGCCGTAGATGCACACAAATGCTTTCGACTTTTATTAGGGCTTTAAAAGAGTTATGCCATTCCCTGGGATCCAATAGGCGTCAATCAGGCAAGGTAAATTGGATTCTTGAATAGGGAAATCCTTTGGGGGAAGGTTGATGCTATCTGCTTCAGACGCAAGTGTTGATTTTTTCCCCAACCCTTCACTTCTCCTGTGCTCTCCAGGTTCTGTTCCCACTTTAGTACCAACCAAACCATAATACGTATTGATTAACTCATTACTCGGTATTATTCACTTGCTTTGGACTAAGTCTGTGCTTAAAGTCGGCACCTTAGGATCTGTCAGCTTGAGTTGAGCCAGGAGGCAGCTTTCTGCTCTGCTGTAAGGACAAATCAAAGGTGGGAGGGAATATGAGCGAACGGTTCCTGCAAAAGCCAATTGTGGGTATTGGTTTCTTTCATAGGCCTTTCAGCAAGGCATTAACTGACCTACTGGAAATACTAGGCTATAAATAGAGAGGAAGAAAACCAAACCGTACGGGACTATATCAGGAAACCACGTGATATGCGATAACATATTTTAATATTGAGATGTGATATTGTGATTGGTAATATATACACAGGCGTTCAAGTTTAATTGGCACAGACAGAGAAAGTCAATGAATGCAGAGGAAAAGTGCCATTTACATTAATCACTAATGCAGAATGTCTA
>SOMO01000019.1:302566-331007 GCA_028128575.1 Paedocypris carbunculus | reverse complement strand
AGGACTCGGCAGCCCTTGATTTGTGGTCTATGATGCTTTGCTCTTGTTTGGTTTGGTCAGGCCCATTAGTGGTTTTCTTTATGCTCCACCACAAAATCTTGAAAATCAGAGATGGGGCTGATAAATGAAGTTTGATTTCGGAGGACAGGGTCAGGCACTGACTGAACACAGGTCAGACGCGGCTTCAACCGTGTCTTTACATCCACCACAGATCATGTGCATGGATGGGCCGACTTCCTAATTCGCAAGTCATTTGCTTTATCTGCCATGTGAACGTGTCACATTAGTGCAACGCCGCTGCCGCCGACTGGTCACGTGACCACGTGAGAGTCCGGACCAACAACGACTCGGCAAGCTTTGTTTTTCGGTCGCTTTTTACAGATTCGCGGCTCGGTTGATTGAGTGATTTCCGATACACCGTCAGGACGAATCACAATCACTTAATACGATCTTTGGGAAGTGGAGCTGAAGAGGACACAAGTATTAATATGAGGCTGTGCAGAAACTGACACTCTGTCCCCGAGCCCGGAGGCAATATTCTTCCTGACCCCCCTCCCTCCTCGCTTGATAGAAGAAATGCTGTCTCCATAGCAATTACCTAAGTCTTTTATCAGTCATTTCAAAGGAAGAAAATTAGGGCAATTGTGTCAGGACAGTCATATGGGCAGAAATTGCACACTTATTTGGACCACTTAAGTCTGTGACTTTGTTCCTGGCTGATGGGAGCCATTGTTCGCTGCCGTGTCTTTGAAAGCTTGATTGGGTTTGAGCAGATGTACTGTACCAGAAAAGGACGGCTTTTGTTTCCTTGGCTACTGCTTTTTATTTTACTTCTAGTTGAATATAAATTACAGCTCAGTCTCTGTTTACAAAGAAAGCCTTTAAAACACATCACGCCGCTTATTCCGCCGCCCGTAACCAGATACGGCGATCGTGGCGCACATCCGTGCGTCGAAGCTGGTTTTTGAGAAGCCGGCACTTGAAGGTGATGAATCACGGCTTAAATTTAAGTAATTGAAGAGCATGCGTTAATTACCGGAGCAGAACATTTGACTACTCGTAAGGAACTGACACTGCATATTGATTGAAATTACGAGGAGGGGTAGAAATCAGCTAAAATTAAAATGAGCAGAGTTTAACTGGTCAAAATCATGTAATTAGAAAGGAGGGAGATAATTGCTCAGAGAAGCTAATCCAGCGCCGGGAGTATTGTAAAGGAAAAGCCCGGATGATTTCCTTGCAGGAGATGATAAGTCTAACTTGGCTTAAATGCTAGCAATGCTCAGTTAGGGACCTGCAAGCCTAATCTATCCCCAGTTCACTGGCCATGCCCTGGTCTGTCTTAGCATATTGATTTCCAAGCTGTCTTATTGGTTCCTAACATAATTATACTAGGAGTAGGTCTCTTAGTGCAGCTAATACATTTACACCATGGCATCTAGGGAAGCTTATAGTCATGTCATTTATTCAGGCAGAGGATTGCGGCTGCTAAAAGGCTGCTGTAAGCAGTGAATTTGAGGATTTTCGAAAATGAGAGAGAATTAAGTTGCACCCCACTAGAAATGCCCAAATCAATATGCTCTCATCAAAAAGGAGAAAAAAAAAAAGATCTGGCACCATAGAAATAATCGTGTTTAGCAAAGGGTGGAAGTCGAAAGTGCAAGTGTTTCCCAAATAATCTTGACCAGGAGAGAGAGAAAAAAATAAAAACCTCAAAGCCATAGTTCAATGAGTGGTGGGATATTCCATCAGGAATTAAGTGGAATTTCAATTGACTTGATGGAGAGGTTGAATGAGATTTTATTTGGGCAACAGACAATTATTGGTTTAGCTACTGGCTAACAGCCAAAATAATGCTAGCGATGAAATTATATGGGGACACACCAGAGATGCATCATTTCTGTTCTCAGCAAAAGCTGATGATTCATTCACAGCATAAGAAAGCGCATGTTAATAGGGTCGATTCAGAATACACACACACACACACTCGCAGTCATACATTTCCGCACCTATTTTGACTTCAATATACTGGAACTTGTTAGTGCATGAATGGCTTCTATGTTTAGCAAAGAAGATTTACTGTTCCGAACAGACACGGAGAAACAACTCGAAGGCCAGAAACGGCTCCCTTGTGCCTCATACTGCAAAATTAGCAGTTTAATGATATGATCACTCAAACAGCAGCGTGGCCGCTCCGCCGTGCATATGCACCCTGCATATGTACCCTGTCATTGGCAGATCATGCATCCCTGCATCTCATACCAAAAGGAAACGTAGGAGTAAAAAAAAAAAAAAGGGTCATTGTCTATTTATTCATCTCCTCCTAATTGTTGTCAGACTCTGACCTGAAACTCCGGATTGCATTTTTCAAAGTCATAGCTGGAGATGTGCTCGGCCATTTATCACGGTTTGGTCTCTCATCCGGCGGCGGTGTGGCGATGGGCGCGAGGAGGCCCGTTTCGTCTTTAATTTTCAAGATTCGGTTGTTAATGGAGGACGCTGCCTCGTAAATTAAAGAAGCACTCAATTACACAGCCTGACAGAGGCAGATCAGAGGGCAGCCATTGGTCAAGCCTGACAGGTGAGGCCACGCGGCCGCAACAAAAGATTTATAAGAATTAACCAACATCATATTGACTGGCGGCGGTGGTATTCCTGACACGCTCTGCAGAAATCCAAGCCGGCCACACGGAGCGCTCATCACACCAGATTTTTCTAGAAGCCAATATCTCTCAAATCCTTCATTTTCCCCAAGAATACATTTTTCATTCCATCAACAAAGCGGCCTGAGAGACCCTCTGACAATTCGCGGCTTTTGCCAGCATAATTTAAAAAAGGGCCTGTCACTTGAACGTCTCATTTCTATTTCTTCATAAGGATGGTAAGAGCAAGACAGGCTATTTTTTCCCCGAGGACCAAGGCTGAGGTTGTGTGAGCGAGAGGAGGAGTGTTTCAGAGACCCTTCCACACACACACACACACACACACACAAGCCACTGGCCATCAGATCACACCACAATCAGGCATTCCTCCACCTTGTCACTTCTGAGCCAGAACTGAGGGATCAGCGGCCGCTGGGGCTTTCTGGGGCAAATCCACACGCATGGAGGAAGGAGGAAAGAAAACGGGGTGTTTACATCTCGGCAGCAGCGGATGAACCACACGAATCTGTCTGAGGTCATGCGTCGCCGACGTCAGAATGCGCGTGCCACGATGATAAATCTAATAAAAAAGCTGTACGACTAAAACATGTATTAGGAGAAGAACGGCACTGCTGAACGAAACCACATTTGCGTGAGTGGAGCCACTTATCAAAGACGATCTGATCCTGAAAGCATCTACGTCCTTTGTTATGAAGCGCTATTGTTCAAAGATTTTTTTTTTAACACAATGCTTGTTTTTTTTCAGGTCAGGTATTAATTCAAGCAATGCACATTTTGCAAACGACTTTGCTTTAAATCATTTGTGGCGTCTGAAAGCCCAGGAAAAACTAATGATTTTTATTTGATTACTATTCTTAAGGGTGCATTAGACAAATAGCAGGAAGTTACACTCCGCAGCCTGGTAATGCAATGAACTTCCAATTATAACACTTACGTACAATAAGTGCGCCTCTTTTTGCAGCGCTGCGCACAAATCATCTTTGTCTTTCTAATGCTGCTATCTGGACGTAAAAGCCTCAGACAGTAATATGGTTTTCTAGCAAGAAAAAAAGAAAAAAGAAAAAGTGGGGTAATCGTCCCAAAACTGTCAGCCTGCATTTGTTGGGACACGTTCCGATATGACGGCATCAATCATACTCTACGGGACGTCCTGAAGGTCAGGGGGTTACAGGAACACCAGCAACCCTTCTTCTGATTTTGTCTCGTCCTGTTGAGACCCTCGCTCCAGCCTTCTGGTTTCCACACTCGTCAATAACAGACTAGAAGCGAGCGAGACGCTGTTTACAATGAGAAGGCAGAATTAGCTAATAAATAACCACACGGTCTCTGGCTCCAGGCAAAGATACGACCCGGACCGCATCTCCAAACACCATCAGACAGTAGAAGTTCACACAGTCCTGGCCACCCGGGCTTCACCGCGGTTAAAGGCTTCCGTTTGGCTTCTCCTCAGCTTCGGTCCCTTTGGCAACACAAGTAAAACCATGTGGCTTTGTGAAGAGAGCGAGAAGACCAAAGCTAATGAAAGTAAACATGCAGAGACTCAATGGAAGGCTTTCCTTTCAAATGAAGTTTTTTTTTTGTAAAAGTGAAAAACATGTTATTCAGAGAGAGTCAACCTGCAGGGACCGGCTAAGAGACACAAAGGCTGGAGAATGATTGAAAACATCAAACAGCACTGTTTTCCATCCCGCTGGTGTGGCCTCTGAGATTGCCTTAGCTGGAGATGTTCACTGGTGTCAAAGGATTCCATATTGAACCATAATGATATTCAAGTATCCCTCTCTTTTTTCTTTTACAGAAATACGCCATTCACACAACATCATCATTTGAGTGAGAAACACATTGAGAATTTATTCATTTCCTTTCTTTCGCACTTTAATAAGCCTTCCAGGGACTTCCAGAGGAGAAAATCGGTTTTTCGGCAGCGTGATGATATATGCTACGCGATTCACATGAAAGGTCGGCTGGCTTTAGCGGAGCATTTGACCAAAGGTCAAACAGAAGCAAAGCATGGAGGGTGGTCAGCCGCCACGACTGTGAGGAGTCACTCCACCTACACCTCACGTCTAAAATAAGCACTTCCACCTGAAAACACTCCCAATCAAACACGTAGAAAGAAATCATTAATAAAAAATCCAAGCGGGGTATTGCGTGGGCCCATGAAAGCAAAGACGCACGTACCGCCAGATACAAACAGTCTTTTGAAATGCCGGCTAATCAAAAAGACAAAGCCCATTAAAAATGTATGACGTCGAGAACATATAAGATGAAAATGCTATACTGCCAGGTCAAGGTCAGTCAGCCTGATAATTCTTTATCAGAGCCTCCGAATCAGACCAGAACCAGAGCGACTGTCAATAATTCAACTCCGCAAGAAATAAAATCAGGTCCGTTTTGATTGTAGCAAAAAAAAAAAAAAAGTGGTTTGTGTGTGTGTGTGTGTGTGTGTGTGTGCGTATACGTGTATCCTCCGTGACCCTTAATATTTAAATATATATTTTTTTTTATATATATTTATCTATAATAAGTTAATTACAATTTTCTTTCATTTATTGCTATTTATTCATTTATTTTTAAATTGGTGCAGGACCTGACTCCAGTGCTGCACTGTCCTTACCCACAATGCATTAACTTAAATCTCTTGAATGACAGCCCGGAACACACATTTGCTTACTCATGAATTTTTAAAAGCATTACAGATGAAGTGCTGGAGCCGCTGTGGCATTCAGTGATGTGTCCTTTAGATGAGCCGGACCGCTGCTTGTCTTTCTCTGTAGATTGTGCTAAGCTGCTTAATTGTTAGCGCCATCTCAAAGTCCAATGGGAGATAATGCAACTCGCAGCAAAAACACAAGAGCGATGCGTCTTTGACAGCTTCATAATTAGAATGATGAAAAACATGGGCACATATCACACAGCAAACACCGAGATGAGCTGCTTTTCTCTCAGCTTTCATTTAAAGGCCTTTTGTGCACTTTCTTTCATGTCGTTTCTCCATATTTTGCAACACTGATGCTTTGCATGAAGGGTCTCGTGTTTCTGAACAACCTTCAGTCCTCTAGGGAAATCAAAACCGGTAATGATGTTTTACTAGTTCTCGTCCCAGGTATAACACCACCAGTTTGCACTGGGATTCTAATGTGTTCTGTCACAACATCCGCTTCATCACAACGTTTTTATCCTGTTAAACCAGGTCAAAAAATAAACGTTTATTATTACTATAAACAGTCAATTCACCAACTTGTGGAAATATCAGATGCCATTTGTTTTAATACTACACAGGCTCAGAACACAAAACTGGCCTTATTATTTTGCATATTACAGGAGTGAATTAACACTGGAATGTAAAGACCACTTTCGATGAGGAGTCTCTGAAACATTGGCATGTTATCTGCAGAAACAGGCACAGATGGTGGACCGGGTCAGGTCTGGTCAGCGGTACGGTAGAGCAGAGGTGAGAGAGAGAGGGGCGGGGTCTATTTCAAAGACCCGTCTGGGTCACACTCAACCTGCATTTATGGAAAGCCAATTAGCTGGCTCCATTCGAATCCTAAAAAAGGCCCGACCGTTATCCTCTAAGCAAGGGTCTTCTGGACAGAGAGTTTGCTTAAGCTTCCCCCATCCTCTTCTCGCCACAGGGGAATGACCTTCATTTAAATACAGCCCCCATTAGGCACCACAAAGAAGAGGCCGCAGTTGTGATCTTTCAAAACAAAATATGGCAAGCCATTAAAATTGGCAAGCAACAATTAGCTATTAAAAATGTATTTCTCCAATGATGTCTGGCCTTAACACGCAACATTTCAGAGGAATAAAACCATCTGTTAGAGACGAAAAGAGGCTTGTGCATTGACTATGCACTTCACAACAGACCCCCATTTATCAGGAACAAAAGACCCCAAAATTGTCAGAGAGTAATGAGGGTAAAGAATCGCTCCCTTTGCGATAAAATAGCGAAATTAATTTAAAATAAAGAATGGTGCTGCTTCTCCACTCACAAGACCATTTATTACAATGGTAATTGCTCCTCCCTGTTGCAGGTTAATTCTTTAAACACTGTTCTACATCAAGATATTCTAATTCTCCTAATCTATAATTCATGCTATACTTTGTACAAGCTGAGGCTGTTAAATATTTAGTGAATTATCGCCCAAAACTTAATCACCCTGCAGTAACCGCGCGTGTTTTTTAATGCATTTTTCATTTTTACTCATTTAGTTAAAGTGATACACTTGCTGGTAATTTCACAATCAATGATTAGCATAAAACAACTTAACTCAATGAATCAATTAACGCACTTGGGCCGCTTCTGCGCATTTGTCCCGCAGCGCGAAGCGTAATTACAGAGGTTTATGAAGTTTCAGGCGGCAACTGTGAATAAAACACTCACTAGAGCTTCTTCTTCTTCTTCTTGCATCATTGTTCCTTCGTTCTTATATTGCTGCAATATTCAAACTCTTGTGGATAAAGCAAATGTTTCATCTCTTTCTCTTCCCGTCACTGCAATGGATGAATACAACTGCAATATTAGAAGCCATTTCCTTCACACGTTAAATGAAAAGCTATCAATGATTAACACGCTTCGTACAATCACAATGCATCGCGTTGCAAATCTTGCAACCAAATTCAAAATGACTGATTAAATCACCTAGAGAGTTTTGTGTAATGTTCTTAGACCTAAACTCTCATTGGTCATTAAAAAACCTCACTGGCTCCGCCTCTGTCTTCAAACTCAGTTTCTTTTGGCTTTGTAACAATAGAACATCTCAAATTCTCTGACATTTAATCAAAATAAATCACCATAATTTTTCAATGTCAATCAAATATTGATAAATATCACCATAATTGCCAAACGGTTATAATTGTCCATTTTAAAAGGCAGAATGTCTTCTGTCTACTCTCCTACACCGCATAATTGATTGCATGTAAACTAACACCGTGCAAGGAATTCCGCGTGCTAAAGCATTAGCACAGTGTGCAAACATTATTGAGCACGTATCGAACTGTCCTTGAAGTTTGAGCAAAAAAATTAATTGTGAAAATTATTCTGAAATATGAATCAGCCGCATTTCGACACAAGGCAAACAACAATAATCTAAAGCGTCATAGATGGTCGCATGTAGTGCGTTACTGCCTAGCCTTAACAAAACTAATAGAAATATTTTAATGACTAAAAAACAGAATATATCTTGACTCCGAAAAGGAATACAGAACAGCCAACATCAAGAGTCCCTTAGAACTAAAGAGCAGATAAACAAGCTCTGGTGTTTCATGTTAATGCAGAAACGGGAAAAATATAGCATGAAAGCCGCTAAGCACTGGCGTTGTGCGGCTAATGACACAGAGATGCTCCCGCCATTTGTTTGTATCAGAGTAATTCCTTATTCATCTTCCTGCTCCTTCCATCTACTTCCCAATTCAGAAGCGTGATAATATTCTGTAGCGTGTTAGGTCGCCAACTTAGCTGTGAATAACATCACATCGCAGCGAGGTGATACAAAGCCTCACAACAAACAGGACATACTGCAACAAAGTACACAGTTACATTTAAACAGCCCATTTCAATGATTCATTCAGAGACACTTTGTGCCTGATGTATAATTCATCGCTGCCGTCATCTCTCTCCACCGCTGTCAAGTAACAAACAATGAGTTTTTGATGTGAATAATTTAAAGTGTGTTATGCTGTGCTAATATTATCCGAGGAGAATAGTGCTTTTCATTATAACACTTAATTTCCCTGCAGACTCTTCATACGAAGGGAATTCTGCTCCAAAAATCCAAATGCAATATTCACCGATAGGAGATTAAAACATAAAAACTATGTTTTATAGACGTATTTGTAGCAACCTGAAGTGAAGGTGCCGTGTAGAGGGTTTCATCAGCGTACCAGTGCCAGCCAATGAGGGATTTCAAAAAAGGGTTTATGCTTCAAAAACTTCAATCCCGTGATCCTGGCGCTTCCCAGGGCAGAATCCAGAGCTCCAACAGCATCAGAGCAGATACATCAAAATAACTCTGTAGCGAATAATATCCTAAAGCTTCTAAACCCCCTCCGATCTCACTGCTCATGTGTTGTTGTGTGCAAATTAAGCAATTAATGGTTTCCCCAGAGGAAAACCTTATTTCTCAGAGGTCACTCTTTTACTGCTCAGGAAACGAGGAGAACTTTGTCACTAAGGATTCTCCTTAAAAAAATTTGGTTTTCCTGAGCATGTCTACGACACCAATGAAGGTGAATATAATCTTTAATCTACAATTTCTAGGCAGTTAATGGCGAAAAAGACTTGTACTTTTAATCTCAGAAAAAGACAAATTGAGAATAAACATTTTCAACAAAACAATCTGAATATGTTGTCCATAGCCTTTAAGATAGCTTTAAGATAACATCATCTACAACTAGAGACTGCAAACAGATTCTCAAGGTTTACTGAACTTACAAAAACTATTTGGCTCAATTTAAACCACAGAAGATCATAAAAAAAAAAAAAAAAAAATCACAAAGTGTGTATGTTCTTTCCATGTTAAGTTTTATTTTCTGCTGTCCTCTAACATAATTCCAGTGTATTGGAGTGAAACGTTTAGTGTGAGCAAGTGTGTGAACATTTTTTTAGAACACTTGGGAGGTGTCCCCATGTTCAGAACAGAGATACTAGCTATAGGTTTAGCTATAGCTCAACAAGTCCCAGAACATGACGATGGATTTGCTCTTCATAATGAGACAAACGCATAAACCAATCACTGAGACTCTGCATCGAAATTGCATCAACACACGTCAAAGCAAACTTCGGACCGACGACAGGTCTTTTTAACAAGCTCAAACACGGCCTTGCTTTCTTTCTTCTCCAGATATAGTGAGATGGTTTCCAGCTGAGGTTATCTACACTTGTCATGTTATCAGAGCCTGGAGACTAAAAGTTGGGAATCAACCCATCAGAAGACATTTTCTTGGTTTCATCCTGAAAGATTTAGAAGATGAGGGCTTTAGACAGATCATTGCGGTACAGCTCCTATAGATTGAAAATATGCCATAAATCTATAATGTGGAAATAGGCAGCGCATGAGGAGGAGGGCAGGTATTAGTAACCTATTGTATGGATAATTGACGATTTCCTATGAAGCTTTGCAAATGGTCCTCCCATCTTTGAATCACTTTCATCCCACTGAATGCAAGACTCTGATTGTGTGAAATCACCACAAGTGCCTTCAATTACAGAAGGCAGTCGGCGTAGGAAATGGCTGCTGCAGGTCAGGAGAAAAAAAAAACGCTCTATGAAATGGCAGACAAAACGTCGCCTTCAGACTGCGGCTTACACACTCATATGAGCAGCTAATGTTTATTATATAAGGCTTGATAAAACAGGCCATAAGGTAGATGGGCTAAAAACATTTGAATAAACGATGAAAGAGCAAGAGAGAAAGAGAGAGAATAGTATATGTGAAGAGCCAATGCAGGGGAAATGGAATGAGTGTTGTCGTTGTTATCGCTATTGCGCAGAAAGGAATTCATTAAAAGATTGAAACAAATAAAACTTTCATTAGCTAAAACAAATATACGTGGAAACATATATTATATACTGGCAGAAAAACAAAGCTTCTTGTTCTTCCAATCTACAAAACAGAGTGATGTGCAGGTTCCCGGCAGCTCAATACAGTAGATTTGAGTTTGCAACGCTTTAGTTGGAGGCTCAATTCTGAGGGAAACCATGAAGTTGATTTAATGTTTCACTGTTGAATTTCAGAAACACATTTTATGTTATACAACACGTTCCACTTCTGGGTCACTGGGGTCTAGAGTAAATTCCAGAATCTCTGATCAGGAGAGGACACACACCCTAGATTTGTTGTTGACGAATCACTGTGTCAGGACTGAGATCCCGAAACAAGAGCATGCAAACTACACACAATGATTTAAATACAAACTAAACTGCTTATTAATAAGACAAAGCATAAAAGTCAAATGGATGGATTTATACTGTGCTTTAAAATTTGAATTACAATTCATTCTTAAAAGCCAACAAATACTTGGACAGTTATCGTTAAACAATAAAATAACAGAAATGCAGCATTGCTTTAGCCAGACCTGTTTTGCTTTACAGTCTGATTTCTCCAGGAATCAAACACACACCATAATGTTACAAACAATGACATATGACTGAGGATTCTATTCAAATCTTAAATCTGATAAAATGGCCTAATCTCTGCAGACGAACAGCGACTGGTTTACCTGTAACAGTAATAACCAGCGGCGAACACACCGCAGCAGGGGATGATCCCTCAATCAGCCTAATGAGTGAATGCATACGGTTTGACGTCTGACCTCAGCACCAATTTACACTTTAATTCCTAAAAGAACTCTTCCGCCATTACACTATCCTTCAAAGATCAGCAGCTTCAAATCCTGCCGCAAAACCTTGATTTATTTCCCCGTTGGATGTCTTCTCTTTGTTTTAATTAAAGCAAATCCCGCCATGGGAGACCAGCACGGAGGCCAAAGGGAATCTTTCTAATTATTGTACCGATCAAGACGGAATCTGGGTGATTAAAAAGACAAAAAAAAAGCCAGACACCACATATGACCGGGCTTAGAAAAGGCCCTTGGTTTTTGTTTGTGCGTGAGATTAGATGGATTTGGTTAAACCATAACACAACTTTGCTTCTAATGAAGCGCATGGAGACAATTCCTTCTGTGAAATGCGGCGTGCTACATGCTACATGCATACTTTATTTGGAAGTGCATTACGAGAAAGATAAAAGCATCGGCGGCCTGGATGATTTACTGCGCCGCATATTAAAAACTGCAGTGATTCATTAATATGGAAACGGGCAGGGTGTCATTAACATCGGGGGGTTGGAAAGGCCAGGCTAATGCCACGCTTCTTCATATTGGTGTAGATTGGGTTCAGGGCCTCCAATTCAACCAGGCCCCTTACCTTTGTTCTCTTCGGGTCCCAAGGGTGAGCGAGGAGAATAAATGTACTTGATTACTAGGGTATATCCCCATCAAGAGACAAATACATGCAATTATTTGCATCTTACACAGCTCTGAGTTAAATGGAATTAAACATGATGCTGCCTCCATAATAATGACACTTTACAGAGCTCAGAATGTCACATAACATTTAAAACAGACCATGTGGCAAATCTGCTTGGGATTGTATGTGTGGACTAAATAAAACACGCTTCTTTCAGACACAAGGCCTCTTAAGAAACACAAACACACTCTATGAATAATGAAATCAAAAGATTAGTCGAGACACACTCATCTGTCCAACATGGACTTTTCATTTGTGATTCTAAAAGAACTAAACCCGTTTTCCGTGAACATGTTTAATTGAAATCCGGTCTTTCCCCCACTTCACAGTGCTTTATCTCAGCACACACACACACACACACACAGATTGTGGGGGAAAAAAATCGCAGCTTTTTATAATTGGTTTATTGTCTTGAGAAGCTGGTGACAAGGCAGGCAGTCCGAGACGAGCTTTCATCAGAGGTTATTTGGAGAAATAACTAATTTCAGCCTCTCTCCCAGCACGGACTCAACCTGCTGCCTCGCAGTCAGGCTCTCCTGAGAGTTCATTAAGAAAGTGGCATTCTAGATCTCAGAGTCAACAACAAAACATGGCAGTAACCTTTATACAGCCACTGTCTTGTCTTGGCTTTGCCTGTTCAGGCTTAAATTCCAGTGTTCTGCTCATATTAAGGTTTTCAAACTAAAGGATGCCTAGAGAGCAATGATAAAGATTGGGGGCAACTCTTCACACCGGAAATTACAGCAATAAGGACGTTTCATTTGCAGGTGAATATGTAATAATGCAGTTTAAGATTCATCTCAAAGGTTTCTAAGCAAAACACACTAATTAAATTACAAGAGAAAAATAATTTTCACAGGCACATTAAGTGTAAAGCAGATTCAGGTATAATAAAAAAAAAAAAAATTCAAATTACAAATAAATTATATCAAAATATTCTAATATTTTCTATGAATGCATAAAAAGGTGAATAATACTGTATGATAACACTTTTACCTCAGTGTTAATTGTTGCTAACAAATGAAACATCTTTAATAAGAAATGAAACTAGTTACTGTCTAGAGAGAATGCAACAAGACACATTGCAACAATAATAATTACAGCTATTATAACCAATATTATTAATTATTTCATAATTTCATACACACTCTATATTAGTAGAGGTAGTAGTGATAAAATACTAAACCAGATTTCATAGATAATATGAATATAACAGTTGTGGTCCAGTGGTAGGGCGCTTGGACTGGTGTCCAAGAGGTTGCTGAATCAATTCCCCCTACCGCTGGTTCTGAGTGTCAATTGGGCGAGACACTGACCCCACAGCCCCCCGGTGTGCGGCTCCTTGCAGCCAGCTGCCCACTGCTCCGAGTTTACTCGGATGTGATAAATGCAGAGTAAAAAGAATTTCCCCACGGGGATGAACAAAGTTTCAATTATTATCATTGTTATTATTATTATTATTTTAACCAAATAATCTCATCACACCTGCCGTAAACCGAAAAGGATGTACATTTAGACAACATTCCTACAATGGAGTCTCCTGTGGCGTCAGCGTTCTCCTGCTCGTGATGCTGGAGCCAAGTGGAGCTTGAAGGACGTGAATGCGCCTGTGGCTCCTACACAACAGAACCCGAGAAGCCTGTGAGAGCATTGTGGCTAATTTGCTCACCTCAGTCAACAAAGATGAAAGACAGAATGGAATTATTAATTCATCATTAAAGAAGCATAGCATTTATTAGCCTGAGGATCGCAGGGCCCTGCGTTCCGGCTCTCCGGCCCAAGCGGCCCCTCCGTTGATGAGCACCAGCCCCAGGCACTGAGCTGCCCCCTTTCTCGACAAACCAGACAGGCTCCCCTGGGCACCACGCCACCAGCCACCTGAGACAGAAGCTTCACTGACCTTCCATCCATGTGGGTTTCACTGATCATAAGTGACCAGATCCCTGCTCGTGAACTGACCTGATTTTTATTTAGCCGCATCTGTACACCCAGACCTACGCAAAAGAGCCAAAAGAACTACAAGATCCAAAAGCCCTAGGCTAAAGTGTGGCTGTACACGAGTGATGAAGAGAACTTACAGCACAGGCTCTGATCAGGCCATATTGATTTTTCAAAGCACTATCAAAGTCACAGCTTGTTTGTGAATCACAGCCTAATGCACATCTTATGGGAGAAAAAGGAGAGTTTGAGAGTTTAGAAATTACAGCACTTTTATTGGAAAAAAAACGACAACGTATTCACTTGCCTACATGTGTGTTTGTGCATAAATAACAGCAAAACTGGATTAAATCTGTATTGTTTTGTTTAGCCTATGAATCAATCAATAAATCAATCAATCAAATCAATAATTTATTTATTTATGAACTTTGTATTTTATATATGAATATACACACAGAAAATATTAAACAGTTATAACCACAGTTATAAAATAAGACAGTGAAACAAGAGAGAACTGTAGATCTGCAGAATATCTGCTAAACAATATATTTGCTAAACAAATTGTTATGCTAAGATATTTCAATATGAAAAAAAAAAAAACATTTTTGGAGGTTTGCAAGCTTTTTGGTTTGCAAGTATAAATGAATAAAATGTTTTGGTTTCTAATGTCTTTGTATACAAAGAGTTAAAATTATGCACATCCATTAAAAATATGCATGGATGTGTGAAAAAGTATTTCCTGAACATTCATCTAATATCTTTTGTTTGGCGCTCAAGGTCAATATAGAAATGTAATTTTAAACATGCAAAACACAAGCTTATAATTTAGGCCAAAATAAAGGAGGAAAACCCCTTAGAAACAAGAAATCCTGACCACATTTCTTCATCAGGCTAGTGAAAAACAGTAAAGTGAAATTTATGTACGTGTTTAAAACTCAATTTAGCACCAGGGTAGCATAACTATAATGGGGAGTCGTTTCTGAGCTCGGGGCCAATCAATAATTGCTGAAAGCGCAAATGATTCTATTTTCTTGGGGCCACTGAATGATGCGAGAATGGCTGAATTTGATACGTAACTAAATATTCGGGCAAATGCGTTATATAAGATTATCATTAGAAAAGCATCAGGAACGGAGCCTGGAGAGACAGTGGGAGACAAACTCAAATATGCTCTGATTGATCCTGAAGGGATCTTCAGAATTATCATGGCTTCTAGCTAAAAACGTATTGAATACATTATTTTGCTGGACAAGCAGATGCTTCTCCACATACGTAGCAGCCAGTAGAGTTCATGTTCCACACTTTTACTCAAATCAATTGTACAAAAGTACATATTTAAAAGCAAGTGTGCAAACATAGGACTTCACTTGTATATTTATAAAAAAAAGAAAAGGAAAAAAAAATGTGTGTTTTATAGTCGTTTAATAAAATCAAATTCAAATCTTACTGGTCACACACTCAACCGTACACAACATGCAGTGAAACGTTTTGTTCATCCTCTCAGAGAAATATAAAAAAGTAAACACAAGAAAATCAAATACAGGAAATCTAAACAAGTAACATGTATGAAACAATCGTTCAAAAAGGTGCAAACAGCACAAAGCGTATAATATAAACAGTATAAATAAGAATGAATGGACCTGAGGATAAAAAAAAAAAAAAAAAACTCACAACCTTCATATTACAACAACGATAAAAACATCATGATGTCACACAAATCTTTTAAAGACGGAACGCTCCATGAACAAAGACACAGAGCCTTTCACTGACTCAATAATGAGGGGTTCACAACACTAGAACTTGTGGGTTTGATTCTGGGAAATCATCAAGTTGTCTTGATGTAAAATCGAGTCACGCATGTCAAAAGCATGTGCTGAATGCAGTAAGTACATTATATTAGCATTAAAAGTGATTGCCAAAAATATGACAGCATTTAATCGGCTCTGTGGTGTACTGGGCAAAATGACAACGAAGTTTAATTTTATCTAGTCTAATCTAATACACAAATAAATTAACCCTTTTAAATCCATGTTCTTTCCAGTATTGAATCTATAAAAACACTCTCATTGAATTATAAAATGTCTGTTTTTTACTTGAACTATAGTGTTTGATCACGTGGTGTAACATCTGAAACCGCTATTCAAACTCTTCTAAACAATAACGTACTTTAAGCTGTTGATATCAATTCTCAGCAAATAACCGATATGATCTGACACATACAAACCAAGAAAAAGCCACATAAGTTCTGCTTGGTTTCTGTGACACAAAGTGTCCATTTAACTTTTCACTGTGTCTTGATAATTAAATTTAAAATCATCCTGTATTCAACCTTTACAAAAATCATCTTTACGACCCTCAAGATCCAACAAACAATACTTTAATTAAAATCCAAGGTGCATCGTTCAATGACAAATCAACTAAAATAAATAAAGATTCCCGAGAAGCGAAGGCAGACCAAAAAATAAAGAGCCGACATTCACAGGCCCGCGGTGTGAAACAAGCCATCGAAATCAAAAAACCTCATTTTAAAAACATGAACGGAGAAGTAAACATTTCGCCTTGAGAGCCACTTCAGTGTGGGTAGATAAAGGCCTTGGTTAACAATCAGTTAATCAAAACCCGAAGGTTTTTTTACTAATGCTAAAAGCGTGCTTTTTGCTCTCAAGGGCTTCGACACTCCAGTGCAGAATGCAAAGGCCGCTTTTGTTTCAGTCAAAAGGGAGCGCATCAAACCGTCTTCACACGGACATCGCGCAATCGACTTGGTCAACTTTGCCATCAACAGGCCAACGCTTCGAACGCATCGTGTGCTTTTAGTCTCCGTTTCTGAATGGCACTGGGAGACGAACGCCTTCCTTGCTGCCAGTTCAGATGTAAAGCAGATATGTAATTTAATTTCTGGGAAAAAGGCGTCTCTTTTTATTTCATTACGAACACCTTGGGAGGCTGGTGTTAAAAGCTGTTTAGGTCACCTCTATGCGGTCTAAGTGCAATCCATCTTCCTTTGTCACTGTCACAGATCCAGGGTCAAAGCACAGAACCACCGAGACTCTGCCTTCCACTGCTTTTGTCTGACTAAGAGTTCATTACGATTCCAAGAAAAAAAAAATGGGGGGATTAAAAACGGAATAGCTTTATTGATGGCGGTGTTAAAGGAGAGTTGTAGGGCAGTCTAAGCACAGACACACTGCTGTTGACTTCACACTATCGACTGTATAAGGACCGCCATTTAAATCCGGTCTGAAAACACATGTACAGTATCGACACAAAGACCATTTAATTACCAACAGCGGCGCCACATTCAGCGCGAGCTTCGCAATTACTGTACGCGAAGAAAACGTCACCCGGGTTCAGCCTGCCTCTTCAAAAATAGATAGAAAAACCGTTCCATTCGTCTGCATAGATGCATATGTCACGGAATCGGCCATCGTTCGGCTTCGCTCATTGTCTGCATTGGGACGCGTAAATCACGGGTTCCTACAGTGCACAGGACCTTGGACTCAACCCAGCTCCCAATTTAATTGGACAATCATTACTGCCAACTGGGTTTTGACCGATCGGGTTCGTTCCCATAACGGTTGCGGACGTCTCCAATTCTGCACAATCAACAGACCATAATGAGAGCTTAAGCGAGAGAGAGGCCTTCTGGTTCACTCTGAGGGGAATCGCAGAGATGCCAGTGTGATTTATGAATTAAACATATTTTCAATGAAATGCTTTAGTCGTATTTTGCAGCATATCGCGGCTTTCCTCCTCTTTCATTACCAACCAAAGTGGCGTAATGAAAACAGCTGCTTGCTGCACAGAGCCAGGTTTTAACGCTTAAGCAGAAGGAAATTTATTACCGCACGTTAGGGCAGCCACAAACAATGGAGTCTGGCTTTAGCGGAGCAGCGGCCTGAGCTAGAAAATAAATGTGGCGGTGTCACAGGCCTTGTAGTGCCGCGACGAGCCTCAGCGCACCATTGTCTTCCCTGAAAAGTATATTGCAAAAATCAATAATTCACTGACAGACTGTATGAAGATCACCCATCTACTTGCAGAGCGCTCATTAGCGAAAATACCTCCAGGAAATACGTGCTAATAAATGAAAATAAAATGAAGCTCTTTTAGGAACTTGCCTGCAGTCTTGCTGTTAATTATTTCAGAGACCAAATTAGAATGGAAATAAACCTGGATTTTCACCTTTGGCTTTTATGGGAATAATGCAACCTCTGTGTGGCTGTACGTACCTGGAGGCGTCGTTGAGAGACGAGGGTAAACAATCGGCTTTCAGTGAAGTGCAAACACAAATGAAACATGAGGCTTTAATAGATAATGACATGAACGCTGCCATGTTAAGCTCATGTCTAACTAGCTCAGACCCAGCTCCTGAAATAAAACACAGCAGCAGCTCCTAAACAATGTTTCATCCACAAGCTTTTAAGAGTAGTTACACACACACACACACACACACACACACACACACACACACACACACACACACACAGATGCACACATAAAAACTAAAAAAAGCAACATTTGGACACTATACGTACAATTATTTAGATCATGGAGTTTATATTTACACTTCCGATGCTTTTGTGGGCATATACATTANGAGAATTTCCTTAAGGAAAAGCACAAATTAAAGCACAGATTGTATTTATTACTTCATCAGTCAGTGTTTGGCGTCGTCTCTTGACTTGCTTGAAAATGGAATGAATATTTGATGGGACAAAAACACACAATCATCTTGATTGCAAAGAGGCAATATGCAATTTAAAAAAATATATCATAATTGGAAATTTGATTTGAATTCTGCGCTAAACCAATCACCCAAACCAGTTCCACCAAACCAAACACATGCCCGTTGGAGTCGTCAAATTGCAGAAGACTGAATGAGAGGCTGACCTTCAGCTCCTCCACAACTACTACCTGTTCTGATGCACACAAGTTCACCGTGGCCGTCAGCGAGCCCTCTGTTCTCCAAAAGCAATTCAATGAACTCAGCACAGTCATCCTTCACAGTCTCGCTCTGAGCGTCAGGCTTTTGCCACCTCAGCCCTGGATTTGGCCTCCACAGATCCTCATGCATTCATGTGTTGACTGAGAGAGAAAGAGCAGCATCCAGTAAGGAAGGTGCATCTCTCCTGCCTTGGTGTTTTGGGGATGTGGAGGTGTTGATGGGGTGGAAGAGTAACCACAGACCATTTAAATCGGCCCAGTGAGTCTCCGAAATTGCCTTTGGGGTGGAGCAATTGCAATGTTCTAGATCATTAGGTCAAATAAGTCATGGAGAAATTCCAGAGAGGGCAAATTTGTGGACATTTTGACAAAACTGTATATCATGGTCTGGTTTCAAAAGATGGGCCAGAGAGTGGGTTTTGCCTAAAATTGCTCCCTACCGTGAGGACGGAGTTAATGACCTCATACCTCTCCCGTCTTTTCAGATGGCAGCCCGAGCTTCCAAACAATTTATATTAGTGTGAGAGATGTGTATTGCATTACATTAGACAACTTGATACTGAACAGTTCGGCGTGCGCTCGGAAATAATAAAAGACCCTGGTGTGTTGTGGCTTTTTAAAAAACCTCACACCTTCATGCATCATGCAAAGTGACTCACCAGCCTGTGGAAACGGCCAGATCTCCGTCTGCTGAACGGTTTGTCATATTTTCAAATATATTCAAAATGGTCACAGCATAAATAACGGTCAACTGAAACATTTCAAGAAAGCCTAATATAAAAAAAAAAGAGCTTGTCTTATTTAAACAAGGAGCTGCACACAATAGTGTGACAATGATCGCAAAATACAGTTTATTACATGCTATTTTAAAAGATGGACTGTGGCGTAAAACAATCACCCGCCACTTTAGCTTTTAATTTTAATTCCGATTTTTTGCTTTTATGGAAAAATTTCCCTTTTCATTGTGGAACTAGACTCTCCAAATAATTCTTAAAAATTATCATCTGAAATTCTCCATCAGTTTCACTCAGTCTCGACTCACAGAACCTTCAGTGTCAAAAACAACGCAGAAGAAATTCCTCGTTCTTTGAACTAAGTTGAACATCTTTTAATTGAATACAGATATACAGCAAAAATGTGTAGTTGAGCAGAGTGTGAACTTTCAAGTGCACTTCATAGGGGCAATACACAGCGTTTCTCACCATTTAAACGACAACGCACTATTAAATGTGAAACATTTTAATCAATGTACAGCATTTTTACAATGTGTCATTAAATCTAATCATCAATAAAACACATTGATTCATTAAAACAAAAAAAAAGAAGAAAGTTACAGTTAAGTGTTAAAATGTCCGAGACAAACTCCATATCACATGCTGTCTTAGCCAGATATTCTACACACTGTGTAAAAGCTCTTATCTCCAATCCCAAACAAATTCAAAGTCCAATGGATTTTTTGTTGTAAAATATCAGAACAGCACGCAAACAGCCGTAACTCAGCTTTTCCAACTCGGCCCACACAAGTTCAGTGTAAACGGCCTTATCGGTCAGAACCCACCGCAGCCAGGGTGTATCAGTGCAGTGTACATGTCCGCTGAACACCCACCGCCCGCCTGACCACGTCTGCAGTGTGTCACAGCACGTGAAAACACTTTCTCCTGACAGGTAATGTGTTTCCAGTTAAACCCCCATCCACTTAGCAGAGGGTGGGACCCAATCAGCCCACCAATGTCTCACCTCGCAGTTTAGAGCAGCTACGGTCCAGGAGCAGCTTAATCTAACAGTCGGCCAAGGTGTGGCGCGGGGGCCAGTCAACTCCCTGGGCAAAGGCCCTCACATCGCCAACTGTTAATGGGCTTAGACCCTGGTCCATTGTCTTTCATCATGGCGGTGGGTCTTCGTGTCCGTACTAGTCTGCCAGGCCAACATTTTTCGCACGTATGTATGATAAAAAAAAAGGGGGGAGAGAGGGGGGGGGGGGGCGCAGATGTGGCTTTCATCTCCCCTGACAAAGTTTCTCTAGAAACACAAACACTCCAAAAAACTAAGTTTAATTCTCTGAGGCAGGGAATGATGCATTTTTTACAGTGGGCTCACCGTGTTCACAATGAAACAACGACCCCACTGTTTGGCATTGCAGGCCAAATGTATTTATTTTCAATCCATCCTTTCTTCTTTCTCTCATCTTTTAATTAATTTTTCATCCCCTGCGTGCAACTGGAGCCCCTTTGCTTGCCCGCCCTCCTGTCGGGACGTTATATTATTCTCAAGCGTAAATGAAGACAAAGAATTTTTCAAATCACCTCCAGTCAAGCACCATGATTTGTTTTATTCATCCTCACCCAGCCCACTTTCCCTCCTCCCACTTCCTCTTGTCAATTCTGCATGTGTTGCCCAGTGTGAAGCCCTTCTCCGTGTTTGTCCCACACAAGGGCCGTCTCCCACCCCTGCCCAACTTTCATGGCGTTTTAGCATGCGCCTTCACTCCCAGCAATCTCCCTTCAGGTCAAAGAGCCGCGGGTCTGGGAGCTGCGACGCAATCTCCAGCAACACCAGCATCAACCCCTTTCAAAGGAGAAATTAGTTTTTGTCACCCACAATGAGAATTACACATTACTAGTTGGAGTCTATTAAAAGCATCTTCACTAAATGCAGCCGGCGCTGTGAACGCTCTCCCCATAACGCCTCATAAATGATAAGAGCGAGGTGACTGCAGAAACCTCCGTGTTCTGAAATTACATCCGACCATGTCTTTCCATTTCTCGGCCATTCTGTTTTTAATCGAGTTAGGCTTGGAGGAATCTTAAACACAGCGTGATGGAGGGGAGGACGGGATCAAATGTGGCACTTCTAACTTACACGCGCTGAAGAAAAGAGAGATGCACACCTGACTTAAATCAAATATGTTTGTTCAAAATGTTTTCCATTTTCATATATGAATGAAGAAATGCAGTTGATATCAGTAGCAACTCTTTTGTTTCCTTGGTTCTAGTGTTAATCATGAGAGTTCTATCTAGTCTGAGATTACTGGGTATCAGCTTTGGATATAGGTCTAAAACGTTTCGTGCTACAGACCGTTTTCTTGCATATATGAACATGTTTATTGTTGATACATTTTTTTCCATTATTTTTTCATTTTATTTCATTTGTATCTAATTTGTATATCAACAATGTGAAAGATTTTTCCTTTAATACTCTTTATCTTTATTTATTGTATAATACTCTCTTTATACTTATTTCTCACTGTTGCGACAAATAAAGGTTTTCTTCTTCTTCTTCTTCTTCGTTATACATGCTAATTTTGTGAACATGTTTGCTTGGCTATAAAGCGAACACATTGTGTGTGCGTGTGTGTGTGTGTGTGTGTGTGTGTGTGTTAATGCAGCGCACAATTTCGAACTACGTTCCTTTGTCTGGGACTAAAAATTATCCAAATAAATTTCAAGTTTCAAGTTTAAGTTTAATAAGTTTTGTCTGTATTTTAATTGTATGTTAATTCTGTCCCTCCTTTTAATGTTTTGAACATCTAGGCATGATATGAACAATGGGAATTGTTTCCTAAAGATTAACATTGACTATTTTACGGTTGTCTTTGACCTGTGTTTTTGAAGTAACACGTTGAGACGCTGATGCTGATCTGGTCAACCGCAAGTTATAATCTGCTTTTTCTTCTGTTCTTCATCTTTATTTGTTCAAAGAGCTTTTTCTTTTCTTTGGGCCGATGTTCCACGCAGCTCTCTGTAATACACTTGTGTTGTCACCTACACAAGAGTTGGTAAACTTGACCTTGACTTGACATTTAAAGCCCTTTCTTTAAATTTGGACTTGTTTTCAATTACTGGTCCCTGTAAAGCCCCCCGAAAGTGCCATCAAAAGGGTATCCGATGTATATTTCAGAAGTTTCCAGCACCGCTCCACACGTGGTGAACGTAAAACGGCTACAGATTTCTCAAGCTTGATGGCAAAAGCAAGCCAGACGACTGTAAGAAGAAAAAAATGCACTTGAACGCTTTCTATTGAACATGCACCGGATTCCTCTGGAAGCCATTTACAGGCGCGGACATCATTCATCCTCCAGAAGCTTAGAGGGTTGTTACAGGGACGCTGAAGCCGAACAGAAATCTTGGCATTTAGGGCAAAAAGTTCATTGTCCTAATTAACTTTCTTTATTGCACATTAATTTGAGCAAGACTGAAAATGTCAAATTCTTTTATTCCCTACTCATACAACAAGCTCTTTGCTGCAGACCATGTCGTCTTTGGTAATTAGCACAATAAAAGCTCGACGACAGAACAAGGAGCCATTTGAGATCCAGCGAGCAGCTCAGATTACTGACCCGATTAATACTTAACTGATGAATTATTCCCCATTATCTGTTAGTCTCTAATTACAAAGACCAATGAGTTTAGTTAAACAAATTAACTAATTGTTCTCTCTCTTTTTCATTCTGCCAGAGGGATAATGAAATGTAAATGAGTCATTACCAATTCTTGCCATCTTTGCGGTAGATGATGGCTTTATCAAAGAGCTGCTTTTACAATGCATGATTAATTTGCTCTTATTACGTTCTTGTTTTCATACCATATTGTAATTCTGACTGAAAGGTTTGGCTTCAGACAAAAAATATATATTCACGAGCAACAGCAAAGATTAAAATGTAAGGTTTGGAAGGGCTGAAACAATGATGGAACATTGATTGTGCCAAACAATTAAATATAAATAATATACATAATCAAATAAATATAATTCATTATGATAACCAACTTTGTAGGTATGAGTCAGTTAGTTAAGTCAGTTAAGAGTCAGTTAAGGTTGGGATCAGTCATTTATAGATAAAGTCAAATAGGTGGAGTCAAAGACACCATTACAGGTGGAGACAAGAAGACAGTTAAGAGTGGAGTCGAAGACCGGTCAGCTTCTCATTCTCAAAATCACTTTTTTTTCCTTAAAAAGAACGTTAAAATCTCCAGCTGTGTGTGTTGCGGAATGTTACTGTGAACACGGTGAACAATAATAAAAGAACTTGTTAAAATTGCATTGTGTTTAGTTTTATGTTCGAAACATTTACAACATTTAATTGTGAAACTTTATTCACATTACTGAAAACTGAATTAAAACTTTCAATTGAAAACAAACGGAAAGTCAAAAGTGAGAAACATTAGTTACGTATAGTTAATATTCTACAATCAAAATGATAAATTGCTGTGCTCTCAATACAAAAAATGACTAAAGGTGACACTTGAAATGGACTTTAACACTTGCACCCTGAACAAAGAAAAGACTCCATTCCTCCCTAAACCACATCTGAGGAGCTGAGAACCATCCTACAATATCACAGTTTGCCCCTGAGGCTATGAAGATGCATAAATTAGATAGAACATGCTCAGTAGGGGAGCCGGGGCTATACATTTCACTGACCCAGATCCACCTTTGCTTAGCAGGAGAGGGTCATAAACATCCCGGCAAGCGTAACCATCATTTGCCTGTGTCAAAATCTGTCAATAGCAAAAATGACAGACGTCCACAAAGTGAGATGACAGGTGCTACTGAACGAAAACAGCTGTTCTGTAAAGGCATAATTCTCCATTGGCTGATTGGTAGCCAAAGGGTGAAGTGTAAAGATCCCGGTCGGATGGAAGATCTCCGCCACACATAATCAATAGATCAATGCGCTTTTAAAAAGTCTGGCTCTAATCAGGATTACGGTGTGCCGGCACGGCAACAGATCAATTAACAAATTCCTCACTGTATTTACACGCCTCACTCATGCCAATACACGCAGTGGCTAAATTTGCACTGGTTTTTCTATGCAAATAATCCATTGCTGTAGATCCATTCATCATACACTAAAATGTTTTACTATTTTCAAATGTACATGTTTTGTATACAACACGATTCTGTAATACTATTCAAAAAATTTAAATACTAGTACTTTATATTCAAACTCTTCAAACATTTGAAAAAATGTGATGTGCACACAGCAAAATGACCAGATTTATTACAGATTGAATGTTGCTTTTAATTGCATACTTTACATTTTCTTTTTAACCAAATTGCTTGTATTTGGTACAGTAAATTTCAGGAAATCCCGTTGAATAATGTTCTGGTTGTAACTCCAGCAGCTTCTCTTCCTCACATCTCCAAGGACCAATTCTCTTTCGTCTTCTCTCACACACGCTGCTATGTGACTTTTTAGGGTTTTACATTTCTGGTGTTTTTTCAGATGCATTAAACACGCAATTTTGAGGATTTCCGTACGTCACAGAAAAGGATTTTTAGAAGGAAATTTTTTAACGTGGGGGCTGACCAAAATTCACACTATACGCCAATGTATTGAGTGGTTCGGGGCAAACAAATGTACTCGTGGCTGTTTAGTCTCAGCCATGTTTCAAACAACTGCACTTCCATGTTCTTCCTGCTGGTGAACAATAAAAAAAAACATCAGTATTGTTATTCAAATGCCATCGAGACAAAGAAGCTGATTTCTCTGAGCCAGGCCCAGCTAATCCTCTCCATGCCATGTTACGCTTTCACCTCCTGATTTAGTCTCCATCAGAGTCAGACGATCCACACGCACGTCACACAGTCCGGACAGTTCTGCCGTCAGTCTCAGCGCATTAATTGGCTTAGCCTTTAAAAGCATTTAACACAGTCTGTTGTATACGTTAAACATAGGCAGACTTTTGGAATATGATTGAGTTGAAAATGAACAGCTGGACTTTTGTTTTCTACCTTTTTTTCCCAGAGAAGAAAAAAAAACCAGAATAGAAAGGAATGGACGAGGACATGTAGATAATCCCCCCGTGCGGTCTAATCCCCACCAGCTTGTCTGAGTTTAGAGATAGGCCAGAGCAATAAGAATCAGTATTTCCAGGGAATATTCCATAGTTTAATACGATGGATATCTGGAACATAATGTGAAATAAAGTATCACCAAAAGACCAAACTGAATAAAGAAGCAGCAGGATTAATAAACCTTGCGTTTCTTATGATTGTGAGACGTGCTAAAGCTGCACAGAACTGCATCACAAGCAAAATAACTTTTAGGTTTCTAGGAATTAGTAATAATAGTAAAAAGTAGCCGTTAACCTGTAATTGAGAATTACAGAACATCGGCGTTCAACTTTTTACAGAACATCAACTGTTTTTTTTTTTTTTTATTAATATCATTTATAACAAGCTTATTTACTATATTTATTATTTATATGAATCCTAAATTCTAACTAAAAATTACAAACTAAGTAAATAACATAAAAAATGTCAAAAATCTATTTAAATTTAAAATATTCTTATTCTTAGTATTACGTATTAATAATAACAACAACAATAAATTGCATAATTCTTAGTTAGATTTTATACTGGAATATCTAATTCAAGAATATTGAATTTTGGTTTATTTCTTGATATTGTAATATCAAGAAATAAACTTGTCGCTGGAACCTTCAGTACAACATCAGATGCAAAACGCCTCGGCCACAATCTGTGACTTGCACACAAGGTGGTCGTGTTTGACTAAAAATCTTCAAAAGAGCTGCTTCAGCATCCATCTGATCATGAATCTTCTTAAAACAACCTACACATTATTTTGATTGAAACCAAACAGTGAAAAGAGAAGGACGGAGCCTATTCAGGTTTGAAAAAATCGTTTAATGATTAGTTGGTGATCTTATGCATTGCATACAGTGCATTCCCTCACTAATAACCACAACGTATGGGAGGATCAATACATCTTAATCTAACATTTGAAATCTCACGCAAGAAAGGCAGCAAGAAACAGAAAAAAAAAAAATGAAATGATGCTCAGATTGACCTTTGAGGGGCTCGCTGATCAAATCAGAATTCTGCTCTGGCAAGACAGAAACTTTATTTGCAGGTCAGGGTGAATACTATTAAATATCCAGACAAAAATGACCTTGACTTTTTGACGTTGTCGTGTAAAGGTCAGGAGCTCTGTGTCTAGCGCTGAGAGGATCTATCAGTAAATGTACAGAATGCATTAAAAACTGCAGAGCAGTTGTGCGTCGCATCAGCATCATAAACAATGCGATGCCATTTCTGCTATTCAAACACTCAATTCTGGGGGTTTTTCCCCCCCAAGGAAAAGAAACGACAGATCAGATCAATCAGCTGCAAAGCAAATTGGCCGCACAATTGTGTGTTGTTATAAAGCAGCGAGGAAAAAAACATACAGCACATCTACTAGCAAAGGATTCCTTTTTCTCTGAAGTAGCGCACAGTATGGGCTCTGTTAGGTCTCTCTGCTCACAGGGAGACTGAAGCAAAATTGCATGTTTTCACCAGCGGCCACCCTGTCTATCTCCCCCCTAAAGCAAATGAGGCCCAGACTGAAATCAGCAGAGGAGATTCACACCGCATGAATCCGTAATACATCAAGACCGGCACCACTGGCAGCCATGCCGCTCCAGAAATTGCATTTTACTCTTGTGCTGAAAAACACGAGTCAGTGGTTGTAAAATATAAAAAAGGGGTTTGGGGGGGGATTGAACACAGCTATAGAATGATTTGCAAATCTATTTTCTGCAAGGTGAAAAAAGTGGTTATAAAAATAAATTAAAAGTAAATTGAGAATCAGAATATGAGTTCAAAGCTCAGTAGGCATCCATGTCCTTCATTAATAAGTGAAGGCATGCACAGTATCACTGTGTGAATTAATTTACTGCCGACTTACACACAAACTGACAAAATATCATGAAAAGACAGACAGACAACAAGATAAAATGACTGACTTACTGAAAGACAGAATGACAGCCAGATGGCTGAATAAAGAAAGATAGACAAGAAAGAACGAGGAAGGAAAGAAAGAAAGAAAAAGAAAAATGGGTAAAAAAAAAAAAAGAGAGAAATGAGAAGAATGAAAGAGAGAAAAGAAGGAGAGAAAACGAAAGAAAGAAAGAAAACAAGAGATGAGGGAAAAAAGGAAAAACTATAGAAAGATAGAATAAAATGACAAACAGATAAGCCAGACCAACAAAAGAGAGAAACACACACATACTGTTGGCATACACACACAAGTGTAAGTGAGAGGAAGAATGCTGCCCTGCGTTTGACATTCTTCACACTACCATAAAAACGCATTCCAGACATTCTAATGTCTCACAAAAGTTTACTGTTTCTATCACATCTGGATTTTGTCCAGCTGGGCATTTGTCTCTCATCCTGCATAACAGTGGCAGTGTTCGATACTCATATACATCTACATTTAAACAATGAAACGATCAGGCAAGAAACAGCGGCGGGACAGCAAGTCAATAAGACTATGAAAGATCTCCAATAATCAACACAATTAAAGCCACGGCATCCCTGACACATCTGCCCATCTCTGACAGCGGCTGCTTTCAGTCACTGCAGATCAAGCCCAGAGTAAATCATCACTCCTGATAAAATCAGCATTATCACTCAAGAACATATGACTTGATCCAGGCCTGCCACGCGCCAGCCGCTCTCGGCCTTCAGACTCTTCTGACATTCATCAAACTCACGCGCATTTATCCAAATTAGGGAGAGAGAGAAAAAACTACATCTAAGCCAAATGCATTAAGGCATTCAAGTGGACAGCAGAAAATGATTAACGTGGTGGATTAAACTATTGACAATTCGACAGAGTGGTTTGTCACTACGGACCGCTTTCCTCCACTGTTAAATTTCCTCAGCAAGTTCTGATATGCAGCGCTGCGTCGCCGATCGATGCAGAATCTGGCCTACAAACACGGAGCTGGGTTTCCTGTCCCCGTTTCAACAGAGCCCGCGAAGAATAAACATATTAGTCGACAGCGAGCGGCATAAACCCAGTTTCTTTTCACTTAGCATTTCCATAATAACATTTATTACATTTTTTTTT
>SOMO01000019.1:265238-284456 GCA_028128575.1 Paedocypris carbunculus | reverse complement strand
AAAAAAAAAAACATTAAAACATTATTCCCTGCTGTTTATTTTTCACAAAATTAAAAACTAAATCCTCCCACCCATACAAGATGAACTTGAGGAACATCTGGGAGAACAACTGCAAGACTGGAACAAATTGATATTTAATGTTCAACTTTCAAACAGTGAAAAGTTTGTTTTTCGCAGAAAAATATTATTTCACTAAACAGCAATGTCAATTTATGCCAAGAAAAAGTAGGCCATGAACTATCAATCTAATCCTCATCACTACCCAATCTGCTGTATATGAATAGTGCATGATTAATTCTTCAGAATTAATCATGTACTTTGTTCATATAAAACAAAGCTTAAGCTCTATTTGCTAAGATATTTGACCTTGTGAAAGAGTTAAGACACTACAGCTTGGATTTAAAATGCATCTAAAGATTAAAACTGGTGGTTGACTATTAGAGAGGATTATAGATGAAAGAAAATTATTTTTCAATTTGATGCAAAAACTGATTTGGGAAAGAAGGGGAAAAAAGGAGCAGGTGGTACATTATATATTTTGATAGCAAAGATGATTCCACAGAAGATGTGTGATATCTATATCATTCTCATTTTGTCCTCTTCCATCTATCACACAGCTAAAATTAAAGTAATACCTTGTATGAGCAACAAGATATGTTGTGAATATAAGCTCCTCTGCCTCGGGCTGTGAGCTACTTCAGAAAAACACCACAGCTTTCATCTTTACTTATTGAAATGAAAAAATCCTTTATGACCAGCAAGTGGCTTTTTTCATAGAGTCCGTGTTGTTTACCAAAACAGGATTTTGTTTATGCTTCAACAGGAAATACTCCAGGGACGCCACATAGTTGCGTTTGGCTAAAAATGCATATTTTTACCACACACGTGCTTTGAAATGCATCCAAGGTCACAATCAAAGACATTCATTTCAGTATTCATGCAACCTGAAGCATACGCCGCTCTCTTCCTCATCTGAAATCATCAGGTGCGCCGCTGGAAGACTACAAGCCCGTCTTAATCTTCCACGTTCAGCTCAATACGTTCTGCTAAGGAAACACATTGATTTTTACCAATAACAGACTTGAATACAGTCCGTCCGATATATAGACTTTCATTAGAGCTACTGTTTGATATATAAATATTAATTAAAAAACAGAACAGGTATGAGATGCATTAGGCATATAGAAACCAGAAATAATGTAATAAAGTAAAGTTCTTTATTCTGCGGGAAGAAGCAAAGCAAGCAGATTTCCTGAAAGAAAGAAAAAAAAGTCTCTTTGCCTTTCAGCATCTTTTTTTCTACTCATATCTACTCCTGTACATCTTGTTCCGACTCTGTAGCACGAGATATTCTTTTGCTTCCACACTAAATCTGACCGAACATCTCAAGTTCTTGTCATTAAAAGAGATTAGCCAAGCTTTTGAAAATTCCCACTCAAACTCTTAAACTGATAATATCATTTATAATGGAAAAAAAAAATTCTAATTTATATTACAAAAATGGAAATTAGGCTCACAGACATGCCTTCTAAAGGGAAAGGATTGATTATTTATTCAACTGCAATAAAGTCGTGGAAAATGGTTTCGGAATCTTCAAACGCTTCCCCACAACATAATAAAACTCCAGGCAGTGTCAGATCAGCAGGGTTTTAGTGGACAGATATATATTCTGATAAGGGAAATATGGGCAAATGATGCATTTCAATTTAGTGATGATATTAAGAGCATCTTTAAAAATCTCATTTTAAAGCAAATGCGTAGAATGTGTTTTGAAAAAAAAAACGAGGCCCTGAAATCTATTTACTTGATTAAATCAGACTTCCTAATCCTTCATCAGAGAAAATGTTGGTCTTGTTCGTCATCTGTTAAACTGCACTCGTGTCGTCGATTTTATCCACTCGAAAAAGCATATTATTCCTGCTGGTGAAGACAGAGAATAATATGCCATCGTTTTAAAGATCAACTGTTTGTTTTGCTAAAGAATGGAATGAAATAGAATTAAAAGGAACAGAGCACCACAATAATGCTTTAAGCGGACTGATTAGATTGATTGGGAAAGCTCAGGACGAGGTTAATTCCGTTAAAGTCTTCAGTTGTACTTGGTTTTCTATGAAATGGGCAGATGAGGGTTGTAATCCTCCCTCCTCTGGCCTCTTCGCCAAAACACATCAAGCTCAAATGTTGACCTTGCTGTTAAAAACTCAAAGCTTTGGAAAGGTATATGCAAACAGCAACATGGACACCTCAAAAGAGGGCCGGCGTTTGATGTTGAGAGCCCCCGATTTCAAAGCAAATGCGAGATGCCCATAGGCCCAAATTCCATCAAACACTTTCTCTTATATGTGCCTCTAAGGTGTTTATAATTACAAACAAGCAGCATCATGATTAAAACATTGCGGTCAGGACCACAGGCCAGAAACGACGAGAGGGGGGGGGGGGGAAAAAAAAAAAAAAAAATGGCAAAAAAAATTAAAACAAGCAAAACGTTGTAGACCCGTCTGTGTTCCGGACCTGCACCCATGTAAACGCTCGCTTTACCCAAACTGGCCGCCAACCTCTGGTCAACGCATCCGGAAGACTCGACAATTTACGTCTGAGCCCTAAAGATCGGCAGAGATTTTAATTGGTTTCCTGGAGATTTTGCTCAGGTTTCGCGTGAGTGACACAATGACATGGTAATAATGCCAGTCAATTTAACAGGGAGCCGCTTCAAAGCCAGAGACCGAACCTGCGAACAGTCCCCATCATCGTCTGTCTGCCCGAGACTTTGTCTGGTAGTGTGTTCCTCTGAAGTCACACGCACAGTCAAATGGTCAAGGGCTGTCGTGCAGAGATTAATGAGGAAGCTCTAGGCATTCTGGGAGGTCTGTGCCATGGGGACGGTGGGGGTGTGGAAGCAAGCCCTCCAGGACCCTCCGCCAAAAAGCGTACGGACAGGCACGCGGACGCGTTTGATTTGAGCGAAAGATGTGATTGGTCTTGAATATGTTCGATCTGACAGTGAATAATTAAGAGAAATTAGGACGTAAAGGCTGTTTTGATAATGTCTTCGGGGGCTTTAATGAAGCCTGATGTAATCCCAGCTGCTTTTAAACGGCCGTGACAAATAAAGACTGATGCCGACGGTGCTCCAGTGCGATGCGGGGCTGTTGGCGATACACACAATTACACCAATGAACAAACATTGTGGAATGATTTATCACACACCTCGGTGCCGACGTGGTTGGGGGGGGGTCTCAACTTTATGAGAGTTGAGACTTGAGAGTTTAAACCAGAGGTCAGTGACAGACATTTCTCAGATCCCTAATAAATGCCAGATTGCTTAATTAATTAATATACTTGTAATGACATGTCAATTTTAATGATACCATACGGTTTAAATTCAAATCATTTATTTGATGGTGATGATGATTATTATTATTATTATGCAAATTAATAATGGAATTACGGATCATTACAAATAATTAAACAGTTAAACAGGTTCCTGGGCGACATGGTGCCCCCGGGCACATTGCAGGTGATGGTAACTGCAACAATTAGATCATTTTAATTATGGCTGATTATGTGATAGCGGGAGCAATTTGTTATTGCGTATGTGGAACACACAATATTTGAAACATGCTCCGTGATCGCGCCTCCCCAATTTCAGCCAACATTTTGATTCAACAACTTGGAAAATTTGATAAACAAAAATACCAGGTTTGTTTTAGATGACCTCTAAGTTTAAAAAGAGCATCAAAAGTTTTATTAATTTGAGCAGCATCATTGTTGACTTATTAGGAAACAAGCAGCTGTTTGGCTTAATCTGATTGGCTACACCCACAAGAGTCATATAATTATCACAATTAACGTGTAATGGCAATGTTATCATAGCACACGTTAATTCTGCGCTACCAGTCAATTGTCCTTCTACTGTCATCTGCAATATGGCTTTACAAACGGAGGCCTTGGCTAGTCTCTTTAGTCTTGATCTCTCTTGATCCCGATGTGTGGTCTAAATGAAAACTCAAACAGATCCATTCTCTCAAGTTCCCTCACAGATGTGAGGATCAATACAGGGACATGTGGGTATCGATCAGAGTAAATGGTAGCAACACTCGCAAATTTGCCAAAACAAGACCTTTTTTTCTGGAGGTCCGAGGCCACCGCCACATGTGCTGTGGGTTTTTACAAAGTCTATGGATTTTATTGAGGTAGATTACCTAGAATTATGTTGTTCAACTTACAACCGGCTCTTACAGCAGCTACTCTTCCACCGAGCACATGAAAAGCAGCTTTCCGGGTTCAAATTTCAAAGCAAAGCTTTGGCTTATTTTTAAATGCAATTCTAGAAAAGTAATTCTAGATTGTCCACATCTAAGCGAATCAACTGTACATTTACTGCAAGTCGCACAACACAGCAACACCTTCACTCTGGCATAAATGAATCCGGAAGTAAAAACACCAGGAGAAATGTGGAAGATCTCACTGGTTCCAAGCATGTAATTTTAATCCAAACAACAAGTAACTCTTGATGCAGTTCAGGTGTCAAATCTTAATGTCTATAGAGTTGCTGACGGCACGCTCCACCACTATTTCATTAAACACACACTTTCATTTTCGCCCGTCATACCAATGAGGCTCTTGAGGGCCGATGGAAATTGCTCTGGTGTTACACAAAGTCCACCTCGCTGTCTAGAGGGACAAACAAAGAGGGTGAAATGTGCAGTGAAGCGCGTTCAATTGGTCGGGGGGCGGGGTTGAGGGGTGTCCCCCACCGCCCATCTTCATAACAAAGCACGCTAAATAATTTAATTGTTCGGCAAAACATAAAGTCTAATTAGCATGAACATAATTGCTGGGGGCAGTTGACATCTAGGCAAGATGTTAATTGCTGCAACTGTCGGAGTATCATTCTTCATCGCGATTTATGCAAATTACATGAGGGGGAAAAACGCACAAAACAAACAGTGTTAGGTCATTTTAACGCCCATGTTAATTAGACATATGTTTAGGAACACGACGGCCCACCAGAGACTGATATCAAACAGCTTGACAGATTAGCACAGTAAACCTCGTGATCCTTCTCAGCGCAGAGGTCATTTGCATAGATTGGCATTTCTGCAAACGTTTAGATGGATAAATCTCTTTGACGTGAATTTTTTTTGACAATTTTGAAACTCGTTTTACTGCCTTATGAAATTGCTCATTGTTAACGCAAACGTGCCCCTACTGCTTGAAGAAGCGGATATACACGGTGAAAAAGTTGACGAAGCCCACTGAAGGGAAAGCACGGGGGCAACCCACATCCACGCTTAGCGTTTTTTTCAAGACAAAACCATTGATTTTTGCAAATCATTTTAAATACATCAGCAGTCCTTTACCTGGTTTTCCCAATAGACCTCAGTGTTGAGTGGAACCATGGTATGTCTTTAGCAATAATGCAAAATCAATGAGCAGAAACAGAGCTATCATCTCCTTAAATGCAAACTGCTATTTCACTGATTTCTAATTAAATTGACAGTGAGACTAAACCAGGCGGCCGCCGCGCTGCTCGCGTAAACCTCATATTCTGGGTTTTAAAGGCAAAATAATGTGGCTGGATTCGGACTAACATTTACAATTTGGAATAATACAATTTTACTTTCCCGATGCAGAATGAAAACACATCGATCTGTAAACATACTCCTTTGATCATTCTAAACGCTCAACAAAGCCTGCTGTCTCGAAATAGATATTTGTATGGTAATTCTCCATTTATCTTGGAGATGCGGCAGGGAGATGAGAAGCCCACTTCTATTTGCAGTTCCATTAATCTTTTGAAGTCTTAAATGCATAATCCAATGAAAGACAAAGCTGAAATCCAGAGCCAGTCATCCCGGATTAAATATTTATAGTGGATGCCTTTCTCTCTTCCTACACCAACAACTTCTACGCTTGTTGCTTTTTGCTATGAAGTGAACTGAAGCGCCCGTGCTCGCTGGCACATAACGCCGAGGACAGTGCAATCAGAAAAGCAGCCGAATCAAGAGGGAAGAACTAACAATTACTGGCATTTCTTCCCCTTCTTTACTTCGGGAAGAGCATGAGTCAAGCAAATCTGGTGGAACACTTGCTCTAGGTGCAGGACGCAGGAAAGTAACTGTGCAGTTAAATGATTATGTACTCATTCTAGTTCTGTCACTTTGGGTTTGCGCCACTGTCAATGACATGCCAATCAAGACCTTTATAAGACCTAATTCAAACATCCTATACACTACTGCTTTAAGGGATTGTACCACTCCGGCCACCAATCAAAATCACGTCTGCTTCGATTTTCGCTTACCATGAGGAAAATGACTCGGAATCTGACGGCCCCGTGGCCTTCGCAATTACATCCCGCTTAATTCAATAACCCACTGTTTCGCTAATTCACTAAAGCGCCGTCGAGCTTGTTACAAACTAGGTTTCCCAACTTATGAATTAATGTAGTTAGTCACATGAGCAGCTTGATGGTAAGAATTATCACAACTGTTTAAACATGTGGAAGGGAGTGGCCTGTGAATGAGTGAATAAGTTATGTGTACAAATTAAGTTCAATGATACATATAAAAAAGTTGATATTAAAAAGTGTGTTGCGCTTATTTAAAAGACAGTAACAAAGTAACCGTTATTTTTTCTTTTAACTGAAGCATGCACGTTTTAGAACCAAATATAAAAGATTTACGTACATGCACTTTTTTGGCCCTCAAAGACATATTCTTATTATTAATTTTTATTTATTTATAAAAAAAAAAAAAAAAAATACTTGGATTACAGAATAATCCAAACTAAACTCAAAAAGTGTAATCAGGCATATAAAGAAAGAACAACAAAAGGAGTCTCCGGTGCTGATTTGAAATCTGGCTTTGTTTTCTGAATGACGCTCCCTTCACTTATAGACCTGCCATAAGGGATTTAAAAGATTCCCTGAATCTGGCCCTTTTCAACAGTAAATCCTGGTATTATACTCCTCCAGGGTTTGACTGTTTTACAGCAGCATTTAAATAAGTGAGCATAGGGGAAAATATGTCAAAGGTCTGTAACAGATGTCCAGTGGTCTTTCCGTTCTCCCTTTAGCTAATTTAGCACTATATTGAGCCTTCAAGGGAGGATTGATGGTCCTGAAGGTGTCCCCCTTCTACCCCCACCCTTACACGAGCAAGTCTCAGGAGGGAGAAGCTACAACTTCCAACACTTTATTATTGGACAATTTGGAGTCTTCTTTCAGTTGGGTGACATGGCTTAGGAGATGTCACAGACTGCCCAATCAATACTGGAAGCTTAGCTGGCTGAAGTGTCTACCACCACAGTGGCAGCAGCTGTGGCCGAACACACTGCTGACCTGTTTACGAGATGGTAATTACTTCGGAAGTGCCCAGCTTTTGGCTCTCACTGACCAGAGTGCATTAATGAAAAAAAAAAAAAAAAAAAAAAACGCGCAGGCCTGAGTGATCAATCCATCCATGAGCTTGACCACTACATTTAAAAATCATGGGGGTCACTAATGATTAAAAAGGGACGAGGAGGAACAGAAATGTGTGAGTGTGTGTATTCTCATGAAGTAACAATAAATAAGATTGTTTTACCTTAATTTCATGTTCGAGTCATTTTGGCTAAATGCATAAAGATTTTGATTTAATTGAACTCATACAGTGAATAGCTTTTATTCCAAAGGATTCTCAATTGCGAAATGTAATTCCACTCTAAATCTATGTAATTCTTGCTTCTTATTCAGTATCAGCTTCACTCCGGCTTCTCTCAAAATTTTTATCAGCTACTAAAACGTGTTGGTTGTTTGAAAGCTGCTCTTCTTCAGTCGATTCGTGTTTAAGAGGAGAATTTATTTCTTACATTATTAAAACTAAGATTGCCGTTTTCGTGGGAGCCTTTGGCTCTAAATGTTTATGATAAATGGAGTTCTGCTGCACTGATAAATTAATTATTGCAAATATGTGGATGTGACTTGCCAGGGACTAGATCACAGAATCCGACGTTTGCAGTGATTGCTCAACCAGTCAGTGACCTTTTTTGGGGTGAATAAGGCGGCTGATGTTCAGAAGTGAAACAAATGCTCCGCTAATGCAAATAATGCAGACGTTTTAAAGATGAGGACAAAATGTAGCATCACTAATCAAGAAACTCTGGAGATTTCTTGGCTTATTTCCTCAGACTGTAAAGTTGGAACACTAAGAAGATGTACGCTGGGCTGCGGTTGCCCGTGGCTCCATCTACTCGGCTTGTGGAGCAACAAAGCGCTCAGCATGTAAGCAATCCAAAGCCCAGTAGCAGGCAAATGTATTGATCCTATGGATTTCCTCCAAAAGTAGTGATAATGATATATCATGGCCGGATTTGGATGAACAAACTGTTGGAAAAGTGTGAAACCAATTGAAGGACATAAAGACCATGACTTCTATTTGTGATGCCTCCAACAACAAAAGGACACGGAGGAAAAAATCCATCAAGACCTTTAAAGGGCTTTACAAAACGCTGCTTTCTTTGTTAAATTACAAACTCTTCTGAATATTTCAAGAACTTTGGAAAGCTTTAATGAAAAAACAACACTGCAGTGAAAATATTTAGATTGTAAGACCTTAGATAAAAACATGCTGAAATAAATTAAAGTCAAATTTAAACATTTTTCGGAAGCCCAACTGTAGATTAACAACATTAATAAAACGTTTGTTGAGATCGTATTAATAAAAATAAATAAACACTGATGTTACTCTTGCATTTTTAAACTCACACAGTTTGAACCGATATCGATTCCTACAGAAACATTTACATATTCATTTTGCAGTTCTGCGCTCACTGCACATGGATTAAAGTTATGGGAGGACAGAAACGCAACTTATGTGTTTTCTATTATATTCTTGGAAATCTGGTCATAATCCTGCATGTTAAATATCAGACACTTTCATTTTTCATCCTGAATCAATGCATCTGTGCCTTAAGCTTCTTAGTATGCTGAGGAATTGGATTTCTGTGAAAACATTACATATACAGGTTTATATGAAAACCTATAATTTATATTCCATTTTCACCTGATTAAAATGGAACATCTGATTACTCAGACTCTTAGAATCCTTGGGTTTAATCTCTGCAGGGTTTTTTAATTACTAGGTCACATTTGACTTCTTTTTCGGAATGAATTTTTTTGGCTCTAAATTAAAAACAAGTGTTTTGAAAAGCCAATCGATGCTTTTTAGTTTCCGTGGANAACACATTTCTGTACGTACTTGTAATTGTGCTGCTTTTACTGTGGAGTATGTTATTAAAAGGAGTCAGTATTGGTAACATTTACATTAAAAAAAACATAATACTGTACTTCTGCTAAAAACAACATTTTTGAGAATTGTTTGCCCCAACAAACACTTTTACAACCAGTTTTTAATTTGAAACAAATCAAATCAATCCAGAATTTCACATCTATATAATTCAAGGTAAAGCTTCCAGACAATTTTTCTGCACATAAACCTGATTCTGGTGACTACTGATGTGAAGACTGTTTCATCGAAACACTTTCTTTAAACACAACCACGTAACAGATGCAGCTTCTCATATGCAACATGAATAAAACAAGTAAAGATAAAATTTGGCAAGCTTAGAAAATAGCATGTTCTCGTCTCTGCTCGGGGCCAGACGCACGTCTGAATCAACCTTTCCTTTGGAGATGAAAACGGGCAGCATTTATGCCAGTTTGCATCGGGTCGGCTCCGCGTCGGGCACCTTGTTTGATGGCAATTGTAATTTTTCATGTTCCTTTTTTTCCCTCTCCTACATAAATTCTGGGACGAAATTCGCTCTTTTATAGTTGTGCTTTAAATTCAACCACTCGCCAGCATGCTGAGTGTTCATTTTGGAACTGTGATGGCCAAATCAAGATAACAACATGTCTCTCCAGACAAAATGACCACAGCATGATGCTGCCAGCTGAAATTAATTCCACGGTTGAGTCGAGGGGGGATTCAGAGGGAGCGTCTGCCGCACCTACTGTAAGTCGGGAATATTTCGGGAGCCGTGCCTCCTCCACGCTGTTCTCCATGAGACTCACAGCGTTCGCTGATGACAAGCAAACAAAACATTTTGTTGATATCTTTGTGGTGTCATCGTGAAAAACCAAGAGGTAAATTTGCCAGAGCTGCGGCGTGTAACCGCCTTTGTTCTCCGGGGGAGAAATAATTGTTCCTGCTTATACACACTGACATTTTCACAAGAATGAGGGTTTTCAGATATTAGCAGCATTATTGCTATGAGAAGTGTATTATAGCTTCTCATATTGAGAGTTTTCTAATTGCATTGTTTTTTTTTCCTCTTAGATAATTATAATTAATTATAATTATATATATTAAAACAACTTAAATAAAACAACTAAACTGCTAGAACTGTTCATTCTTAAAAAGGTAATACCTGTAAATACACAATGTGAGAACATGTGTAAATACACAGTGTAAAAAACACTAAATCACACAAATGAGGGACAAAAATGTACTACAATCATAATAACTGTACTAAATGTATTAAAACAAAAACATTGTGTACCATTATATTTGACACACATGACGCTAACTTTTGTGCAAAATAATTCATGCGTTCGAGATAACTCTATTGTCTCGAGTAAAATGCTCTAATTGTCTAAGTTTCCAGTTATTGTACTTTTGAAACACAGTCAGCAAGTCACATAGAAAGATATTTCCTTTTTAGACGTGGAACTTTTCAATTAGCTGAAGGTGTAAATGCTCGGATTCTTGCCAAAGGGACTGATCAATCTCATTAAGGGCACAACAAACCGTTCAAAATCAAACTCAATCTGTGGGATTAACCATCAGAACACGAGCATGTCCGTCAAGCTAAGTCTAATTAACCCACTACAGCAAAACTCAGATCTACTGGAGAACCCAACGACTCTGGTGCTTAACAATTCAGATTTTTCTTTTCTCTTTTAACACAAACAACGCATTCTAAAGAAAGCCAAGCCGGCACTGGAAGCCAAGACTCTCGGTTACGTCACAAGCACTTGCCGTCTCTTTTCAGAGAGCAGCGGTGTAAATAATTACAGAAAATTAGTGCTTAATTAATGAGGCTGAAACAAAGCGAAGGCTCCCCTGGTGCACTTTACTCCAGCCTGCGGAAAACAGCCTTGCTACTGTTGACAGTGTGCCATCTGTTTCCAAATCCACAGCCCAAGACGAGCCGCGCTGCGCTGTTGTGTGATAACACGGCTTGTTGAAACGTTAATCGCCCCCTTGGGCCGACATAATTACGACTTCATGTTAATCACCTAACAATTAGCAGCCATCAGTTCCAGTGGGCAATCAATGAATAGAGGCCTGCTGCGCGGAGCAACACGTCATTTACATGTCTGCCAATTAACGTTTCTAATATTCCTGGCTGAATTGAAGCAGCTTTCGCACTTTTTTTGTGGTGTTGATTTTTTTACTTCTCACTTTTTTCATGCTTTTGTCTCGCTCAGTCTGCCTCTCTCTCTCTCTCTCTCTCTCTCGCTATGACCAGATTGGTATTTATTGAGAGTTGAATGGTTTTTGTGTGAAATTACTTTGCCTACATTTTGTAATATTTGACTCTCCTCCATCTTGGTTTCCCTTATATTAGAACCATTTATTATGAATAATCTTGTACAGTTTGATTGCGACTGAGCGATTGAAGCAGGTGCGAGCCGAGACTGACGTTCATCCCTATTGTGTTCCATTCATTTTGATCAACAATATTAAAAACAATCACACCGTGAAAGCGGCACATCGATCAAGTCACAAATACGTCTCTTTAAGAGGCAGACGTCGACGCAGACGGCCAACAATCCCCATTCAGAGCGTACGTTTCTGCCATTCACACCACTCGTGTTTGTTAATCGACCACGAGAAGCCGCAGGAGCACTTCACGCGGTACATGCGTTTATTTCCCAATAGAGCGTTAGACTTTCTAAGCAGGCAAAACTTTGCCAATCCCTTCCTGTTTACTTGAGGAGTCTTAATTCAACAGCGGCCGCGACCGTCCCACCAACAGCCTTTCTTCCTTTCATTATTCTGGATATTGCACAGACGATATTACGGTGCAGATGGCCACCTTCCCTTATTACCGCACTATACGGTCACGTGCACCACTTGATGTGTGAGGGGGAAATATTATATGCTAGTAAAATATGCCGGGTGACATATTGTAATGCATATGGGGGGTAAAGATGCTCCGAGCCGCTGTATTCATGCATGGCCTGCTTTTTTATTCCTTTTGGACTGAATAATCAGAGGAGGTTTGGGGAGCCAGGTGCCGACCCCGACCAGGGCAGGGGGCTAATTTAAATGTCAGCCTTAACAACACCAAAAAGTACCTATGGCAATCACTGAAAGGTTAAATAGGTTTTCTGTCTTGTTCTTAATTTGCTGAAATTGCAAAATCAATAGCTGCAGTTGTAGTCACAGCTTCTTGTTTTACTGCTTTAAGATAAAGTCTACAGGAAGGCAATCTTCACTTCCAATTTGCAATGTTCAGCATCAGGGTGCTTCTTATCAGTGCTTTTAAGCAGCAGCTGTCCGGCCCGAGCGTCACGTCTCCCGCACCAGAGCGATAGAAAACACCTCCGGCCTGTCAGGACGCAAAGGCAGGAAAACACTAGACCCAGATTGTCCCCAACACGGCCAAAACAGAGCGGCACGATTTTAGAAAAATGTATCTGAATATTATAAAACAAATAGGAGTCGTGATATATAAACGGATGCTGGAGTTTAGTTTCAGGGGGCAACTGCTTTTGATTTGTACTGTCTGACATAAAAGAGAAATTAAAAAAGCATTTATTAAATCATTAATCTTAGACAAAAAATGTCTTGCAAGTAACAATAAGTGCTTTACCTGTGTCACACCTTTGTTTTATGTAAAAAAAAAAAAAAAAAATTATAATGGATGTAATAATTTAAGAAATTATATTTAAAAGTCAATTTATCTTTGTCAGAATCGTCAGAATGTGTCTAAATGATTTTACAGCAATAAATTAAATAGCTATAAAATCATCAAATATATTTCTAAATAGACTATTCTATTGCTAAACAAACATATGCATAAACACACCTTACATAAACAGTATGTGTGTGTGTGCATATATACGTACGCATATATATATGTGTGTGTGTGTGTGTGTGTGTGTGTAGAAAGAGAGAGAGTAATAAGCATGTTCCCAACAATACTTTCACTAAAACAGTATAAAAAAAAAAGAATTAAAAAAGTGCGTAAAACGTACAACATCTCCGTGGTTCACAATACACATTTATAGAGTTTGTTTTGGCTGTGCTTCTGCTTTAAGTTAGTTCTGTCTGACAGACTCCAGAGAATAAAGTCAATGGACACTGAAAAAATATTGTTTTACTGTGAATAAAAATAGCATCTGACCCGAGCAGCGGCACAGACAAACACACTCTTCACTCTTGCCTCCAAACATCAGCAAGCATCTGACAAACTGTTTAAATAAACGCTACACTTACTGCAATGTTAATATTGCTAGAATGAGAAGCTTACAATATACTGTATCTTGCCGTTCCGACCAACAATATGAGGGAATGAGCACAAAACATAGAAAACACTCAATTGCGGTTTGAACGTTCAATCGAGTCCCTCACACCTAAATTATTTCAAAAGGAATCAGCACAGTGTGGAGCAGAATTGTTCTTCTAGACTAGAGTACATTACAAACAGCTGTTCATCGGCTTCAGAAGCTACGGAGAAACCAAGGATAAAGGCCAGTGTCTTAACTCACAGCCCGGTGCGGTTCACTGGAGATATACGGGCGTGTGTGCGAGCATGTGCACATCGGTGTGTGTCTTTGTCTGCATATAAAACACAAATTTCACCCTCCGAACACAGCTGTTTTTGCTTCAAGCCCTACAGTAAAGAGTCCACACATGAAATGGCAGAAAAACCTTGATTTACTCTGACTTCTTTGCAGCCAGAACTCGTGCTCTCCGATCCAAAGCCTGTCTACACGTCAGGCGTTTAGTGCAAGTGTTTAAGCATTATGCAAATGAGGCTTTGTAAAGTGTGTGTTCATTTAGCTTGTTTTTAAGGTCCTTTTAGATCTTTTGTCTCAGTGTGAGCTCCACTAATCCATCTTAAAACCGCTTTTTAATCTCTCTTTCATTAGTGGAGATAACCGCAGAATGCCACCTTCATGGCATTACCTTTTGATTGTGGGTTGATCGCACACGCACAAAAAACACGCACCGTCTACATCTTTATATTAATAGCCTTATACTGCAATCAGAGGTCTCTTAGCACTCTAACTACGTTAGATTGCAGAAATAATTTCACATGTTCCAGAACAGATTAAAGAAAATTTAATCTGCATATTAAGAATGTTATATTTTGAAGTTTTGGGTCAAAGCTGGAACAGGCAAGGAAAACATCCACATAAATTAGAAACGGATTTGATTAGGAGAAACTGCAGATTTAAAAACGTTGTATGTAAAATAAAAAAAAAAAAAAAAAGGCGAAATGAAAAAAAAACGCATTATCATCATCCCAGCCCTGCTAGGAAATCACAGTGAGCCTTTTCTCAGAATTTCCAAATTATTATGTGACGTCCTAATTTGTTTCCAAATCATGTTACTAAAGAAGCAGATTTACTGGGGAAATAAATAGCGACTGAAAGAACATCATTTCCACAGCAACTCGTCTGTCTTTGTTTCATGAATCATAAAGACAGATTGATAATCCCAAATTCACAAATGGTCTCTATAATCCCGACCGGTTCAAACAGCAACACTTGTCACTTTCCTGATCTGAGAAACCAAAGTTAAAGAATGCCTTGTTTACCATTTCCAATTAAAAGGGAAAAAAGGTTCAAGAAGTTCATTCCTGCCTGCGACTGAGATGCTTGGGGAAACACTGCCATCTACTGGTGAGTCCACATGTGCCTGATCACAGCTTATGTATTCAAAATGCATTGGAAAACATGCAAATAGCCGACATGTTAAGTAACACCTCCTCAGGGTGTCTACAAAACATATTCCATGCACAATACAGCCTTTTACACAGTTCAGCACAGGTTTCAGTCACGTTACTGCGGATCCAATGAAAGCCATGACTGCTGAGCAGAACCATCTCCGGTCAGCCAGACGTCCGCTGTTGCTTTTCACATCAAGTGCACTATGGAAGCCAGTTCTAATGAGAGAGAGTGATTACAATGATAAAAATATATACAAATAAGAAACTAATCATTGCATACAGGAAACAGAAAAAAAAAACTAATATTCATGTGTGCACTTAATTTACAGGCGTTGAGTCACAACCTACACATTTCACAGGCCAAAACATGCTGTGCTGTTCTTAAATGAAGGGAGTGATGATAATCGAAGGTTTAGAGCAAAATGTAGTTTAGGGTGAAATAAGCCAACAAACCCTGGCAGTGTGATTATACATAAGCCCTGTAGTCAGGTGTTTTACATTTCCATATTCACACACACGCTCGGAGACAAAGGTAAAGCAGGAAGGAGGGTGACAGCATGGAGGTAGTAGCCAAAATGTCTGCCGCACCTTTTATTGAAGCGTATGAAAGAAGCTGAAGGAAACCCACACCCTGTTTTCATTAGCCACATGTCAAACGCAGAGAGAGAGAGAGAGGAAAAAAGAGGGAGAAAAAGAGAGAGAGAGCGGATGAGAGAGACAGAGAGAGAGAGCGAGAGAGAGAGACAGAGAGCATTTTCTTTTTACCTATATGCTTCATATTACTGCTAGCAGCAAGAAACAAAGCCAAAAAAGACCTTGTGCTTTGGGAGGTTTTTTCCCCAAAGAACAGCCTTTAAATAAAAAAATAAAATATAGAAAGGTTTAGTTGCAGAAAACATTTATTGTCCGTGCCAGATTCAGTACTGGGACCAAAAAAAAGGCCAGAAGCGAAAAAAAACTGTCTGATTAAAAAATAACTCTTCCCAGAATCTCATAAACTCATCAGAACACGTCAGAACGAAAATCTGTTCAGCTTTGGTTCATAATTAACAGAAATGCCAAGTTATTTTTTTCTTTGCATCTGGTTTGGTTTAACAGATCTGCAAAATGTCTTTAAATATCACTAAATTATATTTTCAAAACTTAGGGCTTCGTAAAACAAAAGCAGATGTTTGGGAAAAGAGCAGAACAAAGTGTGTGTTAAAATAAAACACTGTGTGTGTGTGTGTGTGTGTGTGTGTGTGTGTGTGTGTGTGTGTGTGTGTGTGTGTGTGTGTGTGTGTGTGTGTGTGTGTGTGTGTGTGTGTGCAAGATTTCTATTGTAGCCTTTATCATAAAACATAGATATTCAAATTAAATGTTGTTTGTTACACACAATGATGCGCAGTACTGTTATGATGAATACGAATAAAGAGATACAAGAATATGACTAAAATTACAAATAGTTACAAATACAAAATAAAACAAATGCTAAAAAAAAAAAAAACAATATATCAAGTAAAAATATACATACAACAAACAAAACATATTGTGCAGGACGTAAAATGTGTGCGTACATAATATACATCTGTTGTGTATTCTTTCCTTTTTAAACAAAAATAAAACATTTTACAAAACACATTAAAATACATGTGCATTATTTATACATTTGGTTAAACCAATTAGATTTTCTATTAAAAGCAAAAATATATACAATTAAGCCCTCCCCGTAGAGCAACACGATACACACACACAAAAATTACACACACAAAATGTGATTTATATTGATGATTGTATTGCTATTTTTGATACAGTAACATGTGTTTTTTCTTAAAACGGTCATATACGTATACTACAATAACATGCCGAGAAACATTTGTATCGCTGTTTCCCCACATTTACTTTACAGCATTTTCCTACAACAAAGATGCACAAGTCTGAAATTTGCAGTGGCTGGATTGCCAGCAACTGCCCTCATCAGTATGCAAGCAGAAGCGGCGCAGTACAGATGAAGAGCAGCGCGGCACAGGAAATGTGCATGTCAATCAAGCCGCGATGAGCAGCTGACTGACATTGTGTTTGTTAAAGCCCTGTGAGCGATGAGAGCAAGCCCGGCTTATTACCATGTAGCATCCGCGCTAAGACTCGGCTTGGGGAGAGCGCGCTAACAGGCACGAGACCCCTCAGCCGAACATTCCGGCTTACGCACATCACTGCCCCGAACGAGCATCAGCAAAGTAATGACGCCTCTGCCTGCAAATTACATCCCTTAATGACGGTTTGACTGCGATTGTCACGGGCATCAGTCTGTGCTCATGCAAATGTGCCTGCCCTGTCTGGCCAATGGCAGATGAAGCAATCCTGCCCTCTGTGTGATTAGGGATGATGGATCTCCCTGTTTGATTACCCCCCCCCCCCCCCATAATAATAAAAAAAAAAAAAGAAAAAATAAAGAAAGAGAGAGAGAGAGAAAAGACTGCCCACCATAAATGTTCTCGCTCCAAACATCAGCCGGCTCGACACGCTCGCACTTATAAAAGGAGAATTAGTACGACACGATTAAGTTGAAGCAAATAACAGAGGCTCTTTAAGCCGCGCGCGCCCCTTGTTCATTACAATGGGCGGTCGGTGCCCCCCGAGAGCGGAAGGGTGGACTAGAACAATACATCCCTCATCAGGAACAGCACAGAATTACAAGCGCTCGGAATTACTAAACTCTGACGCAGCAGCAGCACCCACCAACCCAAATTACACGCGGGAAACGCCTGACCAGCGCAAAGGATTCATGCATACGGACCGAGAGACGCGACATATATTCAGAGATATTTACCGCAGGGTTTCCGTCTTCTGAACCGCCCTTTTCACTGTGTTTTGAGCAAGTGCACGCGTGTGTGTCTGGGGTTGAGCTAGTCTCTTCTTGGACCGGGGAAAAAAGCAAAAGGGGGATAAGACAGTGCGGCGTGTGTATGAAGCCGTGGCCCCGAGACGCATGACCCACCGTGATGTTGGGGAGCCAGTCAGTGACCTCCCGCTCCCGTGATTAATTCTCTCTGCCCCGTCCTCGGCTGGCCCTGGCTTCTGCCGCCCCTGATTGCATTTCCCCCCGAAAAGGCTTCAAACGTGTAAGGGTGACACCACGCTTGATCTTCAGGGCCCGTTAATAAACACTTAATTACACGTCAGTGGGTGCAGGAGCGGGTCAGACACACAGAAAACATAGGTAAGAACCAGCAACGCCACCAATCAGTCAAAATGGAGGCTTGCGAGGGGACTGCTCTTTAAGCACCTGCTCTCTTCTTCACGTCCCAACCAGACTTTTCTCTTCCGTGGCGCAGAAATTCTCATTTTCTGACAGAGCGAATTGCTATTCATTCACTTTCTTTTCTGATTATGTGCCGGACAGTGAAATTTGGTGGCTGCGAATGCTAATTTTTTTCCCCCCTGTCTGACACCGTGACAGCAGTCTCTGCCATCACAAGGGCAAAGTGGGGGGAGAGGAGCAATCTAGCATCCAGGGATATGAATTTCTGATCAGCGGCGGGTCGGTCGCTCCCACCGCAGGCTTACAGTAATCCCATTGGACAGCCGACTCTGATGAAGACAGGAAGGGATCAGCACAATGGAGGTGGCTCGCAGCCGCGGCAATCTGACTAATTTACACAGGTGCGTTTCCAAGCGGAGAGACTAACAAGCATCATTTCAGGCAGCGAGGTGGATATGTAGATGATGCTAACCTGTAGCACAGCCCATTTCCATACCATCTGCTATTGGTCAAACATGCCAGCTTGACATGCTGTTTAACAAACATTTTAATGTGTTCCCTCGGGCCGCTGCTGATTAATGAACCCGGGCTTAATTCCATTCACGAAGAGGCAGTGCGTTTTCATTAATGTATAATGGAGCTAAAGAAGGAGATGCCGGATGTCGGAGAATAATGGATTGTTTAATCAGTTTGCTCAACGAATTCACATGCAAAAAAAACTATTTAGGCATTTTTAAAATGTGCTTTCATTCCGGGCGTTTCAGTCTGCACTGGGACGGAGCTTCACACAGTCCTGGGACTCTCTGAGCAAACACCAGCGCAACAAAGTTGACCAAGACTCTGCCGCAGACAGACCAAGCACATTCTTAAAAAGGTCAGGAATCAGGGCTGTGTGGACATATGACCAAACCAACCTGGTAAATGTTATTCTCCAGGATGACCAGTGTGTTCACACCAGTCTGTAGTGGACTCCAAGTGTAATGTACAGCACACTTGATAATTACACACAAGGCCTCTTATTAGGATTT
>SOMO01000019.1:252207-264604 GCA_028128575.1 Paedocypris carbunculus | reverse complement strand
AAAAAAATGTAATTCAACCATGCAAAATCTGAAACGTTACAGCGTAGAGCAAGTTTTTCATGCAGCCATAAGCAGCTCGACCATCAACAGAAAAGCCTAATATTCACTGTTCATCAGACCTTAAACAAACTTGCCATGAAACATGTCAAATGAAGCAGTTCTGGGAGCGATTTCCATCGAAGCCACGGGGTAAAACCACAGAAAAGTGACAGCTCACACCACAGCACGACGTGCAACTACAGCTGTTGCCATAAAACTGCTTTAGTGGGAATTTAAATGATGGCAAGTCATCCGCAGAGAATGAATAATGAATGAAGCATTTGATTTTGGTGACAGAGACCGAACAGTGTATTGTGATACCGCGGACGTCGTAAAGCATAAAAAGTTGTGCGGGGGTTCAGAGGCTGTGGGACGGGCAAAGGTACCCAAGAGAATTTGGTCACCTGAGTGAAGTCAAAAAGCTGCAGTATCTACTGGACACATATGGGAAGCGCTTGACACCAAACTTTACTGTATTTTTCAGCAGTTTCATATACGCATTTGATCAACTCCGGCTTGTTCATACATTTATGCAATTGCTTTCCAACTAACGGAGCCAACGGGACGAGTTGGTAACTCATCAAGCTGACGAGGTCGGGGAACAATGATGTCACGTCCACACAGGTCAATCATGCACGCACACACACACACACGCCTCTGCTCATAACAGCAGGAGCAGGTGATTTACAATATGGAAACGAATTGTTCCGGATCTTCATGATGCCTCTCGCCGAGGGAAACCAATATTGAAGGAGGTTAAAGAAATGAGATTAAGGACCAGGCCCCATGCGGCACCGCCGAAAGATTGGGCCCGGGGAAAGGCGGATGCATTAGACTGATGAAAGTGAGGCCACTGATCAGACTTCTGAGATGAACACTTGTTCAAAAAGAAAAAGAGGCTGATAGAAGAATAGGAAGAGGGAGAGAGAGAAAGAGATGACAACATCTGTGGGATAATGAAAGCGCATTGTGTCGTGCTAGATTGTATGGAGGCAACTAATCAGATCTCGGGAGGTAGAAGGGTGCTGGTGTCATCCGCTATAGGTTCTTCTTGCTATTGTGGTGATGGACCGGCCTTCGGTGCGAGGACTCCGCTGAATGATGAGTGTCTCGCACATGAGGGGTTACGGGAAGTTCACGTGGACGAATGAAGTCCATTTCCGAGGTGTGCGATGAGAAAGCAACACAACCAGTGTTTTCAATTTACAGCTCAGGCCAGAGAAAGGAAGGGAAAAGGCTTCCTGCAGAGGTGGCCTGCAAATACGGTGAAGAATGCGCTGGGACCGCTCCAAGAGTGGCCGCAACCAAACGTGGCGTACGCCGTGCACTTTCAAAAGCATTAGTCAAATTGCACAGTCAAGAACTTTCCAAAACTCTGGAGAAACGTCCACATGTTGAGAGCAGAGTTGAGAATTTGGAACTCCATTTAGCTCTGGAACCTCAGCAGCAGCAGAAGCACCTCGGAACTCAAATTACCACAGGCTTCCATGCAGCTAAGTCGAAAATAACCAATATCACCTCATTATGCCCTAGGTGGCCGAATTATGACTAGTGGCAAATGAAGTCGTCGCATCTGGGCCGTGTTGAAATATGGAGTGCGAATAGATGCGGTGAGCCAAAGTCACAGAAGCGCTTGACTTTATCAGGAGACATGCTGGGCACCAATCTCTCTCTGCCAGGCAGGTCATTTACCTCCAGCGCACACGCCGCGGCGCTGAGGCAGTCAGGACTATCTGTCGCAGACAGAGTGCAGGGCTGAATGCACAAATGCATTTTAAATGCAGCCCCCTGAAACACACGCATGCAGCTGGATGTGGATTGCAGTTTGCATGCTAGTGTGTGACAACGTTAGTGATGATGCTAAACTAAATCACGCACGTCAATGACACATCTGCCAGCCGCTGCGCGGTTTAAAACGACACTCACATCTTTAGCATTTGCAATGAGGCAAATCTAATAATAATATAATTTGAAATATAGTATCAAATTAAAGATTTGCACATGTTTAATTTTCCACAACTGTACTAAATTTTTCATTCGTATATTTAATCTTTATTTATCTTTTACCATAGAATATTCTTTTACTTGCTGCTGTAACATGTACATTTCTCGTTTGTGGGAACAATAAAGGTTTTATCCACCTTTTGCAAAAAAAAGTTGCCATTAGCAGAAGATACTATGTCATAGCCATGCAAAAATGAAATAAATTTAAATATAAACTGTATATAAAAAATATATATAAAAATTTGTTTCACAAAATACTGCTAAAAATATTATCGTTACATGTAAACACTAAAATGCATTGAAACACTGTTTGTTACATTTAATTAATTATATTTTCATATTTAATAATACGTGTAAATGCTCAAAACTGTGAATCAAACCATCTTTTTTCAATACAAATAATGACTGTTGGGGTCTTCTCGGTGACCGTTTCATCATATAGAGTCAGACTCACAAACTAAACTTCAGAATGTGTTCTTTTTGATTAAAGAAACATGTTTTAATCAAAATGGCACGGCATGAGGTATAAGCTGATGGACTTAAACTCTTTACAGTGTCTGCGTTTTAAGAGTGCTGTGGTTTCAAGGTGTGTGAAAGGATCTTGATGGGTTTCTCTCCTCCAGCAGACGCCCGTGGAGCGGCCGGACCACCGTGTCCCGCTGAGAGCAAACCGCCGGTCCAGTCAGCAGGGAGTCATCAGCGCTTTCTTTTTGATTAACCATCCCTAACTAAAGACGAGCCGGAGAAAACCAAGCACATCAGTCCAGATGAAACACTTGCAAAGCTTCAGCTTGAATGTTGTCGCTTTAAAGCGCCTGGAACTTTGGCTTCTCGTCTTATTAGCGCCAGTAAATTCCGGATTTCACTCAGTTTGATCAAACTGAACCCCCTAAAGATGAACTTTAATTATTTAGCTGGTAAATTAAAGCTCTTTGGCGAGAGGAAGTCATTGTGATGGTGTAATTAATTTCCCGTAGTATTTGTGTGCGCATTTAATAATTATTCCGATTGCTAAAATGTCTGAAACACTTCCTTTAGCGGGGAGAGTGATTTTCTACACTTGACTTCCTGTTATAATCAAGGTCTTTCTAACCTGATAACTGAAGGTTACGCCTCGGTGAATAATTCAGTAAGGCACGAAAACTCTGGCGGCATGGAGAACGCTAATCTTATATAGTCACAGTAAAGGATATTACAGAACAATTGGCAAAAGTGACACATCTAATAGAGAAAGATTACTCTGCGCTACATCAATTTGATTTGAATTGAATACATTTCACGAGCATTTTCTGCTGCGCCGCCTGGACGTGATGCAGGAACGCGAGGTGTCAGAGGGGGCCAAGAACGGACCCCGGTCTGCATTTATGAAACTCTGAGAAGAAGCAGGATTACAGAAGCCTCTTAATGGCTTTACCATTCCCTATTTCAAAGATATACGGAGGTTTAATCAGCTAGGACATGCCGACTATGAAAACCGCTAGGCCTCATTCAAAGGATGGGAACAAGATGTGAACGTCTACCTTGAATGGCGAGAGCCACAGGGTTTCTAGACCTTTGCCAGCTTTCAGAAAAAAAAAATCTGTTGATCTAGAGGGAAAAGGGGGAATTATGGGTAAAACGCTGGGCTGAAAAATGACAGACTGCAATCTTTACCCTTAATCTCTCATTGAATGGCAAACTGGTCCACCAGGCTGACAGACGCCATTAATTTTAAACTGTACCTACATTAACAACTATCTGCTTGTGGGGATTTCTCTCTCTTCCTCGTGACATAGAGAGTGAGAGAGAGAGAGAGAAAGAGAGAGAGAGAGAAGGAATGAGAGAGAAGGAATGAGAGAGAGAATCTTGATCCTGAAAACACTGCATGTAAACCTCACATAATTGACAAACCACCAAACAACCAAAGTGTTCACCAGAAATATTCCCTAAACGCAACAACAAATGAACCTGCTTTAAAGAGAAATGAAAGATTCTCTCAGTTCCAAGCCACTTTAGCATAAGCTGTCAAACAAAAAGATCAGGCAGGATTTCAGGCTCTGGAGGTGAGATCTGACTGTGCAGTGCGACCGTAACGCCACCTAGCGGCGACCTTCTGAAATCAATTACGGTTCCAGTGGAGCAAGAGTCTGCGTTACGATTTAAATTACACATGCGTTACTGAATTTACCCGATGCTAAGATGTAATGTTCTACACTGAGACATCTTCCTGTTTTCCTGGATACCAACTCATGACAAAACACAATGCCTACGGAGTGAACAACGACCAATATTGGAATTAATGTTTCAATTATCACCTTCACCACGTAACATTTTACATCAAAACTATACTTCGATTCGTTAAATTCTATAAGGCAGAAGATTTTAAACTGACTAGCGAATTTGTAAATGTGCTCAGCGGTAATTAATTTTAATGCAACCAAACGCTAAAACCCGCTAAAATATTTGATAGCCACGCGTTAAAACCCATTTCATACCACATGGAAACACATTTATTGCTCATGAAATATGCAATTAATAAGAATATGACCAATGACGCAAGTGCTAATTTTCTACAGCTTGGGAAAAATGTCCACGATTGTATTAAATATAATTAAATCTATGAAATTAAACAAGCGAACAAAGTTTGAAGTTAGAAACTAGTATTGCCCGCAAACAGCGCTTACCTTCCACTCAGGGAACTTATTCCTCATCGCTTGATTGTCCTGACAGGAAATTCCTGTGCAAACACNGTGTGTGTGTGTGTGTGTGTGTGTGTGTGTGTGTGTGTGTGTGTGTGTGTGTGTGTGTGATAAAAACCATGGGATCTTTCAGATGAATAATGGAGGAAAAAAAGAACATTAAAACATCCTTAATTCGTGACAGACTGACACAGTGAGATCCTTCTAAGCCAGAGCAGAGGTTTTAAATGCAGAGCTGGAATATTAAGTCTCCAACCTGGAAGTGTCATTACGCAAACAAATGATGGTTCTACACAAGAAAAGGGAGGAAAATTCTCCTCAGTCGTGTGGATTACAATCACTTTGAGGAGACTCACTGTCGTGAATGTCAAGGTGTAGTGTGTTTGAGTTTCCCTCGCCACAAAGGTGAAGAACAGACATGCTTATTCCATCCACTCCACATTGCTCAAAGGAGGCTTACAGCGGCTTAATACCGCAGCGTCACACCAAGCCGAACGCCTCAGATGAGATGTGTGCCTTGAATACCAAGATAATGTTTTGTATACAAATAAGTGCGTTCAGTCTTGTGCAGCGCTTCATTACGGATCACAGGATGCTCCGCTTTCTTCTGTCAAGCTCTCCGTTTAACCTCACGCAAACTGCCACTCCATTACGGAGTTGATTGGAGGGTTTGCAATGTTTATCTCACCTTGCTCTGTCTCCATTTCCACTTCCTCAAAGCTCTCCAGCAGTAGAACAGGCAGCATCATCTGACTCATCTACCCGCAGGCCTAGTGCACTTACCACCGCCGCTATCAGATTGCTTTTTCAAAAACCATCCCAACAGGCCGCACTCCAAAACCTAATACAGAGTTGCATGAATGCTGTGAAACCGATGGCGCCGACTCCACCAGCAACCACTGCCAGTGTGAACCCGAGACTGAGGCCCCTTCTTTCAGGCTTTGGACAAGAAGGTGCCGTTTTCAGACTCTGCTCAGGTTTTATGTATATGTATCTGTGGTGTTTGAATAATTGCTTCTTGTTTGAACTTTTTGAAACCACACTTGAAATCTTGTTAGGATCTGCTTGATGCGATTGTGTATGTCACGTATACTGCTAATTACAAGTAATAGGTGAACATAAATGCTGATTGGTAGATGTAAAATGAAAACAGCTGGACATTGGACTGGACGGAGAGATGGAGAATAAAATAGATGGAGGGGTGGATGGATGAGACTATTATACAGACTTACAGGTAGAATAATAGATGACAAATAAAAAAGCCATTATCTGTAAATCATATCATAAACCACATTCTATTTATAGAAATGTAATATTTTTAAGTGCCATCTGTTTATTCACTGACACCGCTTGTGTGTAAATTATTCATTCAAGCTTCTCAGTTACATTTAATGTTCTCAAGGACACAATGCAGCATTTTCAAACAAACACAACAATTTCTTTGAAACGTGCATTAAAAATGTTAATAAATTAAATCCACAATTGAGTAAATCTGAAAGCTCAGACAAAAATCAGAGAGGCGTCTTCCCAAGTAATAAAACAAAACATAGCTTAAAAACTTCTAGAGACTAAATAAAATACAATCAATATTGCAGTAAAGGAGAAGGTGTAGCGCAGAAGGTTTACACACAGAGAAACACAAGCCTGCAGCAAGCTCACAGCTAGAGAAACACGCTGGCGGAGACTCAGAGGGGATGATCTGGAGAGGGTCTGTTTGACATGGACTGTACAGGCAACATGAGAGCCGGGCTTCCAGAGGGCTTGTAGCCTTCTTGACTTTGTATTGTAGTAGGAGATGGAATAGGGGTGTCGGGAGAAGCTGAGGAGAGAAGAAAGATGTTCTGGTGAGTTATAGATGTACATGGCGTGGCACATGTGAGCAAACCTAGACATTCATGTAGTGTTACATCTTACTAACTTTCAACGCTGGTAATAAAAATGTGTTGAACTCATGTCATTTACGGCTAGCGTCACTGAGGGTACGAGTTATTTTAGTCGTGTGCCATCGTGGTCACTCATTCACGCCGCGCGTCTCTTAGGTCACATGTCATTTTGGTGACGTGTCCTTCCGGTTATGTGTCATTTTAGCCACGCTTCATTCATGGCACACATCAGTCGTATCACAAATCTTTGACGACATGCCTCGTTCAATTCACAAGTCATTAGGGCACAACATTTTGGTAACGCATCATTTAGGTCTTGCATCCTTTTGGTCACGCGCTGTTCGCAATTTGCTGATTGTGTTGATTCACAAATCCAAAATGTATCACTTTATGAAATGTATCATACTACATGTCATTTGTCACTTCAACCGAAACACAAAAGAGACCAAATATCTCTGACTAGAGCGACTGTTTTACCGATCTGCTGCGAGTGTGCGGGTCCAGGAATGGAGCTGATGACAATGGTTTGACCCGCTAGTGGTATTTGCTGATGGCTGTTGTGATGCAGATGAGGCTGCTCAGTGGTTAGACCTGTGGATACAACCACAAACATTTAGTAAGGCTAGTTTTACACAAGCCAGGACTCCTTATTAAGCATCTGGAGACATTCTAAGCATTGAAATGCTTCTACAAATGATCACTGCTTGTCATTTAATCGTCAATTTGATGCATCATTTGACAAATCACTCGAGCCTACAGCACAAAAACTGTAGAACGACTTCAGGTTTGATCAAAACCTTCATTTTAATTATGTTTAATCTAGCCGCGCTATTGTCGTCAATTGATTCCTGCGGAATTAATGTCACACTGTGAGATACTGATAAGATCCAAGCATCATTTTTCCTAATGATCGCACGCATCGCGGTATTAAAACAGAAAGTGCCAGCTCAGCTGTTCCGGAATAAATTATGCATTACTTGCTTTCACCTAGTTGAAGAACTGATCGTGATTGATTTTCCACTCAGAAGCCACTGCGATTGAACGGCGTGAATATCTCATTCACCTCCTAGAAGCATCTCCTGCAGCAGGTTATCTATCTTGGCGAGTCCGAAAAGCTTGATAAACTGGAGCTGCTCAATCATCTGCCAGGTGATGCTCTGAAGAGTGGGAAGCAGCAGCAGAAGTTCCCCGAACCGGCCACGTGAGTCGTACTGACGGTCGTTGATGTAGTCTTCTAAACTCATCTGAACCTGGTAGCGCATCGCCTTGATCTTTGACGGGTCTCTCAAGCTTTTGGCATCTAGGAGAAAACAGAAAAAATACCAAATCAAATTATAATTAAAAATTCCAATTTCAAATCAAACACAAACCACACAACATCACATCAATGAAATGTTTTGTGCTCAGAGAAAGTTAAATATTATAAATAAAGAACGTAATATTAATGTTGTTAAAAAAGGTGAAAGACAAATACAAATTGATTATTGATAAAAGTCTGAATATTTGTATTAACATACACTATGTTTTACATATTCTTGTACGTGTGCGCATGTATGCACATTCAAGGTTAGACAGGTGTTTTGTGTTGATTCTTCTCCATTTTGTAAAATGTGAAACATATTATTAATTGATTTTTTGTATTTCTGTTTTGCTACAATTGTGTAATGACAATAAAGTTGAATCTAATCTAATCTAAAAATGTACGTGTCTTTGGATAGACTTGAAAGACAAAGCTGCCGTGGTTTCGCAGGCATGTACCCGGGTCGAAGAACACAATGGCCTTTAGAGCTGCGTATTCATTATCGTCAATTTGGATGTCCTGAAACGCTAGGACCAGTTCATCCAAGACACGGTTAGAAACACGGGCGATTTCAAGCTCCGGGCAGTTTCGATGGATAACACAGCCATTACCTACACAGGAAACATTCATATCATATGTGTCAAACACGCGACATCACGCCACACACATGTTTCGGACTGGAAATAGAAGTTCTGCAGCAGTAGTTACCAAGAAGAAGAAGGTCTTTGTGTGGCATCGATCTCTTGGCTACACCAAGAAGAAGGTGTTCGCCAGCATGAGCTCGTAATAAACTCACCTGAAAAATACCATCATTACAGACACACAGACATTCCCTTTGTTACAGAATACAGACAATTTTGTTATCTACTATCTCTGCTGTATCATGTCATTTAAATTTGTTGTATATATATACCCCCAATGTGTGTGTGTACATGTGAACATATATGCTTTGTAAATCTAGCCACAGGGGTTGCAAGCCAGTGATTGGGTGCGTGTGTGTGTGTGTGTGTGTGTGTGTGTGTGTGTGTGTGTGTGTGTGTGTGTAATTCTCTCTCACATGCATGCTAAATCTTACTTAAACTTAAAGCACAAATCTCAATCTAAATGCAAATACCAGTAATAGTCAAAATATTTTCTTTACGCTGAAAGAGTCTTTGTGAAATCTTTAAAAGCAGCGAGAACACTGAAGCACACACAAATTTATATCAACATCCCACAGATAATGGGGGAAAAAAATGGTAAATGGGCGACTAAACCGACTCAGCCATGTGAATCACAAACACGCAGCTTCACCGAACGTCTCTGCAATTTAACCGAAGAGCCTTCCCAATTAGCACAGCCAGTGTGGCTTTCCAACCGCTATTACCTGGTCATCAAGTGGCAATTCGCCGAAGGCTGGGATGTATTTAGCCCACTCTACCAGAACAAGCAGCTGTTGCTTCATGGACTCGCAGACGTCACTGATGGCGGCTGATTTCTTCTCTGAAGCATCAGCAGGGGTCATCAAGCAGAGAGTGTTGATCTGCTGAAATACAGGTGACGGGAGAGAGAGAGAACAAAAAAACTCTTTACAATGCCCAATCTCTCTTAGGCCACACGGCTACTCATGCAGATAACTAGAAAATCATGATCAGACCGCTGATTGGAGCTCGAAGGTGTCTCCAACAACACACAACGTCTCTTACGTCTCGTTGACAGCAGCTGAATGCAGCATGCGTTTGTTTCACTCATGTTCCGATTGAGTGAAACCAAAAACTTCTAATCAACCTGGCAAATATTCATCTTAAAACCGCATGTCTTCACTACTACCAATGTGCATGTAGTAGAAGCTTTTATCCAAAGCGACATACTTTAATGAACCTGGAAATCAAACGTACAACTCAGATTTACTGATTGAACAGTACTGAAAACCGATCATAATCACTGGAAAGATCTAGTGTCTAGAAGCAATAAACCTGCATCAGATATTGGCATGATGGCAGGTTTCTTACAAGTCGTGTTTGTTTTTCGCAGCTTTTTCTTGTGAGTTGGCAGATTGGGATTGGCTGGTACCTGTTGTGACAGCGCTTCAGCATGAGCAAGAGCACTGATTGGAGGAAGGTCATGTGAGTCTTGGGTGTTTCTCTTCGAGCTGATACGATCCCGCTCATTCTGCACAGCAAAAAAAAAAAAAAAAAAAAAACCACAAACACTTTTGCTGATTAGTGAGCTAATAATACAGACTCATTACTGATTAGCCAGGACGTGGGGCCGCTTTACTGCCCAGCTCAAATATTACCAGGTACAACTAGTTGGCAGGATTCTAACACCATTACATCATTGATCAGGGTCTGACATTAACTTTTTACAGCAAATAAAATGTTAAATCATGAATAACACTGTGAGTTAAATAAAGCTGAAGAAATGTGATTAGCATTGAGAGTAAATTCAAAATGTTGAGTTTACTTTTTTAAAAGAAAAAAAAAACTTATGTTGTATATCACCTTTATTAAAAATGCTGAATTGTTTTAAACATTTCTGCAATTGTTTTACATCTGGGGAAAAATGCTATTTGACTCAAGTTGATATGAAACCCAAAAAATATTCCTGAATTGGAGTACAAAAAAATAAAATATTATTCAGATTCAAGGTCAGATTTTTAGAGGGCTTAACTAAAAAATTGTATAAATGTTTAATGCATTTTTAAAAAAGTGACAGAAAAAAAAATGTAAATTGAGCATAAAGGTCAGCGTATTAAGACTCCTGAGAAGAATTGATCAGTCGGCTCAACCTGAGCTACCTTTCCTTTTACTGAAGATCCAGGTAAAACTTTAACAGAGCACAGTTCTGAACAACGTGCTTGCATGGAAAGTGAGGTGGAGAGCACATGATCAGCCATCATAAAAGTCTAAACCAAGGTTATACATCCAATAAACTAAACATCCTTGTGTAATCAGGTCAAGTTTATGGCACCATCCATTTTATTCTCCCCCGAGTTCCTCTTCCACGCTACTTCTTGGGCCAATCTGTTCAGACCTGTGGGAAATGGACACAAACACACATGGACACAGCAAATGGACCCATGTACCTTCTTTCTTCATCCCAGCTCGAAAGCATTTGTGAAGTCTGCAAAAACGACACTGGTTTCTCTTGTCCTTATCAACAACACACTGGCGATTGAACCTGCCCAGAAGCGAGTGGAAAATTAAGGGAATATGAGGTTCGGTATCCGTAGAGCGACGAGTGATTGTCTCAGGTGACTGTCGGCCACGTACCTGCAGGAGTAAACGTGACTTTTCCTGATGCTCCTGCGGAAGAAACCTTTGCAGCCGTCACAGCTGGAAGCTCCGTAATGTTTACCTGTAGCTTTGTCACCGCAGATTGCACAGTTGGAGCTCACGCCAGCTTCTCCCAGACTGATGCTCGAGTCCGTCGGCATATTTTCTGTGAACAAAGACGGAGACGGTTGGAATCGGCTCTTCTCTTACTGTCTTCTTGCCACCTGCAGTCGAGCATAAAACAGTTCTGGGCACCTGAGAAAAGGATTTCAGTGTGAACAATCATCATGTGTAGATGCAATTTAGACGAGTTCAAGATTCCAATCAAGTTTGGACGCATTAGTGAATTTGTGCGGTTCACCCAAGCAGAACTTTATCGGAGCAGAACTAAGACAGCAGATCACCATTCAGAAGCAATCGTGTCCAGTCCCTAAAGAAGCATAAACATCGGCTTTAGCTAGCCCCTAGCATGCTTGTTTCGGCCAGCCCCATAGAGGAAGAGAAGAACAGCACAATCTTGGCTCCTTTATTCGTTCTCTCACTCATAAGGGCTAATGAGGAGAATGAGGAAGAGTTCTGCATAAGTGAACAAAGGATGCTCATCCTAAAAGACCTTCTAATGCAACTGAGATTGGCACCCTTCTGTTCATATAGACAAGGATGAAAAATCAATCATTCCTTTGTGCATCCAAAATCATAACATTTCAACAAAAGGAATGCAGCGGGGGACTTTAGGCTTTTATGCGCCGAGACTGATTGGAGCCTCCTGCTGTCGTAGGACAGACTTAATTAGGATTAGCCTCTGTTTTATCGCATAGACAGATATTCAATGGAGATTGACATCTCGTGGATAAATGTTAATGCCAGTTGAAAGCAATCTCCTCTGATTCAGCATATTCCCAAAGTGATTCCCTCTCATTTCAGAATAAAACATAATTCCAACGCAAAAGCCACAGAGAGGCAATTTCATCCTGTCAGCTTTTGTAAGCCTTCACCCTGTGTTTTTAAGCATTTATTTTGAAGAAGAAAGTTTCTAAGGTGCTGCAGAACCAAATAAGGAAACATGGGAAATGAGCTGCCAAACAATGTCATCCAATCCAAAGGTTCATGAGTTTATGGAGGACAGCAGTACAATTCTTAAAACACAGCCGAGCTGAGAAAGAAACGGCAAAACATAACGAAGAGAGAAAGACAAAAGGAATGCTACGAGGCAGACAACAAAAAAAAAAAAAAACA
>SOMO01000019.1:237525-251825 GCA_028128575.1 Paedocypris carbunculus | reverse complement strand
ATATATATATATATATATATATCAAAAACCACATCAAAATATTTCTCGTTTAATTACACAAATCATCTCCAAAGTCGGCTCAGCTGAAAGTTCATTGCTGTTCCAAAATGTCCTGACTTTACACTTTAAATGTATCGACGCAGTGTTTCTTTTCCCATGCAGCCCATTAAACCACCAAGAACCCGGAGCCTAATCCACAGCCTCACAACTCTCCTCCCAGGATTCCCAGGAAAGCCTTTGTTGAATTTTAAACCGAATGGAAAGACTTTCAAAAGTAGTTAGCTAAAGATTATCTCCTTTAGGTTCAGGTAAATGATTCTGCTGGGACAAATCATCACAGACACTTCAGACAGCTTTTAAACCAGGTCTAGCGTGGCATCCATTCCCTCCCGACGTGTGCTTTCAATTGAGAAGACCGTCACAGAAGAAAAAGCAACACTCGTTCATTAGGCCTCAGAAGCACAGAAGCTTGGTCCAAACGGCACCGGGTTCTTCCCCAAACACACATGCCACTTACCGGCACAATAAAGAACCTCTGCATTCTCAAAGCCTAGCGTGCTATAGGTAGGGTCCAGGCCCTCCGAGTAATTGGCCACATCCATGTCCAACAAGGATTTAGGGATAGGAGCCGGAGAAAACTTCATCCCTGCCTTACAATCTCTCCTTAAACTCGTTTTGGGAGCGTGTCTCCTGGAGAGAGAACTGAGGGCAGCTTTAGGTTGACCATATCTTCAGAATGCTGATTTGTCCTCTTTTAAGACCAGGGAGGAGCCTTGGCAAAGTCTCCTCACCTCTGCACAGATCTTATCTCCTCCACCTTATCCTGTACTTATCAGAAGGATGAAGAGATATCAACGGTCCCCACTCAGTTCCAGTTAGGAACGCAAAGTTTCACTGGCATATCGAGAGCCACCGCTGAACCGACAGACCAAGCTGTATTCAGAAAAAACTGCAAAAGCATCCCGGAGTCAAGCTCCACTTATTGACGTTAGTGCGACGTGTCATGGGAAAAGTTTTAATGTAGCATTAAAAGCAGAATGAGGTGTGCATAAACAAAAAGATTGGTGCAGGAACAGCAGAATACTTGCCTGGTTCCATTAGCGCTACTTGGTAATATAGGCACTTTATAATGATGCTAGTTAAAGTCATAATAGAACAAATAGTTATTATGAAGTGTGTGTTTGATGCAGCACAGCATGGGAGACTCAGTCGAAACGCGCTGATAATGTCTCACAATCACAGGTGACGGTTAAATTTTAACTTCACTCCAACAAACAATGCAATCATGAGGAAGTGCTTCAAACGCTCACGTGGTCAAGTCAAGAGAAGTGAAGATCTTCACCTCTGTACATTTCAATACACATACATACGTACTTATTTGACAGTGTACTCAAAATAACTGACAAAATAATATCAAATAAATGTTGTCAATTAAAGTCAATGTCAAGGAACTGACCAACAACAGTTGGGTTGATCCTTCATATTTCAAACAAATTCCTCTACGCACACTCGTAAATTACAGTAAAGTACAGTTTGTAAAAAAAAAAAAAAAAAACAGTACATTTAATGTTAAGCCAGGCATTAATAAAAAGTTAGTCCACTATTTGATCTGACTGATCAGAGCAGTTGAAATCTACATTCACGCGTTCATCTGAGGACAGTCATCTTTAATTCGAATCTTCAGCTGGTGTTAAAAACACTGACGTCACAACCGAATCGTCTTTAACGTTCAGGTGTAAACACATATTTACAACGGCCTAATGATCCTTAAGCAAGTCAAATCAGCTCAGATAAGACACGGAACTGACTCTTACCTCTCACGCGTCCCGCCACCACCTGCATTAGTCCGACAGGAGCCACGAGAAAGTGCGTTTAATACGGCTAAAACTCCCGCGTCTCACGGCACTGAGCAGCAAACGTAAATAAATCAGGTGCTTAATGTCAAAAGCGTCACAAAAGAGCAAACTTTGTGTGGTGTTGGGGAGCATTATATCGATTTTCTAAACAAACTGAAAGTTGGGTGGAGATGTTAAACAGTAACTAGCCCCAATAAAACCGAAGAAACGAATGTTGTTGCGAGAGACGCGTTTACACTGAAGAGAACTCACATGAAGCGCATTCAAGTCCAGTGTTGTGATTCTATTTATAACCACAATATTTTTTAAGATGAAAAAAAACATGGCAGTACGCAGAAGCTTTTTTCTACTTTCTCCTTAAACTTGTGACTGACAAACAAACAGACAACAGATGTTTTATAGTTTTTACCTTTTCATTGCTGCNTTATACAGATACAACAAAAAAAATATTTTAACAAAAAACTAATGGCTTTATCGGCCGACCGTGATCCTTGAAACACCAAAGATTGCTTCAAATGTACAGTATTGTTTGTACAGTATTCTTAAGAAAATATGAGTGTTTAGACGTGTCCAACCAATCCTTTTTTTCCAGTTTCTGTTCAGAATTTTTCCATGGTCTCTTAATTTCTGTTTGCTTAGTTCCCGTAGTTGGTTAATGAGGCACAAAAAAGACGCTAGTAATCAGGTCCGGCACTGTTTGAACATGTTCCTCCCCATGACCGCTAGCAGGTCACAGCAGGTCAGTGAGCTGAAGGCCAGAAACACCTCATTTACACTGTGAAGCTCAGAAGAGTTGTTCAGATAGAACGGCCTAAAAATCTGGTAAGGAGCAAAAAAAGTGAGCGTGAGGACGACAAAGCACACGTTTTGCCTTTGGTCCCAAAAGTCTTGCTGGGAGTGACAGGTTCTCCCGTGTTTGGAGACTATGGAGTACAGGATGAGGATTTGAACACAAGCGTGAATGAGCGACACGATGACACTAAAGATGGAGAGGATCATGTTGAAGACGTAGATGCTGTCCTTTTTCAACAAATCGTGAAATTCAAAGCACAAGGACGTGTTCCTCTGGTTTGTTCCCCTCTTTCCGTATTCAGACAGCACGAGGGGAACCATGATGGGCAACAGGAGGAGCCACACGGCCACGCTGGCCCCCAGCGCATGCAGGCGCCGGTAGAACTCAGTCCGCCTGGTTTTCTTGTAATAATGCAGGAAACGCACGGTGAGAAAAATGGAGTAGATGATGAAGACAATATACATGTGAATGTGGATCATGGCACTGACAACTTTACAGAAGCCGTGATGAAGACGCCAACTCTTGTGAGAGTAGTAGTAGATGCGGAACGGTACGGTGAGCAGGAACAGAGAATGTGCCACCATCAGGTTCAGCAGGGCGATGGTGCTGATAGAGCGAATGTTGGTTCGCAACACGCTGCCCATAAAAGTCAAGCCCGTGATGCCCACCACGAGCACCAGGCCATAGATGGCTATTAAGGTGATTCTGTGGGAATCTGAGAAGCTAAAGGACCTGATATGCGAGATGCTGGCGTTGAGATCTGAGGAGTTTGTCATGATTGTGATTGAGAGAACATCCTGAAAAAAGATAGAAATGTAAAGGAAAAGAACAGAAAAATCTGAAAAAAAAAAAAAACATTTACTGAACATCTCAAAATTATGCAAATTTAAAACTTTGCACAACATCTAAAAAAAAACAAGTATATTTCAAGGTAGAGCTGAACAAACATGTAACAGCAATAAACATATTGCGTTTTGTTATTGCCTGCTTTGCAGCTTAATGTTACAATGAAACTATTTACAATGTGAATTATAAATTATTCTGATATGAACACTTTTGACATTATGTCAAACTTCTGCTCCGTCCAATGTTCGTTCTCACCCACACCCTGCTCAGCTTTCCTCTGTCCTAGATTCTTACATTAGCAGTTCAAATGACAGTATTTTATGCATATTTTCACAGTGAACTTGCAACATTGATATGAATTGTGCAATCCCAATTAATACATCTGTAAATTTAAATTATATCAATAGTTAATATAATAAAATTTCTAACTTGACTAAAAAAGCTACTCACCCTCAGACCCCGAAGAAGATCTGGCAGAGCAGATGAGGAAGTCAGCTCTTCTCGACACGTTGGTTAGCAGGCTATTTTACGACATTTGGTTTCACACATCATGTCAAGTCACAAAACCAGAAACACAGACGCTTCTCGGACATGCTTGTGCGCGTCTAATATTAGGCAGAGAACGTCTTCATATATGTGAAGTATCTCACATCTCACATTACATTGTCTCGCAAGCTTGTGATTCTGCCTCAAACACACTAGAATCCTTCTGCAGTCCAACACATCCTGTAGATTTCATGGCAGGTGTTTATTGCTGATAAATAACATCCAAGTTAATATTAAAACTCACTAGAGAAGCTGCTCGTCTGAGGACCGAGTCTGCTTCTGCTGACCATGAATAAGCGAAACTGTTTGCAGTGGTGCAAACTTCCTTTTCCTCAAAACCATCCTTGTGCAAAAATGCATGTAAAGCTTTTGAGTCAACGACACGTGTTTCTATCATTTGAGTGTTTTACGTGTAAGTCCAGGTCCAAGAGTGTCACGTGAAGTGCTTCTTGGTGTTCGGTCCAATTAAAATCCTCTTAGAAGTCAAGACGTGAGTCACCACACTCAGCAGCATAAGGAAGATGGTCATGGACATGACGATGACAAAATGACTGATACTGAAGCAAAAGAGTCAAATTAATGATGATGTCACACACACACAGAAGTTTGAAATTGCTTTAAATTGTGGTATCAGATGTCAATGCAGAAGGATTTCTTCAGTAAACCCACCTTGTTCCAATGTCAAGCCAGCTTCCATAGTCTTGGACCAGGAAAAAAAAGTGCTTCGTGGAGACAACCAGTAGTTTAGGGTTGAAATACTAACCAAACAATTACAATAATCATGTTCCCGTTTCTAAACTTACCAGGGCCATCAAGTCCGAGATGACCAGCACCACCAGGAAAAGGCTGGAGAACAAGAACAGGTGGGTTTAAATGAGATGTGGATCTGACCAAAAGTGGCTCATTATAAAATAATGATACAGGGTGAAGGGATGACCACATACAGTACAAATCTGGTACATACAGTATGTATGTGGAATGTCAAGTATGCACAGTTGAATGTAAACAAAAACATTAATGTTAGACTTGGGCAGTCACTTTGAATGAAAAATGCCATTTCCAAAGTCCAGTGCACTGAAACACTGAAAACGAATTTAAACCCGCTGTACCTTCTAGAAGAGAGCTGCGTGGAGACTTGTATGCTTTCAAAACTGCACATCACAATTATGAAGGGAATTAAAATCTGTACGAAAATGAAGAATGGTGAATGCAAATCAACAAGTTTATTCTCCATACATCCGTCTAGTCGATGTGAAGCTGTGGCCTACCTTCCACATTAGCAGACCACCCATTACAAACGGATTGAAGACAGTCAGAAAGCAGTAGACGGACGCCGGATCAAAGCTACACACAGACCAGAACACATATCACTCCTCTGACCAATAACTGACTGGCACCAGTACATGCTTCTAACTGGGTTGATTTTCCCTTGCTACCTTGCCATTCTTATCAGTTGTCGCGCTGATGTGTATAATATGACTATTGATCTTACCTGTTGATTGAGGCGATGTTTCCACAGCCGAAAAATGCAAGTATTATAAAAAACACCTTGTCAAATGGTTAAAGAACTGCAGGACTTTCAAAGACTGTAAAACATTACAGAACACCAAAGGATACAAAGTAGTAAGATCTACGGATGTCATCCAGCCGCAACTGTCTGATCTTGTTGATATCAACATTTTCAGCAAAGTCCATCCTGGAGAGCTGAGAAACAAGACGATTGTTGATAAGCTAGCATGCTACGGTTAGCCAAAGACTTTAAACAAAAGCAGTGATAACCGCTGGAGCTGTAAAACATTTGTGCATTTACACTTTTTTTGTAAAAAACTGGCTCAGATTATCTTTCCTGGAAATTGATTGCTAACACTATGTTTGACCCAGGAAAGCATTACCTTAGTATGATTGGAACCTCGGTGGGGGTTTATGGTTTCTTGTTCAATATTGATCCATGCAAACATAAGCCAAGACATCACTGGAGGAAAAAAAGCCTCGTACCTTAGGAAAAGACACCGCAATCTGTAAACATCATACCCGATGGTGTCTACATTACACTTTTTTTTTTTATTTAAAATTACTGCGATTTTAATTGTTGCAAAGGATTCTCAAACTGGAATGCTTGTGTAAAACTGCTGAGGTGTTGGCAGAAAGTGGATTCCCGGACTTCCAGCAAGGAGCACTTACCCTGTGCTCAGGAGAAGATAGACACAAGCCAAAGACAACAGCACGCTGAGCAGCCGGTGAAAGAGCCTGGAGGAACTCAGCAACGGAACAAAAAAAGAGGAACCTAAAAGTGTGAAAGTGAAATGAAGCAGACACAAGTTGTTCATGGTCAGCACACATCAACCCCTGAGAAGCAAAAGCTAGGGTGTCATTATACGTGGATTATAAACCATGAATGTGGCAGGAAATACTTTGCATAAATAGCAGAAAGTACAGCTTATATATACTTATATATACATAGAGAGAGAGATGTGTGTGTATTCCCTATAACCAGGAATCAATAATCTTAGCTTAAGCTGTATTAATCTTGAACAGCCTCTCTCTCTCTCTCTTTTATCATTTGTAGCGGAACATTTGGTGTATTGCTGCTCATATCAGTAAGAACTGTCTTGTGCGTTTGAGACAATAAAAACTGTGAAAAGCGCCTGACAAACCGAGTGTTGTCCAACTGAGCAGCTGGTTGGCGAGCGGCAGGCCTTGCTTGTGTTGCAGACTCGAGTGTGTGCTGGTCAGTGTGTACGCACACAGCATCACCTGCAGCATCTGTAGAAAGCAACAATGCAAACACATGAAACACCAATGGTTTTACACTTAAGTTGTTAACATAATATGAAAATAATTTCAAAACAGACCACAATAAACAAAAGCTCAGACCTGAAAGATGAACAGGTTGCGATCTGTTCTGCTCAGAGGGAACACTCGCCATGACGTCCAGAGGAATAAAGAAGCGTTGACGAGCACCAGAACTGCTGCACAAATCCTAATGGCCCGAAAAATGATTGGTAACGTGTTTAGTGTTTTAGGTGAATTTTGCGGTGCCTTACTGATTATCAGCTTTAAATCAAACACTGTAAAAAAAATTATCTTAAGTATTTTCAGGTAAATTCTTGCTTTTTTCAATTGCTCAACAATTATTTAAATGCAGTTGTAATTTCAAATATGGACCAAAAATTTTAAACATGACAAAATGTTTGAAATATATTTAAACAATAAATGTTTTTAGCAAAAAAAAATTGATTTGTTAACGTATTTTCACACATTCAAAGTTTAGTAGTGACTAGCATTTGTGGGCGGAGCCTGAGACCCAAGTTGCTAAATTCATCACGAATGTTTCTCACAGTGTAGAATTTTTCACTTGGATCTTAGATCTGATCCAAGGTTTACAACACTGTAAATACTGTAGTTTATGTTTAGATTAATAAATTGTGACATCTCCTAAGTTGTGACCAATTCACAATCATCATGGACACACGTCACCCCGTCACCAGTTATTCATTATGATAGCCTCTGGTCGGTGCTATAGAGCGTACAAAACCCGGACCAGCAGACTCGGTCACAGTTTTTTTCCCAAAGAGCCATTCACGCTCTGAACACCCTGAAGACAAACATAAAGAAATAACCTGCACCCTAATATATAACCTGCAGCTGCACTGACACTTTATCCAACCTGTGCATTACCACTGGCACTTGCCACTTTACTCCACCTGTGCAAAACCAACCTAAGTTATTTTACTGCTTAATTATACACTCTGCTATTTGTATTTTCCCTCTGCACTGTACAATGTCAATTTTGTCAAATTGTGATTTTTTTATTCTTGTACCTTGTGTTATAGTGACACAGTTTCTTGCCTTCTGTATAATGTACTTTATTTTCATTTATACAGTGATATTTATATTGTAGTTTTATTCAGTGTCATATTTTACTCTCGTCGTCACATTTTTCTTTTTGCACCAAATGGAGTAGCAATGGGTTTTCATTGTAACCCTGTGAGACAATGACAATAAAGGCATTTTATTCTATTCTATTCAATTCTTCACTCCTTTTCCTCTAAAACTTCACTATGCTTTTTTTCAGGGTAACAGCATATTAAGGTTGCTGAAAGACTGCGTGTTGAATGCGTGAGAGATGCTTACACAGAGTTAACATTTGGTTCGCGTCCCACCACGGGTAACAAGGGAAAAACAGCCAGACTGAGGCAGCTCACCAGCCAGCTCATGGACCGCCACTGGAACAGTTAAAAAATAAATCAGAAAATCACTTTATTCAGTGCGCTTTTTTGCAGACTGTATTTGAATTATTATTGTTTCACATTAACACATGCAATGACAACAGTGAATTCTGATTTCAAGCTTGATTTAAGAGGCTGAAAATCTGTGGTAGAAAAACTTGACATTTTTTTCAAAATGTCTATAACTGTGACCAGTGAGAAAGAAGGAAGTCAAGCCTAGAAGCATCTCACAGGTGCCAGTCTCTGCGATTCTAACTTTGTGAGAAGGTGAAAAACAGCAGGACATGTTATATCTGTAGAGCAGGGAACCGCTCACCTCACCTTTGCTTTAGTGTAAAGACCCGAGACGACAGGCCACAGCGCCAGCGCCACAAGGCCCAGAGTCAACACAGAACGATAGAAGAAGCTCGCCACCTGAATGATGGCACAGGAGTGTTTAAAACCGCTCTGAACAGGCACAAGCAAGTCACGCGTCACTTACCAATATTTCAATTCCCACCACAATCACTGGCACGCATCCCAAGCATTTAGTGAGCGGTAACGAAGAGACCGAGCTGATCAGACTAGTAAGACTTTCCCACCTGCCAAAACAACATGTGTGTGATTTTCCAGCAGTGAAGCATGAGCAAAAGCATGAGAAACGTACTCGCTCATCACAGAGTACCACACGGCAACAGGAAGTAAGCAGTAGATGTAATGAGTCCAAGGACTGGCCTGAATGAACAAGAACAGGGTCACGAACAGGCCCAAAAATAGAAAGCTCTGGCCCAGGCGTTTCTCTTTCACCTAGATTCACAAACACAAAGAGGCTATTCAAATCTTTCCTTTCACACACATACAGTAATTAAACTTCAGACTAAATATATTTAGACAGCGTTCTCCTGAAAAAAAGGCTCAAAATGCATATATATTTACTCTTAAAAAAATGTCTTCTCACTAGAACTGAAATATGAAAATGAAAGAGTATATTTATGTAACAGAATAAGTCTATAATGTGTAATAATGTGTCTGTCACTGAAGTGTTGTGAAGTACACAACGAGTCTATAGAAACAAGGGGGAAACATGGTATGCGTAGTTATAATCCTGAAAAATTGCAAATCGCACCATATACAAGCTAGGAGGTTTCCGCAGGCCAGTGTGACTCTTCAAAATGAAAACAACTGTGTACGAGATCCAACCAACGAATCCCAGAACCACACTGGTACCCAGAAACAGTCGGTCATACGTGTGGTAATACCACAATCCCTCCAGGGCTCGTCCTATCAGATCTTCACACTGTCGGATCTAAAAAAAAAAAATAGATAGAGAAGCAATAATAAATGTGAAGAAAAGAAAAACGTTAATCTTATTCATTTTAGACCAAAGCGAGCTGGATCCAATCCTAGCAACTTCGGAATTTAGGGCGGACAAAATGGTGGCCTGTACAGAAAACCTCGACTGGTACTCAAACCTGAAATGGGACCTTCTCGCTGTGAGGCGGCAGCACTAACCACTATGCAACCAAAAAAATACTGTGAAACAGGAAGTTTTAAAGAAACAGGAAACCGCTCACCGCTTCATTGAAATGTCCACTCCGTATTAAATCTCTTGCTTGCTGCACAAGATCCACATACTTGGTGTATGTTAAAGGCCTATAAGCAAAGTAATGGAGCACGCTGAATTAACATTGTTGTCTCATTCGTAATCGTCTGTTGTTCTATGAGGCATTTACCCGAGCGTAAATACTCACTGGTATGGAGCAAACAGAAAGGAAAGGGTCGTTTCTTTCTTTTCTGCCATTTTTACCTTTTGAGCAAAAATAACAAGATTGGAAATGTATTCCATGCAATTTGACACAAGAGGACAAAGAAAGTTGTATCGTTTCTACCTTAAACTGTTCCGAAATCTGAAGAGCATTTGCATACAGGCTCTCAGCCTTGAAGAGTGGAGTGTTGTCCAGGTAATCCAACGGCAGGACACCCTGCAACCGAACAGAAATCTCTTGAAGAAAGTCATCACAAATGATATAAAAATGTGCTCAATAACAGCATTGTAGATGGTCTGTAAAAGTTTTACAAATAGAAATACCAACCACAGAGTTCAGCGGAAAGGAAACACCGATCAGAGATGACATTAAAGGTGCGATGTCGGCCTGAAACACAAGAAAATCAAGGATTTCATTTGTCTGTCTGTTCTCTACCTGAAGAAATGAAACTTTAGCTCTACTCATTTCATTTGAGCTGTATTCTTTATCTCAATTTTTTTTTATTCTATAAAGTGTTCCATTTTTAAGTACAATTCTAATCCTTAATATTAGCCCAATACATTTCACTTTAAAAGATTACTGTACATTGATATCAAAGATATTTTAAAGTAACCATGTTTTGTTTTTCTTTCAGTGTACAGAATAACAAGGCCAGTCATGTGACATGTGTCATTCCTCATGATGCAAGTCAGATGTTTTTGTATATGGCAACGACGCAAATAAGTATCAAACAACTGACTGTTAAACCGGAAAAATATAAATGATCTTGATATCAAATTTATGATTATCTTGTTTCCATAGAAGCTATGTGCTCATAAAATCCCACCTGATTGACATCCACTCTCCTGTATGCTTCCAGCCCCCATTCTGCAGAGAAGATGATTTTACTTAACAGCCTCATTAAAGCAATTCTGAAGTCGGCTGTCACCAGGAAGTGTTGTGCTGAATACGAACCTTTGAGATAGTTATCGTTGAAGTTCTGAGAGACAGCAGGTAGCGCTCTCTGGACCCCAGCACCCCAGGACACCAGAGGTGTGAGGGTCTCGGATGGGTGTCCAGCACCATGAGACCCTTGAAAACAAATAATGCATGAATTGTACAGACATACTGAAGCAAATATTTACTACAATTTTATTTTATTTTCATTTATTTATTTAATTATTGTATTGTCTTGTATTTTATTGTAATGGTGTTTTCTAACATTTTTACTCATTGATGTTGCACTATTCCCTCCCATGCAATTTCTCTGCATGACAAACCATGTATGTACATGTATGTGATAAATACAATTTGATTTGATTTACTCAATGCAAAGTGGTAGAGTGGTAGAGGTCAACTACCATTTCTGTATGTTTGTATAATTACTACTTGTTCTATTGTTATTTAACTCACAGAATTAATTATTTTCATTCAGAAAACGTGTTTAATGCTGCAACAGTTTCTAACAAAGTCTTTCCCAGATTTATGAAGTTTCCTGACTAGGTCAGGGAGAAGTCGTACCCCAATTTGTCATTCCATGGTCAGATGTAAAAACATAAGCACTTTTTCCATCTTGGCCATAAAATTCATCCATCACAGTGACAATTTCCGCAATGCCAGCATCTACCACGCCAATGTTCTGTAGATATTCCCTATAAGCCAAAAACACAACAAAAGAATTTCTAGAACATGGTAACAGCACCCTCTAGTGGCGGTTTAGAGACATATCCACAAACACACATACAATATAAAATGCAGTTGTTATTTATTTAAATACTGCTTTTCGTGAAAAGATTGATAAAAACTGAAAAATAAATAAGTTGCTTACTCAGACATCGGGCGGTGAGCATGGCCATTAGTGTCAATTCCCAAAAGATGAAAGAAAAACACAATCTGATCCCTGTGAAGTTTATTCAGCAGAGTGTTGTTGTTTTTGGCACCAATGAAAAAAGCCTTTAAAAAAAAAAAACTACAAATCTCAATCACACTTGCTTAAAAATAATTCTCTAGTCTAGATAGTAAAGCACAAGGTGACATCACTTCATGAAACAACCTCATTGACAATTAAACACAAAGCATCACCTTCGGTTTTGAGGAAACACAGTAATGGATGTGTAAGAGAGGATGCTATGAATATGTGTGAAGGAAAACAGATGTAAAATTGTTTTCACATTACCTTCACTTCATCAAACACCCATGTGTCGAGCCTGGAAGCGTCAGTGGAGGCGAAGTCCTCGCGCTCAGGAGGGTATGTGTGTGTGTAGACGTGGTCTCCACTGGCTCCTAGAATAACAGTCAGCGTGTAAAGTGTGGATTACCCTTAGTGCACCGTCACTGTTACCTTTAGCAAACATGGGTAATATGTCAGGACTACCCCAACACCAAACGTGTCTGCTCTCATTAAACACAGAGTCAAACTCCACAGGGTTCTCCTTCCAGCCTGAGAGAAGAAAAAAAACAACATTAAAAAACAACAGACAAGTTGTTTACATGCAGACGTCTCACTGCTCACCTTTAGCTACGGCACTGACATCCTCATAAAAACCCGCTATTAGTGCCACGTGACCTGGGCGTGACTCAGTGGGCACTCGCGTGTGTGAAACCCCCCATGTTCCGGATTCTTCAATCACGCTCCTAATAACAAGACAAAAAACATTTGATCTAAATTCAAATAAATTCAAATTTTTATTTGTCACATACATATATTTTACACTATGGTACACCATGTAGTGAAATGTGTTTTCTGCATTTGACCCATCCGAAACAAACTCTGACACACACACACACAAGAGAAATATAGTGCATGTATTTATACATGTATTTGTTCACAAGAGTGTGTGTGCGGCAATTGTGTCCATCACCTGAGATAAGGAGCTGCACTGACACCGGCTTTAAAAAAGCTGTCTGCTCTCAGACCGTCAGCCACAAACAGAACCAAGCGCTGGGCTGGAGGAGACAGAGACACGTTGTGTGGTGGCATCCCATGGACGAGAGGGGACGTGAAATAGATCTCAAATATTGAAACAAAGAAAACTACATGGACCATGAGTCCCAGGATGAAGAATGCCACCATCTTCATCTTGACTGGAGGCAGATTTCTGGCAAAAGTAGAAAGAGCATTAGTGTTTAGGATCCATTACATTTAAAGGCATGAGTCAGTGTGAGAAGGTCGAGTAATCCATAATGTCAATCTCAAGAACGCATATATCAATACGTGTGTTGTTGTGCATGTAGAAATGTATCCATACCTTTTCACTACGATGAATCATGTAGACATAATCAAAAAATTTCCTAATGAATTAAAATCTGCTTGGTACAAAACCCCCCGCATCAGTAAATCAATCTTAAAATCGTACACACGGGCTTCTTATTTGTAGACGTTGTTTATGGCCGAACTCCTGNCGGATGCTTGGCTAGTGATTTAAAAGAAAACTTTGGATGTTATGACGTTTTAAAATTATTTTCCTTCTTCAAATCCTTTGCGCTTTCTAGAACGTGTAGACCTGGATTCAGCGGTTCAGCAGAGAGCGATAGCTGAAAGCGATTCTAGCTATGGCTAGCAACAGCAGCATAGCGATGAAGACATGGGAGCTGTCAAACAGCATGCAGGAAGTCCAGAGCATCGACGAAATCTACAAATATGACAGAAAGCAGCAGCAGGAGATTCTCGCGGCCAAACCCTGGACGAAAGAGTGAGTGACAACATACCTCTCAAGTTAGCTTTAGCACCCACTTGTTGCAGATAAATCAATAGTGTGTTTTCCTCTCACAGTCACCACTACTTTAAATACTGCAAGATCTCAGCTCTGGCCCTGTTGAAGATGGTGATGCACGCCCGGTCCGGGGGGAATCTGGAGGTGATGGGTCTGATGCTGGGGAAGGTGGACGGAGAGACCATGATCATCATGGACAGCTTCGCTCTGCCCGTGGAAGGCACCGAGACGCGGGTCAACGCTCAGGCCGCAGCTTACGAGTACATGGCCGCCTACATAGAGAACGCCAAACAGGTCTGGACCTTGTGCCCTCTCTACCCAACGCACAGAAGCACCATATAGCCATGGAACTTCATACATCATATAGGAAGAATACACCGCTTCCTGGAGTACAGGAAGAATTAAATGCAGCACCTAACCAGAAGTGTAAAGAGCTTGATATCCAATCCAATCTTTATTTTTTAAACCACATTAACTTGTTTAACATATTATGACATGCAAATTGTATGTACTCAAACAAGGCAGTTAGAAGAATTCTTGAAATAAGATTTAAACAAGTTATTAAAGCAAATTTAAGAAAAGGTAAAACGATA
>SOMO01000019.1:195170-220393 GCA_028128575.1 Paedocypris carbunculus | reverse complement strand
AAAAAAAAAAACCCACACCAACATGAAATCACACCACCCCTGAGCTAGACCAAAGTGTGTTAGTCAAGATTTCTTTGTGTCTGAATTTAGTCTCACCGCCTAAAACGCGTGACTTCACAGCCTCTTTTAGAGGAGATGAGCAGAGAAAGCAGGTAAAATCACTTCTGACAGTAGCCGACTCAGTGGCACCAGGCGCGTGAACTCTTATATGATGAAACCCTTCAGACAAAATGGACAATTAGACAAGGACAACAACAACAAAGTCTAGAAATTTAAGCAATTTGAATACCTTGAGAACAGGGGCATGTCTCTTCTGAACAGAGAAATCTGGCCCCCTGTGTGTATTTGGAGACAGGTGTCATGGCAATCACAAGACCTTCCAAAGCTGAAAGCCGCATTGGTCCATAAACACGGGGAAAAGTGGAAAGCTCCAGACAGTAGTTGGGAAGCGGTGGCAAGTGGGTCGGTTTTAAAACAACATTAATCTAAGGTAAAGAAATTAGCAATTTAAACAAACATTATTGGCTCTACACAAGCAAGACAAGCACAAATCAAATGGATCAGTTACTAAGCAAAGCGTGACGTTGTTTCACTACAATAAATGCAATGTAAATCTCTGCATTAATCAGTTTAAATACATGTAAGTATGGAATAAACTGTGAAACTTTTTTTATTAGATGTGTTCACACCTGATTTTCTGTTTCTATGTGCTCCAAAAGCCCCAGTGTTTTAATAGACAGAAAACAAACCTGGAAAATGTAAAATAAAAGACTTGTATTATCTTAACTTGACTTAACACAAGAGGCTTCCGGTTTGTCATTATTTCTTGTTTAATTAAAACAATGACAAAACTCACAGACTGAAAGAGGGCCAGAGCTTTGAGAGGGTCGTGAAGCAAACAGTCTCCCAGCACAGCGTCCAGCTCCAGCACGTCCGAGGGATTGACCTGAAAACCGAACCGGTACACGGCCTCGGTCGTCGGAGCGCCTGAAGACGCGTGAAACCCAAATAAAATTATATGTATTATATATACACGTCACGAAAACACTGCAATTGTTTTACTCTAAATTATTCATTACTGTGAATTTTTTCACTTTGAAAATGAGCACGATACTCGATCAGTATATCGCAACTGCGAATAATTTTGTTGGAAACGCGAGTTTCCTTGCACTTAAACAACTTGATGACAAAGCTATTTATATGTTAAAGCGTTATTCTGTTGCTAGTGAAAGTGAATTTAACCACAGGGTAAATTAATTTTCGTCTTCAAGGTGACTGATGTGATTTTCTAAACGAACAACTATTTTCCATATGAAACGAACCTTTTAAAGCCTCGCAGTCCTTCACAAGTTTACGTAGTCCACCACTTTTATCCAAATACACAATTATGGCTTCCTTTAAAGAAAGTAAAGCATCCATTTCTGTGACAGGAACCGAGCACTGCCGCCTGCCTGGCGGGAAAAAATGAACACGAGACGCACGTGAGGGCAAATCTTTTAATGTTCAGGTCCACAATGTCAGAAGGCACATTGGTTTCTCATCTCATGATTCGTCTGACAACGTCAGTATTTAAGTGCTAATACGCCAATAAAATCCGAGGGGACGTTATCAAACGTTACTATACTATGATGTTGTAGAATCAATGGCTAATAGTATAATGTTATATAACTTTAAATCAAACCAAACTAGTGTTCAGTCACTACTTTATATAAGTCATTTTGATGGGGGATAAATACAAGACATTGATCAATCGATCAATCAAGACCAATGATGTACAATATGCAACTACATATTCATTTCCAATTACGTTTTCCAATAAAACACTTAGCGTATGTTAAATGCTTTTCTGTGTAAGACTTGGGGTGAAAACAAACAGTAAGTTATATTAACAAGTAAAATGACTTTCATCAGTACAAATACATTATTAAACCTCTAATAATTATTTTAGAAAAAAATCATATTACTCTTCTTAGCAATGCCTCTGTCGGGATCTCTATGTTACACAAAATACAATGTTTTTATAGTCAACATAAAAACGATCATGTTCAAAACGCCCAGCATCCCACGTTAATGCACATTTGAATGACCTCGTCAAGTTAACAACGTCTCCCCTTGAAATGTTCTGTACAGCTCAAAGTGGATTCTCACAGAAAAGAATCTTCTGTAGGCGGCGCGTAAGAGAACCCCAGGAAGGCATCATCAGCCTCCATTACACTGGCGTTGACGATAGAGTGTCCTGAAGAGATGCATACCGAGTTTGGAACACTCTCTTCTGTAAACTCTGGGTCAAAGTTTGAAATGTCATACTGGGATTCCTGCGGATAACATTGACATAAGACTCAATTTACATGTAAATACTGTAGAAATGTGAGTAAAGACTTGAGTTGTCGTACCACACTGGGGTTAAACAGTGGTGTCAGCTTTTTCTGCTCCAGATCAACCCAGTTAATGGCTGAGAAAAATTCATGCCCTTTCACTTCCGTCTAGAAAAAAAAGACAGATTTAGAAGATTTAACAGTGATGTAAGACCTGGTTGGACATTTATGTTTAATTTCTATTTTATATACATATATCATATATAAATATATGATCCAAACCATTGTCGTGGCCCTTGGTTTATTTTAGCCAACCCATATAACGTTCATTAGAATTTACATAATTTGCAATGTTTTTATCTTCCTTTAAAATTTTTTAAATGGCTTTAGTTAATTTGTTTTTATTTTGTGGATGCACCAGGCCGCATTACAAGCTCCTTGTGAAGAATGTTGTCATACATCTCGTGCGTGTCTCGGCTGTAGAACGGTGGCTGCGTCGAAGACACAGAAACCAAAAATGTCACGTCTAAAGGGTATTGGCAATGAAACAAAGTTTAGAAACACCTACCAGACCAAATAACATTTCATACAGCACAGATCCCAGACACCACCAGTCCACTGTGTTATCGTAGGGTTGTTTTCTGAGCACCTCTGGAGCTAAATACTGTCATAAAAGGAATATAACTGATTTAACATCATGTGTTTCATACAAAACCCCATTGAAATTGGATCAGATTTTGAAAATACCTCTGGAGTTCCACAGAATGTGCTTGTCGTGTCAGCCTGTGAGATGCCTTCCTTACACAGTCCAAAGTCAGTTAAAACGATATGTCCCTAAACAGACAAACTGTGTTAGTTTAGCATCACAACTTGGAATGTTTACATTTGAATATTTTCCAGTATTTTATAACCGTTTCAAGATGTTTACAGAAAAAAAGTTAATTTAATATATATACGAGGATTACTGAGATTACATTGTCAAATTAATGGCCTGATAAAGCTGCCCTTGCGCTCAGATGAACACAACAACTTGGAAATCAGAAAGGTTTGCTTTCCCTCACAGCAAGAGCAGATGATCAGGTTTTCTACGTACCCCAGGCAGCATCTGAGTGAATAAAGAAAGAGCAACACTCACTTGAGAGTCCAGCAGGATATTTTCTGGCTTCAGGTCCCTGGGAACATAAGTTCACTTGTAAGCACCTGGAATGATTGTCATGTGTATTACATGACACTAAGGCCGACAACCCAAACTTATGATAATCATGACGATACGGGTCATCTATCCCTTCTAAAGACGATAAGCTTCAACTTTCCAGATTATCCAAACCAATGAGTGTCCAACTGTAGTGTTAACAAAGTGAAGCTAGAAACCATGAAACGCTCCAATTGTAGAAGATCAGAACTGTGCATGTGAGAAGTGCACTGAGATAGGCAATTGATAGTGTGGAATTATCTAATTATTGTGGATTAGAGTGTGGAAACCCGAGCCCGAGCAAAGGGATATTTACCGGTAAACGATGTTCAGAGAGTGCAGGTAGCCCAGTGCGCTGGCCATCTCCGCAATGTAAAACTTCGCCCGCGGTTCAGAGAACGTTCGCTCTTTTTGCAAGTGAAAGAAAAGCTGTTTGGGGAGACAGATTTCGAATTCTCGTTACATTACACAAATGGTAATTTTAAATTAATACCAAATTCACAATTTCAAAGCTCAAGTTATGACAAACTGTTCGATTTGCCCTCTCAGACATGGTCAAAAGCCCTTGAGATAAGGTGAGGAAGACCAGTGTGTCACACATGTAAATTCCGACAATAAAGTGATGAGGATCTCAAGTACATATGTGGATGAACAGGTCCTCACAGAATAAGTAAAAAAAGTACACACATCACTAACTCCTCACCTTCCTCGTGGTTTCAACAGCATTTACATTCACAAGATGTTGCTTTAAATAGTGACTTTGATGATGTGACAGTTTTTCTGTCACATCATCAAATGTGAAACACAGACTCACTTCTCCACCGTTGACAAAATCCAAAACGAAGTAAAGCTTGTCTGTTGTCTGAAACGAATAGTGCAGTCCAACCAGGAAAGGATGTTTAACATTCTTCAGTAACACGTTACGCTCGGCCATGATGTGCTTTTGCTGAGACGAAGAGAAAAGCGACAATTGCCCATCAAACAAAGCATCACCACAAAAGCAAGTTGTTTATTAAAAACCAAGCAGTGCTTGTGGATCAGTCAGTTACCTCTCTTCTTTTCAAAATGACCTTTTTTTGCAAGACTTTGATGGCGTAACACTTCCCATCCCGTTTCCTCTTTGCAAGGAGAACCTTTGTGTAGAAGAAGACACAGTGGCTAGCACGCAAGTTGCACTACACTTTAAAACTTTCAGTTCCCAGAGCAGAAACTAACCAGTTAGCCTGTGCCATTAAAATGTCAAAACTGACCCTCCGCGCCATTACTGGCTGTAAAAGAAGACCACATACCTTTCCAAAGCTTCCCTTTCCAATGACTTTCAGGAAGTCAAAATCTGTGGGCTTGGCACTATTAGAAACAACAATTCACATTCGAATCACACATTCAACAAAACGTAATGCATAAATGCTGTTATTATCCAGAAACCATCATCTAATTTTCCTTATTTGAATTGAAGTGATGAATGCTGAACACTTACTGTGGATTTGCCGACGGACCCAGGTTAATGTTTCTAGAGTTAGAGTTACTCTGCACAGAATGACAGGAATAAGACAGATGCAGCGCTTTTGTTTAACCAATGACTCGCTCACAAAAATTAACCAAGACTGATAGTAACCTTGTCATCTTCGTCCTCTGAGACATCGGAAAGGTTCTTATATTTGTCCATCTGCAGGAAGTCTTTGACATCAGCACTGTGTGTTAAACAAACATTCACGTTAGGAATCTGAATGAGGCGATACAAAGCCACGGCTGTGAACAGACACGTGAGCGCACGTCTGATGGCGGACATGCAAGCGTAGAAATATCACACATTCATCCTTATCACACATTCATCCTGGCCTGAGTATGAATGTGTGATATTACAGCCGACATAGAATTCAGCTAGTGGTGATTTGTGGTGCTTCAGGCTGTTTAGATGAGCAATTCTTCTCACACGTGTGTAGATTTTACATTCACAGAACTACTCAGTGACTCACTGACCGCTAATCTTCACTGAGGAACAGACACAAAAAGAAAACGCTGATACTCACTGGTTGCTAAGCTGTGGATGGGACACAATCTTCTGGATGAACTCATGTAACCCTGCTCTCCTCTGCTTTATGAACTCTAAGAGAAATTCAATTCAGAAAGAAAAAAAAAATAGAATTTTAATTGAGGTTAAACACAACACGTTTACAAGATGATGAACCGTGCATGTGAATTGCTTCAAGAATGTTTTTAATTTTCATACCTGACCATTTCTGGTGGAAATTAACTCCCTGCCACAAGATGGCACTGAGACACTGGTGACACTCGTTTGTCACCCAGAAAAAGACAAACCAGTCTTTGAAAAATCTAAATTAGGACTAAACAGCAATGGGGAAGGAGTGTAGTCCAGGATAATTACGCCTCCTAGATTGACTTGCTCAAATTGACATACACATCCTGAATTGAATGGCGCCGTGAAAACATGACATTAATTGTGATATTCCCACTCCACTGATTCACAGATGAGGCATAAACAGCAGCGGGAAAGTGTGTGCGGGATGTGTGTAAATGAATGAAAAAAAATGCTGCAGTCATCAGAAAAGGCTCTGCGCTTGAAAGCCTTTAATAAGCCACAGAATCAATGCGATATTGCACTATTATTTGCTTCCAGCGTTGTTTTCCACTACTTGCCATGACTGGAGTCTTTATCAGGACCAACACCGTGAACACAATGTCCCCAGTCTCACAGCGGAACATGGGGCGCTACTGTAAACGTGTCCCAAATAACACAATCGCTATTCTCCCATGTGCAAGTAATTATCCAGAGAGAGAGAGTGTGAGGAAGAGATCAGCCGAGAGACAGTCGGAGCCGAAGGAATTCACACCGTCTGCACGTGCTTGACCCATGAAAATCGTCCTGAACACATTCTGTACTGTCCTGCCACATTCTATGACAGAATAACGTGATATTAAACAAGGACAAAGAGCCATAGCTCAGAGCAGATGGAACTCTGTTACTCAATTGAATTTGCTCATTACACATGATCTGTGTGTAACCCAATAAAGAACAGCATGCGCACCCAAGCCCCAGACAAACGTCTTCAGGGGAACTGAAGAATCCTACAGTACCTGGATCAAAGTTGTCTCCAAATATCCGCTTTGATGGAATCTTCAAGTTCAGAGAAGGATATTGTTTTTTCAACTGCAAAAAGACGATTCACATAATAAAGCACATGAACAGAACTTATAACTGACTTTCAGATGTGTGCATGTGTGTTAGTGTATTTTTTCACAATGTGTATTTGTTTCTGTGTGTGTTCTCAAGTGTATGAGTTGCTAGAGTGAACATCGTTTGAAGAGTGAACATCATGTGTGGATGTGGTTCTGACAGCAGATTTGGAACAGTCTGACTGTGAAACATTAATCATTCTTTACCCATTCTATACCTTGAGAGTTATATTGAAGGTCACCAGCTCACTTCACACAGTGACTCACATATTAAATCACTCACCATATTGTAGAGTTTATCAAATTCTGCGTATCTCCGGAGAACAAACCACTCGTGCCTTCCAACATTCACCATCACTTTGTATACCTACCACAGAATGATAAACAGAAGCGTATGAGCCAGAGCTTTAGGCTAATTTATATAACATCAACAATCATGTGACTTACAGTATAGCGTTTCTTCTTGTCTCTCAGCTCATTGTGGCAAGGAATGCTGACATTAGGACAGCTTGAATGCTCCTCCATCCCGAGGCCTTCAGAAGCACAGGCTGAATCGAGCAACAGGTTCCTCAGAACGCTCCTCTTGAAACCTGACTCTGATGGGAACACTCCATTCTAGTCCTGTGCAGAATACAAACACGCCAGCGCGTCAGCGAGAGGTCTCAGTAATGCCGAGCTCTCCTTTCAGCCTCCACTTCAGCTCCAGACGTCTCTGTAGGCCCCGCATGACAGGACACAACGGCCCCTCGGAGTCACTAATCAAGCGTGGCACTGATACAGAGAGAAGCTTCAGTCTGAGCGGCCGAGCGACGAGTCTCCACCTCTCGGTTCCGCTCTCGTTTTCAATGCAAAAGAGAGGGAGAAAAGGAACCTTTCTCCTTTCATTCTACACTTCCACATGTCAAGGGAAGCACGCGCTCGCTCACTGGGAGGGCCACGCTCCCTCGCTTTCCGGGGTGGAGGAGCTCTCAGTTTCATCACTCTATCAACTTCAATCAACTTCTTGCTGTTTCCTGGCTTCAATTGCTGTCAACTTTTATCTTTCACTAATGTAGGAAGATTTGGGTGTTTAGCGTGGAGATAAACATACAATTTTTGATTGGCGAGACAGCTCTCTATTTTCTTCAGAAGTTGCATGATCTATGTTTTAAAAAGCAATTAAACTTCATACATCTGAGCGCGCAGGCACACACTGTTACATAGGTTTGCATGGGTGAAAAATGTCCTTTTGAAAAATCCAACTAAAAGAGAAAGACATAAGTTACGCTCGTACATGTTACTGTTCAAAATAATTTTGTTTGGCTATCGCGGGACATTATGATAAAAGAAATGAGGTGAGACAAGATGAGTTTGGAGACAACTGTCGCAAAAAAGGTTGGCTCCACATTCTTGGAAACTGTGAGGTATGGTTTACATGTATATTTTCCTAAGCTCCTGGAGTGGAGGAAGAGTGAACATCATCATCCAGTAGATCTAGTAGTAGATCGTCTACACACATACACACGCCAATCAGGAAGAAGATCTCACATTCCTTCAAGGCTTGAGTGAAAAATTAAACTAATCAGACATTCTTCTTCTTCCTGAAACAGAAACTACAACCCAATTCTTCTTCATGACAAGAGAAACCAAAGGTCACGTCTGACATTGAGGTGTGTCAGGAAAACAAACGTGTAAATGCAGGGAAAGCCATTCATTAAGCAGAAACATTATATAGCACACCACATAAGACACTGTGCTCTTGCTAAGCAGCTGAATAAGAAGTGTCCGTATGGGAAAATGAATATACCAATTACCTATACATTTAAAAAAACTATAAACATTTAACCAGAAAAAAATACATATGGCAATAATTTGGTTTTATTTCTGCTTATGGAAAAAAACATAAATACCGGTACATAAAAACGCAACCCAAGTAGTCTTTTAAATACCAATACAAAGAACGGAACTAAAATCTGACGACTGACTTCACAGCGGCAATCGCGAGGATTGAACAGAAATTATGGTCTTTTCCGTTGGCGCACTTCCAGAATTTAAAAGAAATCAAAGAAAAGAGCAGGCGACACCGGCTCAGTCTTCCTGACACTGTGTTCGTTTGATTGATTGAAATAAATAAATAATTGACTGCGAAATTGACATTATGTTCTCTTATAGTTACTGCTCAGAATTACTACAACGCCCGACGCGCCTCGAGCTTCACTAGAAAAGAAACTTGCCTTCTTTTATCGCTCTTTTCCATCCAAAAGGCTCCAGTGACGTGTCGGGAATGACGGGAAGTTCAGCGGGATCAAAGCAAACTCGACGCGGGGGTGTGCGGGAACTAAACGTTAGGCCAGTTTACGCGGGAGAACGCGGGTTTCTATATCCATCTTGTTCCGTCGAACCGCTCGTGTGAGAAAGACGCACTTCAGCGTTCATAAGTTCCGAAACAAGCAGTCACGCGACCGCTCGTGAAACGAAGAATCGTTTGGGGAAAAAGAAAAGAGCAACAGCGCTATCTTCTGGACACAACACTGCAACGCGCGTAGTTTAAAAACAATGAAAACAATTACTCTACACACACGTGCACGCACGCGCGCACACACACACACACACACACACACACACACACACACACACATTTTTATAAATTGTAAATGTAATATTGTGTAAAATAACATGCGTTAAACATGTTACACATACACATGCGTTATAACATGTGTATAAAGTAAATGTACAGATACAATTAAAACTACTATCTGTATTTACACAAATGAAACATTTATTTTATAAATATAACAACAATAATAATAAGCTTTAAAATTACACGAAGTGGCAGTTAGTCTAAGTGTAAAAAAATATTTACACATTTTCCAAAAACATTTCAAATCAAATTTCCTGGATAATTACTTTCCAAACATTTTTTTTTAAATGTTTGTACGTATCTGTCAGTTTCCAATGTTTTTCCCCATTACTGTGTAGACTACCGCTAGATGGCAGCATGAGACTTTAACTGACTAAAAAGTTTCCGTCGATTGAGATTAGTACAAATGAATACGTATAATGAAAACCTAAATGTATGTGCTCATGAATCCTCACTGATGGAAACAACATCATACAATCTGACGTATGAAATAATCTGCGTTACGTTTTCTTTTTGATTTGGTTTGGAATGTTCTTTATATAATCCGTACTTTGTGTATTTCATTGCAAGGGTATTGTTGTGCTTTTTGAAAGTTGTAAATGTTTTGTGAAATTATTTACTCTGACAATAAAAAAAATAAAAATAAATAAATAAATAAATAAATAAAGTTTATTGCACGCGAAACATTTCCGCGCAGCGCACGTCACAAATTAGCGGCGAACGCGTGGGACCCCTCCCCGCTGTTCAGCCAATCAGCGAACAGCTTGCGTGCGCAGATTCAAATAGTTTCCGGAAGAAGGCTGGTCGCAGGATTCGGCGGGACGGACAAAATGAAACAGTGTGAATGCAAACAACAGAGTGACAGTCACTCAGAGAGGCGAACACGTCTATGCGGATTGTCTTTCTTTTCGGTCTTTCGCATTCGGATGATACGCAAAATTGACTCTTCCCAAAAATAATTATTTATTAGATATTTATTACCGTTAAGGTGGAAGAGTGTAACGCCTCGGTCCGACCCTGTCGTGGGAGAGCGTTACAAAATTATAAAAAGAAAGTAGTAACTTAAATAAATCAACTCAACCGAGGATTCGGACAACGGCAACGGAGCGTACATCTCGTCTTACGCTCTCACTTCTCCCGCCAACAAGATAACGTCATCACGTCACTGCGACCACAATAAATTAAAGGCAAATCACGCCGTTCCGGCCGTTGGGAATGTACGCACAAATGTCGCATGCGGGTTTTGCCTCCAAGAAGAACTGAGGCATTGGATTGTTAAAAGTCTTTTTTCAAGACACAACCTGGATTGCACAGCGCTGACATGGCCAGTGTAAAGTCTCGCAGGTAGGGTTGATCAGATTTGTAATATTAATAAAAAAAAAAATTGTGTGTTTTGTATTGGTGGTTACGTATAATAATAATAATAATAATAACAATCGGCTACGCCGGAGACGTTAAGATGATGATTACAAAAAGCTCTAAATCCGTCAAAACAAAGACGTGTAAGTTTTTCGTTGTTTTTTTTTAATTATCATAACTGTAACTGCAAAACGCTAAACTGCTGATCATCTATTGTTTACGATCCAAATAATCTCATCATTTAAACGTTGATGTGGTGTGTGTGTGTTAATTCATAATTTACTAATGAGTCTTGCTAGTCTGGGTAAACCGAAAATGTTTACTTCTAGATAAGTGAAAATATAATATAAAATTTAGTCAAATGTAGTGTTTTGTCTTTAGTATGTGCCTTATGAACTATATTACTTTGTTTACTTTATACTTTTAGTAGTTTTTTAGTCTATATTCATGTTATAATGGAGTTTATATCAATATACTGTAAAATGTATGTCCAGTACGTGTAGCAGAATTGACAGTACCGTTCGACTTTGACTTGTCAAGGATGTAACATGCTTTATATGTGCATAACATTTTTTCCAGTGTCTTTGTTGCACCATTGGCCTCAGCCGCCAGATATGGTGGAAGCTTGACCCTTATGTTATAAATGCATGAACGAACATGTTAATATGCATGAGTTCTGTACAGCTGGAGAGTTAAGTCGGGGGCAGCGGGTCCGTGCCAAACATTCATCCAGGGTTATGCATGATTGTCATTATGATTTAGGAAAAAAGCCTGCTGCAATCCTTTAATTTGCCGTAGCAGATTTGTAGTTTGAACAGATTCTCTCGGCTCTGGTCCAGTGGCTGGACATGATTCTGCCCTGCAATCTGGACTGAACCTGTCCAGCGCTGAAGTAAAAGAGCGCCATTGTTCCCCGTGGAAGCTTGCTCTGCAGGAGGAGGAATCGTGAGAGTTTATGACTGAAACACTTCTCTCACCGTGTGACCTGTAAGACTTGAAGACGATTGCGCGTTCTGGAAGATTTCACACTTCTGTATTTACAACATCCATTAGAGCTAGATTCACGAAAATTTGCTTTGTGGCATTTGAGTAGATGATTTGAGCTCCACATGAGATTCATGAGTGAGTCTCTCAGGGAGACTGAAGTTTGCACTGACAAATTCAAGTCTTCTGTCTTGGTGTTGCTGAGGAACAAGACATTTTTAAAGCATGACATCATCAGGAAAATGTTTGCTATTTAGCTGGAAGCCAGTTTTTTCCCGTATCCTAAATGTGTCTGCTATGTATTTATAGCTGTAAGTTTGTGTTCATTTGTTTTAATGACAGAATGTTTTATGCACCACAAATGTCTCTCCAACCATGTACTGTATTTGTGTATTTTCTGGTGATAGTGAGGATGAGGATGATGAACGCATCTCTACTGATCCCGACAGCAGTAACTCGAAAATCTCTAAAAAGAGCCAAGGCAAGATCAAATGGTCCCGTGACGAGGTACGTACAACCCCGCGCCACTGTTTGATGTGCCTTTTGGGTTCTTGTGTAATGATTCTGTAGAAGACTGACTGCTAAAGCTCACGATTTTTCTGTTTCAGGACGAGAAACTCAAGAAACTAGTTGAGCAACATGGAAATGAAGCATGGAAAATAATTTCCGGTTACTTCCCGGTGAGTAACACTCATATATATTATATGCGTGTATATATATTATATACGTGTTTATATATTCGTTTGTGTGGGGGGTTTGTATACATATATGTATACTGTGTGTGTGTGTGTGTGTGTGTGTGTGTGTGTGTGTGTATGTAAGATGACAATTTAAATGGCGACATGAGATGTCAAATATATAAATCAGAGAAAAAAAACAATGTAGGGAAGTAAATCTTTTTAAATATTGATCCTGAAGTTTCAAATACTTTACAAATACTGTAAACAAGTCTAAAAGCATCTATGCCACAGACTCTAAAAAACGTCACACAAATCGGGGGATGAAATTTCATCAAGGTGTTTGTGATGAATGTGTGTTATGTGGTACAGTGGGCTTGTTTGTCGCCTGTGGTGTTAATGGGGATTTTGTGTCGCTCTGACAGACGAGGACAGATGGTCAGTGTCAGCACCGCTGGCAAAAGGTGCTGAATCCAGAGCTGGTGAAAGGACCCTGGACAAAAGAAGAAGATCAGAGGGTAAGTCGAGCCCCCCTCAGTGTCTGACAAACACAATGTTGTGTTAATTGCAGAAGATGAATTAATTTCTGTGGTTTCAACTTCTCTATTAACACAAAACTGGTATCATGTAATGTGGCTTTTTCATGATATACGTGTGTGTGGGTGTTGGTATTTTGTATTTGTATTTGTATCTATATATCTTTTACATGTGCAGGTAATTGAACTTGTCCATAAGTACGGCCCCAAGCGGTGGTCCGTGATTGCCAAGCACTTACAGGGCCGGATAGGCAAGCAGTGCAGAGAGCGCTGGCACAATCACCTAAACCCAGAGGTGAAGAAATCATCCTGGACTCAGGATGAAGATCGCATCATCTACGAGGCTCACAAACGCTTGGGCAACCGCTGGGCCGAGATCTCAAAGCTGCTTCCGGGAAGGTATTGATCTCTGATCTGCTCACTTTTCTATTTTAGGGGTTCAAATAGTAAAAGTGACAATAATAAAACTCAGAAATACTTTTCTTACTTTTCTTCCTTTTCCTACTTTTCTTTCTTTTCTTTTCTTTCTTTTCTTTCTCTCTTTCTTTCTTTCTTTCTTTTTATTCTTTCAATAGTCAGAGGTCCAAACCACGGCACTGCTGATTGCAGCTGTTTTTTGTGAATGTTACAGGACTGACAACTCCATCAAGAACCACTGGAACTCCACCATGCGCAGGAAAGTGGAACATGAGGGTTATTTGCAGGAAGAAAGCAAACACTGCAGCAGTGACTCGAGCCAAAAGAAGCGGAAGAAGAGCACCACATCTGAGCAGTACCAGTTTGAGCAGAACTTGCTGAACATGTCCTGTCCGTCTCAGGTGATCAGAGAACTTCAGGGTCACGTCGACTGTGTTTCAGGAACCGTTACGCAATAGCAAAGCAAACATTTTATGGATGTTTATTGTGAATTCTTGGTCGTGATTGAAGTTCCTATTATCATTTTGCACATATAAAATTATAATTCATAAGAGTCACTTTTGGTTTATATCTGCATGTTTGTGTTTCTAGCTGCACAGGTGTTCGTTTGGTTCACAGAGCCGTCAATGTACGGAAAACAGTGCGGTCTCGAGCTTTGTGTCAGTAAGTCCCATTCATGCTTTTACTCATGCCAAATACTGTGGTCTTCTCTCTGTCACTGTATTCTGCTTTCATTGAAACAAATCAACTAATGTCACTGCATGTACTCTCAAACAATCTTTCAACCTGCATGTGTGTGTGTTGTGGTCTTTGACACTGGTTCTCTCCGGAACTTCACTTTGGCTTGAGTCAAAAGTGCAAACTTAATACAGAAAATAGACTGTTCATTCAATTAACTCATTCAATACAAGCAAAACACAGCTAATCAAACTCCAAAGTAAATAAATATACTTGGGTTAAAGCAAAGATCCATCTGTTTACAAAAGATTGAGCATTTTGAGTCACGGTTGGCCGGAGCCAATCACAGCATCACTTTGACTATAGACCGGCCAATCGGTGAGACCAAATTATGTGTATAATTGGAAAATTTCCCAATAAAGGACAGCAATGTCTGCAACCGAATTGGCTCAGCCTGGTGAATTTCAGAAGTTTTTAAAAGGTCTTGTGGAATTGTCACTAAACTTTGTGTCTTGGTTTCTGTTTCCGGCTCCTCTTCCGGTTCTTCTTTCTCACAGCACTCCTACGATGACCAGGAGAAAGCGAAAAGAATTAAGGAGCTAGAGCTGTTGCTAAAGTCAGCTGAGACTGAAGTTGGAAGACAGTCTTGCCTTCGTGTAAGAATCGCTGTGTGCGGTGTAATGTAGCCTGTAGTGTAGAGCCCGTCTTGTCTCTCTGATCACAGAACCTCACATTCGCATCACTGATGATGAAACCTCACAGTCAAGTCACTGATCATAGAACCTCACAGCCACGACACTGATCACTGTAGAGCCCGTCCTCTATCTCTACACGTCACGTCACTTGCGCACAACGTTTAGCCCCTAAACTGATATGTTCTATAGATGAGAGGTTTTTATTCTTAGCATTGGATTACAGTTCAAATCTGTTTTTTTTTTATTTAGTCGCGAGAAGTAGTTTTGGTTCAATTTCAGCTACAATCGTTAATCTTTTACATCACAATTTCACTACTTGCTAATTTTCTTTACCAATTCAGTTTAATTCACAGTTTCTTTCTAAATGTAAACATTTTCAATTTAAACTTTTTTTAGTTTGACAATTCTTTTAGTACAGATATAACTGAAGTTAGATGTTTTATATATACTTGTATATATTTGATGTACATACCTGCATCTGTTATTGTGCTTTTTTCCCCCTTCCTGTTGTGTTGTGTTCTGCCTATTTTAATATAAATTCTAATGTTTCACGCTAATATAATCTGAAGAATACTGACAGCATGACGTGCTTTTTTCGTGTAACGTCGTTTGCCCTTCAATCAGTCTGTTTTCTTGTGTTCTGTTGTGGTTAGTCATGGACCGTGTATTAAACTCACGCTGTGTTTCAGAATACCGAGAGCTTCTCAAGCTGGCCTGACCCACTGACTGATGACGGAGTCTCCAGCGTCGAGCGTGGTGGGGAGAGTCGGGGGGATCGCATGCACTTACACGCGTTCCTGGCTGCCGAGGCCAGATCTGTGCTCTCCACACTAGAGACCATTCCAGACTTTGCTGAAACCATGGAGCTGATTGACTCGGTGAACATATTATTTATTTCAAGGAAACGTCATTAAAAAGATGGAAAGGGATACATGTGTATTGTATATATGTTTTTGGTTTCATTATTGTTTCTTTTTTAAAGACCCTAACAAAGCATAACTATCACTATTAAAGTAATTTTAATAGCAAAGTAACTTTTTCTGAGGGTGGTCAGAATTTTGCAAAAATTCTGTTTAATTCCATAGTTGGTCAAATATTACTATTGAACAACTGAATTTTTCAGATTGTAGGCAGCAGCAATAATAAAAGTATCTTTTCTAAACTTTTTTTTTCTCATAAGACTTTTTTCAAAAAGTCTCTCGTTCTCAAATTTTATTTAGAAATATGGGCACCGTATATTTTAGTTTTGTCAGACTGGTGTGTTTTTGTCATTTAAAAAAAAAAAAAAAACCTGCAATGTAAAAATAAATACATCTTGTCTGTTGGTGCAGGATCCACTGGCTTGGACTGATGTCACTGGCTTTGACTTCCCTGATGAAGGCTTCTCTCCAAAGCCGCTTCTTCCCAGTGTAGCGTGTCCAAATCAAGAGAAGAGCACAGAGGCCCTTGGGTACCTGATAAACTCCAGTGTTCAGACTATGTTACTATGAATCCAGTCAAAAATGTTCTTCTTTCTAACTCCAGCATGAACAGATTCAGCTCTCCATCCCTGATGAGAAAGAAGAGGCGGGTTCCAGACAGTCCATCTCTCACAGAGGAAAGGAACTTTGGTGCCTCACCGAAAAAAACTCCATGCAAACGTCTGCCTTTTTCACCCGCTCAAGTATGTATGCTTTAATGACGGCGTTGTTTTCAACTGGATTCTTTTATAATGACTTGCTCCAAATTATTTTATGTAGTTTTTCAAAGCGTCAGACGTGGAATCCTTGAATCTGGATAATCCTGCATTCACGTCCACTCCGGTGTGTGAGCAGAAGGGTCTGCTGAGCACTCCTCACCAGAGAGACGTGTTGAAGCACCAGAAGGAGAACGTAGAGTGAGTTCATCATACACCGTCTGGCAATTGTCTGGTTTTTAAAAGCCCTTTTGTTTTTTTTACAGATTCACAACGCCAAAAACCCACAAGTACACTCTTATTCACACACCAAAAACACCAACACCGTTCAAAAACGCCTTGGCCGCCCAGGAAAAGATGCATGGTCCTTTGAGGATTGTGGTAAGCAGTTTCACACTTTTCACTTGTGGATGTTTCTACGCTAAACAGGGTTTTTATGTAAAATACTTGTGTATTTTGTGCTTCATTCATGTCTGTGTTTTCGAACAGCCCCAACCCCTGGCACTTCTGGAGGAAGACATCAGAGAGGTTCTGAAGGAGGAAACGGAAGTGGACATCTTCACACTGGACCAGAACCAGTTCAGGTCCTACGAGGTACAGCTGTGTTCAAAAGAGGTGTGTGTGTGTGTGTGTGTGTGTGTGTGTGTGTGTGTGCTTTAGTGTGACGTTCGGTCTAAACCGTGTTGTTTGGCGTTTGGCAGATGGAAGCTCCCGCCAGAAAAGCCAGAAAATCTCTGGTGTTGGACTGCTGGGACAAGGATTGTCAGAACGTGCAGCTGTTTCCCCAGCAAAAACTGAACGAATGCAAGCCGGTATGAACACAACTACTCTACTGAAGTCACCGTGATGGTCTCCTTTGTGAGGATGTTTTTTGATGATAACTGTCAGTTCGATAACTACAAAGTTTCTGTTCCTGATGAGTTCTGAAATCTTGGTCCCATTCTTTTCAGCAGTCTCAACGTGATGTCCTACTCAGCCGATCCTTACACACCATGCCATTGACGGAAAGAGAAAAAAACACCTGCTCTCCTGTATCCCAGAAGGTCTTTCAATCGGTTCCTGGTTCCCTCGGTGTGCAAGTCAAAAAGAAAGCTGTGATGCAGCAAAGCCCACCATACCAATCATCTGAGCCGGTAATGCAAGTGCTTCAAATTCAGTGATGATTGATGTGTGTGTGTGTGTGTGTGTGTGTGTGTGTGTGTGTGTGTGTGTGTGTGTGTGTGTGTGTGTGTGTGTGTGTGAGAGCGCGCGCGCGTGCGTGTGTATTCTGCTCTGTAATTGGTCGGCATCCAATCCAACTTCCACTGACCCAGAAGAGTAAAAGCGGGTCATAAAATTAGTGGATGGACAAGTGTGTGTGTGTCACAATGTAACTTCAGTGAAACGCAGTATTTTATAATTTAGTATAGTAAGTTCTGTGTATATCGTATTTGTGTTGAGACTGAAGTTGACAGTGTTATTCTAATGACTGTGCTTCTTTCCCCGCACTGAACAGGACAGTGGTGAGTGGGAAGCGGTGGTTTTTGGGAAAACCGAGGACCAGCAGATCATGACCGAGCAGGCCAGAAGATACTTAAGTGCCAGCCACACCACATCGCTCTGCATCGCTCGAGCGCTCGTCCTCTGATCAACATTTTACACCTTCAGACAATCCGCTGCAAGTTTGTGCATAACACTTGGGCCCATTTGGGAAACGTGGTCGTCTGTAGCACAAGACCAAGCTGGTGGTCTTTCTGCAAGGACACACAGCTAGCACTAGTTTTGCCGTGTTTTATTAATGTGAATGTTTTTAGCTGTAGACTGACTTTAGAGTTGTTTCTGAAAGAATGTTTTAAAGAATGGAGCGCTGCATGAACATTGGCTGGGTTTAGAAGCTACTGGAAGGACGGGAAGCGCTGCAGTGTTGCACTACTAAAGGAGCAGAACGAGAGGGAAAAGCACTTGCAACCCAATCGTTTCCGCTCCACGCTTGGCAAACGTGTTTAGGAGACTTGATGAATGTATTGTATAGCTTAAGGAAATGTCTGCTGGAAGGTATCGTTATAATTCACAATGATTTTTGTATTTGGTTTTCTTTTGCTCTAAAGTGAAGGATTGATCTTACCTATTTGCAAGCGAAGCTCAAATCTGCTTTTCTTAATTCAGCCGGTGCTTCTGGTACCAACTTCTGTCTGCAAGTTGCAAAAATAGTTCCCAGAACTGATCCGTAGGCCAGATTCACTCCTTTAGCAGCTGTAGGTTCTATTTATTAAATCCTAACTAATTTATTTATTTTAAATATATGAAGATATAAAGCTAATTTTTTTTATTTCGACTACCTTTCTTTACATGTACCTGGAGTTGTTTGAAACTGACACTAATGTTTTGCAGGAAGCCCAATCCATTTTCAAGAGTCTGTCCTGTTTTTTTATATACATATTTATAGAATTTTTGACCATGTAAGTAGCAACATTCAGCCTCTAAAAATAGCAAAAAATGCACTTTTAATTCTTGTTGGTTTGTGCTCTCTTTTTTTTTTTGTTTTTTTTTTTGTTTTTTTGTTTAACATAGCGTTTACATTTTTTTTGTTTGTTTTTTATTTATTGCTTGCTGAGTGTCCAAAAACGTGTGTGTAATCCGGACGACATCCTAAAGGGGAATGTGATATGAGCTTTTACTATCCCACTGGACGAGTACAATCTGGTAAAGGAAATATGGGACTTTTATAAGGAATTTTTTTTTTTTATATTTATTTGAAAAAAATGTAGGTGATTGAAAATAAACAATTAATGTAAAATTAACTCTTTCTTGCAGTATTAAGACTAAGTACTGGAGTTCCACTGAACACAAAAGTGTCATTAAAACTAAGCTCATGTTTTGTGAAAGAACAAAAAAATTCTTCAAACTAGAAAATTCAAATTCATTACATTTCAACAGAGATTTGATGGCTCTGGTGACATTGTACATAGTTTGTGTGTCTTTTTCTTTGTTTTTCTGTTTAATCCTGTTCATTTTAACCTGAGGTTGTGTGTATGAAACACATGCTAATTGTCTGTGCGGACAAATGCGTATGTAGCAGCTTATGTTTCATATTCAATATTATTTTCATCAAAACTTGCTTCGCTGCTTTCACATTATGTCCAATAGCTGTGCTGTCTGTCACATGAAATAAAGAAAATGCTTTCCGAATTTGTCACCTTGGTATTTTTCCTTGCTTCACGGTGCCTTAAAAAAATTACTTTTCTCATTTCTCACATAATAATCTGTCTAGGGCTCTGCTCTTCATCAGTGTACTGCGTATTTAGACTACGCACTTTTGAACTGACCGTCATCCTCTGTTGCCAGACCCCGTGGGGGTCCGCAATCTCAGCCTTTGGGACCCACACCCTCCCAGAACAACAAGGCTCTCCACAGGTCAGCTGCTTTTTCCAAAGAGTTCCACTCGCCCATGAAATAATGTCTTTTGGCTCTATTGTTCTGCATGTCTGTTAGTTTTGCTGGCCCATTCACTCAATTTCCCCCGAATAGAGGTGCGCAAGACCCCACTGACATGCCTTCTGCTGCTGACAGCCATTACAAGCCCGGAACACATGTGCTCTTACATGTTGCTGTTCCATTCAAAGGACGCTCTGCTTTTGTGTGCTTCAGATGGTCAATCTGGCTTAAGAGGTGTCAAGAGCCCACGGAGCTGAAGGGTTGCAGGGCTGAGTTCTTGCCGGACCCCCGTGGATATTTGGGTTTGGGTCTAAACAAGCAGCTGTTGACAGTGATGTGTACATTAAGAGACTCGGACATCAAGCTTTGCACTTCTCTACAGGCAAAAATGAGGCAAATCAGCAGAAAAATACTGTTACATGGAAATATGCTAATACAAGGAAGATTTTCTGATTCATTTTTGACCTGAAAGACTCCACCTGAAATTTTGGATTTGGAAACATTTAGAAGACCTAAATATGATTTTGTAAAAAAAAAACAAAAAAAATATGAATAATAGCACATATAATAGAGAAATGGGCTGCTAAGAAGTGTACTGTATTGGTACACATTTTTAGACAAATTCTGTGTAGTGTGTGTTTTTTCATTCAATATTCCAATTGCATGAATAAGTGTTTAAACTCGTGTGATTAAAATAATGCCAGAACTTGTATCCGTGTGTGTATGTGTGTGCTTGTCTATGTGTGTGTGTAAATGTGTGCATGTGTGTGTGTGTGTGTGTGTATAAGTGTGTGCATGTCTATGTGTGTGAGGTGTCCCCTGTGCAGCTTGTGGTATAAAGCGCTGCACATCGGCCCCTCCCCGGGGTCTGTGTGCACATCTCCTGCCATTGTGTGTCGGAGACAGCAGATGGTGAGCCATCACCACAGTGACACCCCAGTCATCTGGCAGGCCGCCACAGTTCAGGCGGGAAAGCCACTGCCAAAGGTGCCTATTAATATGGGTCAGATTTTCCACGGGTTGACGCGGGCCGACTGCTGAGAGCTGGACCGTGTGTAGACTGACCACATAGCTTCACTGTAGCAGAGCCATGAATGCTCCTGCTGTCCACATGCTTCTCGCCGCTGCAGCACTAATGACACCGGACGAGCTGAACACACTCGCTTTGTTTCTGACCCGGATTTCACAGGAGCCGTTCCTGCCTCAGTGTGACTTTAAAATGTTGTGCTGAAAGTCAAATAAACTGAAACAAATCTGACTTTAAAAATCTCAATTATAGGACAGTAGTAATGATCTTTTAAAACACCACTAATATGTTAAAATATAATGTAAATTTTTGACTTGAAAGTGTCAAGTTGACTTGAAACTTTCAAGTAAAACTAAATATGTACGTAGTTATTCGTTTGTAACAACAAAAATTCGCCATAACATTGACTTTGTCTTATAGAGAGAAATTGTTATGCAATTTTTTCCAATATTACATGCAAGCCAAAAAAACAAAAAAAAAAACATAAAAAAAAAAAAAAACTTATCATTTTAAACAATACTGAAATGTACTGGGCAACCATTAACATAAACACGTTGTCTTTTAATGATGAGAAACAAACGTCCTGAACATCTGTGTAACATTGTAACTTGTGTGACGTTGGTTTTATTGGCTGGTGTTGCTACTCAAACTGAATTCACTTCAGTTCTTCTTCTTGCTGTCATTTTATTTTCTATTTTTCATCATTACATTTACACAAGTGTCTTTAACAGGTCTTAAATTGAGATGATGAACGATGCAGAACATCAGCAAGCTCTGGATATCTGGATTAGGGTTAATGAAGTTCTGTCCAAAAGACCAAGAGAAAGCCCAAGTCACCAAACACAGCTCAGCAGATGGCTGACGCGCCACATCAACCAGCTGGTAAAGATCAGTTACTGAAGCTAGCAAAAGTTAAGCCCGAATCATGTCATTACAATGTAATTAAAGTCTGTTCCAGCAGATTAGTCTGAGATTAGTTTAGTTTCTCCTGTTTGATCCTGTATAGATTGTTTGTCCTCAGTCAGTGGACTGGGATGCTTGCAACATCATAGGTCAGCGGTTTGATTTTAAGAAATTAAAGTTAATCTGGGAATAAATATCTTTCAATCTGGAATTGTAGTACAAGTTTGAAAACTTTGAAAAAATGTCCTGACCTTTGAATAATGATGCATTTACAATATTAATTGTTATTACATTATTGCTGAATATTCATTTAAACACAATTTAGATTATAGTTACTAGAATAATTTGGATCGTCTTTGATGCTCTTCCCACCACTCTCTGAATCCATCACCCTCGGATTTACCTTCAGTGCTTGGCCCAGAGCTGCAGCCGGGCCCCGGGGCCTCACGTCACCGCCTCCTCCCTCTCGCTTCCCCAGGGGCCGTGGAGTGGGCCTCTGCTGGGGGACACAAAGAGGAAACAACAAGTACAAAGACTTGTTTATTCCTGATGACCCAGATTTCAACGCTTTTGTCCAGAAGACGGGTGACGGGTTGTGTTAAAACGGTGCTGATCCGAGATCTTAGCCCAGCTCACCTTGACAGTCACAATGAGCATCAAAAGTATTATATTAAAAAGAAATATGAGAATATTATATATGCTTGATTAATGCACATGTATGCAAACGTGTGGATGTATGTGTAAGCCGTATATGTGTATAATTTCATGTATATATATGTATAAATATATTATTATTTTTATATTATACACCATATTGACAATAATTGACAATCTCCCTCAGTCACTTTACACTTGTTTGGACAATTATTGCTTTTAAGTTCACCTTGCTTGTTGCTTTGTGATGACGTCACTAATATTTTCCAACCCGTCTGTTACTTTCTTCCGCCACCCTGTGGACATAATGTGAATTACATACACCCCTCGGTCTTGATTTATTTAATAATAATAATAATAATAATAATAATAATAATAATAATAATAATAATTGAAACTTTATTCATCCTCTTGGGGTGATTCTTTTCTCTGCATAATTTGAAAGCATAATTAAAAAAAAACAGTAACATTTAGATCGAGTAATTAATATTAAAGTGCACCTTAGTAAATGCCATGATTTTGATGCATTGCTTTTTTGACTGATTGGATTATGTCTGCACCTAAAAAAATTCTTAATTTGTATTTTACGTGCAAATTGCATTTGTTTCATATGCATTGTAATTTTTTTTCACCAAATTATATTGCATACACTTTAATGAAAAGTAATCATGTTTAGTGTTACAGTATAAGGGATGAAGCTGCATGAGTTCAACATCCTTGTCTCAGCACCACTAATTGATGTTTGGCCTGCAGTCTGAGCTCTTTTGTTGAGGGATGCTGGATGTGATTGTTTGACTAATGATGCTCAGGGGCAGATGGTCTGATCCGTGACATGCCAACGTCAAGCGACATCAATCAACTCAGGCAGGGATTATTCACGTCTTCACGTCAATATTTGGAGCATATGGTGTCTTATTTTCCCTGTGGTTGAACAGAAGCGGGTGTTTCGGACACTGGACGGAAACCACAATTATATTATTATTAGTGAGAATAACACTATTATATAGGGAAAAATAATACCGCTCATAATAACACAACGCTTTTCTAAAATAGAATTAATACAAACTATATAACTTTAGATTAAAGTCACATTTTAGTAACACGTGTCTGTGTGTGTATATATATCAAGATGCAGAAAATAAAAAGTCCTGAAATTGTGCTTTTATTTCAAATGCATTTTAAAACAGGAAAAAGTACAACAAAACAAATAACAGAGTAAATAGTTGGATCTGCCATCCAGTCTTTGCAGGTTGAAATCCCAGTTTGTTTGGTTCCACAACCAATTGTCTTTGAGACACACACACACACTGACACTACAACTTAAGGCTGCCCACTGCTCCGGGTTTGTGTGTGTGTCACTTCACTGTGAGTGTGTCACTGGGTGGCTGGATACAGCAATCTTATTGTGTACAGCTTGTTGATTCACAAACAAAGTTGACATTGACAAAACAGTGTGAATAAGCATTGTAGTTTATTACAAATATTGCTTTAATAGACATTATTTATCCCCATTTGTTTAACGGTAAACCAACAACCACTGCTCCTTTCTAACGGCAAACATTTACATCACTGATGTAAAGACAGCTTCAGTTCAAACGTGTGTGTGTGTGTGTTCATGGCAGAGGTCAGGGCTCCTCGGGTTTCAGCGCTTCCCTGGTTTGGCATGAGACTTTCGGCCTTTTCCTCGAGGGGCTTTTCCTTTCCCACCTGCTTTGGCTTTTCCTTTTCCCGCTGAGTTTCCTTTCCGTCCCTTCTTGCCTGAAGTCTTACTCTTCTTGTTCTGCGCCGCCTCCATGTCCTCCTCTCGCATCTGCTTGTTGACCGCTTTAGTGACGTCCAGCCGGGGTCTCTTACGGTCCATGAGCTTCAGCAGGTCCAGTTGCTTCTGCTTCTCACTGCTGAAGTCGCCGATGACCGGCTGGAACTGTCTCCTCTTGCCCGGCTCGGGACGGCTCTTCTCTTTGGGCAGTTTCTCCTGGAACTTCCCAACGGAGGCAGTGGAGATCTTGGCGACACTGGCGGCTTGTGCCAGCTGGGCTTTGGACTGCTGAGGGGTGGGCACGAGCCCCACGCCAGGCACCTTGATCTTCTGGGCCCTGGCGATGTTCTTCAGCCGGTTGAACTCGTTCTTGGCTACTCGTTCCTTCTTGGCGTGGCTTCTCTTGGCAAACTGATCTTCGTTAGGATCCGCGTTCTCCGGAACCTCGACCAGCCATTCCTTGGTGTTGTCCTTAGCGCGCTTGTATCCCCAGCGCCTTCTCCATTCCTTGTGAACTTCATCCCACACCAGATTGGTCTTCTTCTTCTTCTGGATACCTTTCAGCTTGGCGAACTGCTCCCATCTCGTCAGGGGCTTCGGCTTCGGCGGGGGCTTCTCTCGGGGTAGTGGCGTCGTTGGCTCTGGGAGTTTGACGACGATCACTTCTTCCACTCTCTCTGTTGGTAGTTTCCAGATCTCGTTGATGAGAAGTTGCGTGTTGCCTCGCGCCAAGAAGCGCAGGAAGTCTTCTCGTTTCACCCCTTTGGAGTCGAAGCTGTCTATGCGATTCTTATCGAAAGCGAGTAAGTGACCCGTGTCAAACTCGACATCCAACTCCTTTTCCACTGTGATGCTTTTAAGCTTCTCCGCCTCGTCTCTTTCGGCTTGAGCGAGCACCTCTTCTATAGTGGACGAAGCCATGTTGCTTACGATCCGTGACACAACGTGAGTTCCACACGTGCTTCAGCCAGCATCCGGAAGCCAGTTGGCGTTTCAAATTAAAAGTCTTAAACTATTACACGTCCTATAATTGTTTTATATGCGGTAAACTTAATCGATCATTGTCTATATGTCTAAAATCCGCTATTTTACATTAAATAGATAAATTCGACTTAATTAGTTT
>SOMO01000019.1:150824-164766 GCA_028128575.1 Paedocypris carbunculus | reverse complement strand
TTTTTTTACATGAAAGTTATGCAAAATGTTTTTTTTTTTTTTATAGCTTCACATTTAGTTAGAGATTTTCTTTTGATGGTAAAAACCCAGCTAGCTTGTATCTCACCTGGAGAATTGTGTGTGTATGTGTATTGATTGATTGGATTTTTGTTTTTGTTTTGCAGTTTTCTGAGAAAGCTTTATACAACCAACTGAGTTTCTACAGACATATTTTTGACTGGGAACACGCCGTCAGCAAGGTTTTGCCTCCAGAGGATAAATGTAAGACCGGACACACACATGCTTGGTCTCTGCTTCTTTCACACTCTCGTTGTATATTTTCTCTGAAGCTAGGCCACATGCTAAACACTGCTCTCTGTCTGACATTTACACACCCACATTCTAGATGGTTTGATCCAATATGACAGACCTGACCAACCCGTGGCTCTCGAGCCTCTTTAACTAGTTTCATGCGGCTCTTCAGGAGCTTTCACATGATATGCGTCTTGGATAAGGAATGCCAGAAGTCTCACAAAGCAGCACATTAAAAGAAAAATGTTATTAAAAATTATTCCATTTTTCTTTGTGGACTTGCTTGAACTGAAAGATTGTGTCTGTGAGACATGTTAATGTTGGCAATGTTAACTGTTGAAAAAATAACTAATATTGTCATGTTGGTGTAGTTATTTTCATTAAATCGACTCGCACATAGGACTGAAATTGTTTGTGTTGCGAAAGGTGGTCAGTTTTATTTCCGCACTTCTTTGACGCATTAGTCCAAATTATTTCACAGTGCATCGCAGTATGGCATTTTAACCATTTTTATCTGGCAGTCAAAACCCAAGATTTGGATGTTGCGAGCACAGCTCAACTGATTAAATCCCAATGACACACTGTCTTCATAAATGCCTGTCCAGAGAAGATTTCTAACTCTGCACACGAACACACGCATCTAACAGTGGCTGTAGGCGTCCACAAGGTTGGGTTAAGAATCCTCAGCTCCTCGAGTCGACAGCCGTAATTCAGGCGACGGATTCAATCACGAAACGGCACGGCGAGGAATGCGAAGGGGTCCAATCAGTTGGAAGGAAGAGGGGAGTGAGCGAGAGAGCCTCCTCTCATCCCGTAGGCCCTCGGTAATAGCGCCGGCTATGTTGATTGAAAACAGTTTTTAGATTTTGGAAAATGATAGGGCGAGTAATTGGAGAGAAGGCTAAAGGATAGCCCTTCATAAATAATGGGACATGGAGCATATGTTTTCAGCAGGTCGTTGGAGGATCCAGACCGCTCATGGCCGCCGCTCGCCAGGCGAAAGCTACTTACCCACAATCCTTTTTGATTGATGTCACTTGATTAAAAAGGGCCACTCGGAATAGACTTATTCATTTGGTTTTTTATTTATTTTTACATGTGCCAATGAGCGTCCGAGCCTGACGCGGGAGCCGCAGATAAATATAGCGTGTAATCAATAGATGACCACTCAGGACGCGGAGCAGGCCGAGGGGAGCGCGTGTAGGGGCGGAAACCCAACATGATTATAGACTTTACTTCTCCCAGGAATTTTATTTCTTTTCTTTTTCCTTGACTGTTGTTTCTACAAGTAATTGTGGCCAATCTTGCGTGATCTGTCAGCCACACTGCCCATCACCGCAACCCTTTCTTTAATTCCTCAAGGAGTCGTTTTAACCCTCCACCGCTGATTTTTGCCAAGTCGACTGGGGACTGACGTTACCCCCCCCCCCCTTCCAGGTCTGATTGATGCCGGAACCGATTGTTTATTCGTTTAGGATTCGGATGGATTGTTTGTCGTGCGGCGCCTCGGCTGTTCTGTTCTGTATGTACATGCGGCCATTGTGGGATTAGCAGAGAGCATCACACGGGGCTTTGAAGTATAGCCTTGAAACGGTTATCTCCCCTCTCACTATAATACTACACATTACTGTATTATAGACCACAGGGTTTTTCTGGGGACTAGGGGTAAAATTACAGTCCTGGGTGGCATGTACTTCTTTTTACCTGGTCCAGTTTCCCTTTCAGACCCGGGCCGCTCTGGATATATACCATGCATCAGTCATTATGCTGAGCAGACAGCTATAGGGGAATATAATGCGTAGGGTATAGAACAAGCACAATAATATTCACCCACATATTTGATGAGCAGAGTTACACATTAATAAGCGGAGTGACTGTGGATGTGAAGAGGAGCTGGAATATGGAATATGGTAGCAAGCGCTAATGATTAATTGTGGCTTTCAGTTTGTATAAAGCGGAAACGTTGTGGTGCTCATTAAAAAGCCTTGTTTATGTTGCACTAACAACATTCATCTTACATGAACCTCATGTTTTATCGCACAATTATGTTAAATTGTGCCAGAACTTTAAATGCGCGGCTAACAGTAGATGATGATTTATTCTCTGTGGATGTTTTATTTCGCAAAAGCTGTTTGTCAGACAAAAGATGAATGTCGTCGCCTTCCAGTGACGTCACGGCCTATCCAGGCCAGGACACCATGTATACAGTATGACCCGCCCACTGGTGCTGATTGGCAGGTTCAGTGACTTCTTGAATTTCACTTTGTGAAATACTTTGCGAATTTGCATTATTTTGAGTTTTGTTTGTTTCTGTGCGTTGAAGCGAATGCAACACATTTATGAAGCCAGTTTGACATTTAGAATTTTGTCTAAAATATTATTCCACGCTAGGTCTTTGTACAATAGGCCTTATACTGTATTTTAGAGAAATCTTAAAAGTCTACATGCTCATATTTTCGAGGAAAGACTGTAATAATGTACAGAATGCTAGTCATGCGTTGAAATCCCAGCGGTTCGGAGAGGCTTGTTAGATCCATCCAGGGATATTTTTTTGTCCACTGCTTGTCTTTACTGCTTCCCTTCTCTGGCTCAGCAAAAGTTGTGGATTTCCAGAGAAAACATCACATTGTCGCGTATCCAACGCAACTTGCTTTCCTTTACAAAGCATCTGTTCAATAAACTGACATACCTACGTTACATGCATAAACCTGGAGGTTTACGTTGTGGTCTTCTGCTTTTGATGACAAAGGAAGATTTTGCCGAGATGGTGGAATAAAGAACAGGTCAGAAAACTTCTAGCTGCCTTCTCTTTCACACACACATGCGCCTTCTTGTAATTTACCAGCCTCCTCCCCCTCGCACCACGAGACATTTAGTGTCGTATCTGGCAGATTTTCTGTCTGTCTCTGATGACGGAGGAATTGCTTTTAAAGTGGGCATTATGCCAGACCAGCAGCACAATAGAAAAACCAATCTTCCTTCTATTCTGTCTGCTGCGCTGTTATTGTGGAGCTTTAGATAACTGCAGACGTACATCGCTGCTAGATTGAGCAAGAAAGCCGTTTCTGCTGGAAGCTGGAGGTTAGAAGTCTCCAGCTGTCTCTGGACGTGGCCGAAACCGTCTGCACAATGAAAAGCGGGTGAATGAACCTTTTGGCCAGACGCAGAAGTTAAAACCAAAGAGGTGTTAAAGTTCCATGCCGTTCTGTTGGAGTTGGTTGGGAACTGGCTGCAGGTTCCAGTCTTCACCAGCAGTGGCGCTGTGGTTCAGTTTACCTGGGATGCTCCGACACGTGTATGATGGAGGTGGGCCGCTGAAATCATTGTCCCTCTGTTGTTTGATGGTGAAATTGCTGGTCAGTGCTTTATCCATTTGCAGTCTTTTCCCCGCCAGATTACCTGATTCCTTCCGGGAGGAAAGAGGGTTGGAAATTGCCCTCTACAAATACAGTCTGGCAAAAAAAAGTGCTTTTCCTGAGCATCTGAATTGGCATAAAAGCACGGTGCGATCCCAGATCCTCTGTGTAATACACTACAGTCACGTGCTTATAAAAGCTTTGGCTATAATGGTATTGTATCAGCTGCTTGTGTCATAATGAACATGAGAAGCACTCTTAACCAATGATCGGACGCTTCATCTTGATCTTTAGCTTTGGCTATAAAGGTCAGCGGACATTTAAGGGAAGGTATGATGCCACTGGTTGGCTGAGGTAGGTGTTAGTCAGACACAAGCCCAACCATTGCAGCTCAGTGATTGGCTGATGTGGCATGTCTATCAGCTGATAGTCTCTTGTATTCAGCTTTTCTTTCTTGTGAGAAAATAATTTACTTGTTGCCGTTTTGTCTTCAGTGAATGTTCCCGTCTCGGATATTACAGACCCCTGGTTATAACGGATGATTTTTCAGCTCATTTGTCGTCCGGCATGGTGTTGTTTTACAGATGTGTACAGCTGTTTTAGCTATTAATAATCCCTATTCTTAGTTTTGAGCAATATATCTACAGTGAGCTAGTGGAAGTGCATGTTTGACTTCCGCTCTCCATTCTAACCAGTTTGCTCTGTGTTCTGCGAGCCGATTATATCGCACACATGCATTGTGTCTGCACGCAGCACGCGTGCGGCGCCTTCTCTTTGTGCACATTGGCGTGTACGCTTGTGAGAAATGAGAGACATTTAGATGCAGACTCCCGAGTCTGATCTACATGTAAACCGCAGTCCTTCGCCTGATTGCAGCTACTGAGTTAAATGTGGAGGCAATTTCACGCACGGCAGGAGTCCTTCCATAATAAAACAGTTTTTTCCTCCAGTTTGAAAAAAAATGAGATATCCCGTATCAATGACTTCCAAATGATGTTGAACTCTGGTTTGGTTCTTATCATGAAGAGCAATTTACCGCGAGCCCTTTGCGCTTTCCTGTTCCCCTCTCTCTCTCTCCACCATCAGCATATCCTCTCTCGACCGGCTCGCTGTGGCTTGCTCTCCGCTGGCCTCGTCTTAAGTGTGGGCAGTGTGATTATGTTCAGGCGGTAATGTAATTTCACTGCATTGATAAAATAGAAATTGTCCTTTCTCTGTGTACGGATGGTGCTCAATTTGCAGACGAGCTCCTCTGCGACCTCCTCAGGGCCCGGTGCTCGGCCTCCTCCCGCACGCTCTGCCTGCCTGCGAATCCACGGGTGCGATTGTCAAATCAATTATTCATTCTGTGCAATTACACTCGCACAAAGAACTTTTCTCTGCTCGGAATGATGATTAAATTAAAAGCTATTCCAGCTGCCTGATAACATCTAATAGAATATTCATAAGCCGCCCAAATGGAATGTATGATCCCCATTAACTTCATCATGTTCACTTAATTACATGCTTGTTATTGTATTTACACCTTGTTAGAGCACATGGAAGCTGATACACTGTCTCTTTCTGGACTGTCTACGCTGCTCTCTCTCTCGCTCTCTCTTTTTCTTCTGTACACTTCTGTTTTTCTCTCCTTTTTAAAAATGCTATTTATTTTAAATGCGACCCCTGCGGGGCCGAGAGGAAACCGAGGCCTCTGACAACCTCTGTGGCTTTTAGGTTTCTTTTATACATTCTGAACACAGTGATTGCGGGCGAAGAATGAAGAAGAGAGGAAGAGAAAGAAGGAAAGAAAAAAAATTATTTTCTCCCACCTTTCAGAAATGATGACATGATTGCTTTCCCTTGATCATGCCGCATCTTGGACTTTTTTTTTTCTTTTTCTTTTTTTCTCTCTCAGGTAAATAGTCCTCCTCTCTCCATTTCATCCAACGGTGTTCTGTTTTCTTTCACTCCCTCGCTCTTCTGCTGGAGGTGAAATGCTTGCGCTCTAATGGTAACCAGCACGACCGATAAAGCGTTTAGAATACCATTCCACCTTTTGATGCCAGAATTTGGCCATTTTCTGCCCTGACCTTTTTCCTCTATGGGACAACTCCAGCTCTGAGACTGTGATTTCATCCCAGAGTGTTGGTTTGCCACGGAACAACACTCAACACGTCTTTCATGCTCCGGTTGTGGGATTTTTTTTCTTCTGTTTTTCCTGTCCATCCCTTGCTCCCTATCTATATGTGTGTGTATTTGTTTATAAATGTGTGCGTATATATAAATATACTATATATGTACGTGTGTGTGTGTGTGTGTGTGTGTGTGTGTGTGTGTGTGTGTATGCCCATCCACACGCAGGGAGAGACGGATTAGGATTGTAATTTTTATACTTAGAATCTGTAAAGAAATGTAATTCCTCTCGGCAAGCGCTTTGTGCGGCGGTAGTCATGTCACACCTGCCATTTACATACGGTCGATGTGGTCTGAGATTGAAGTTCTTCTCTTCTTAGAAATGCCTGGAGTTTTTAACAAAAGTCTTTGGTGTTAAAGGCTTTTGATTCGGCCTGTAATTCTTATTCAGACCTGCCAGCCTGTCTGCGACTCCTCTATCGTCTCTATGGTTTTGAAGGCCCCCCTGATGGGATAAATGACCTTGGATATCGACCCGATTGCGTGACCCTGCGGCCCCCTGGCAGAAGAGTCTATTTAGCGTCTGTAGACACCTAGCCCCAGCTCGCTGTCGCTCTGCCCTCCAGCCGCCTGGATTGCTGGTTTGCTATCGATTCTCAAAGACTTTCATTTGAAATGATACTTGATAGACCTCTCCGCAAGCACATGTCCGTGAAGATAGTTCGATATCATGAATGATGTTTTTCTTTTCATGTCAGATTTGCCTCATTATGGATCCTCGGTGGCCCGGCGGCTTCCATTTAAACCCGTTTGCCATGGCACACGTTTGCCGTTGCGTGGAATTGACACTCTGTCTTTTCCCGCCATTTCTCTTCCTCTATCTTTATTAATATTCGTGTGGTTTGTGTACAGAGTAAACACACACACACACAAAACATACATTTGTGTGTGTGTGTGTGTGTGTGTGTGTGTGTAGTCCTTTTTCATTATTTTATTTCAAAACCTTTTAGTCAAGCACATATTATCAATTAGCATGTCTTTCCTGGCTTGTTTCGACTTTGGTCCTGTTTGTAACCCCAAGCTAACACCATCATGGGTGGAATCGTAATGCTATTTCTGTCTCTTAGGATAACATTCTCTGCTAAATGCAAAAGCAAATCGACAAGCATCAAGCGTAATCACGCATGACATCATTGATGGATGCGGAGCCACATTTTTGTCAGTTATTAGAGATTATTACTCACTCGTGTCAGTATCAACGTCAGAATATTACCATATTTCTGTTACACAAGAATTCAAATGATGTTTTTCATTTTCATAAGAATAAGCAAACTGTTTATGTTTGTGTAGTATTTGTGATGTACGTATTTAAGCTTTTCCCTTCCGTTTAGTGATTGTCAGGATTGGCTGGAGACAAGAGAAAGAAATCTACAGGACGCTGAAGGACATTGTGGACAACGCTCTGGCCGCCAGCGGATACTCTGACGTCAATCTCGCGAAGCTCTTCCAGATCTTCACCACGCTCAAGTAAACGTCCGCCTGTCACCACCGAGCTTCTCTGAAAGCATTGTCTTCTGTTTCAATGCTTTCAATGTGATCTCCATGTTATGTTGATAATCATCCACATCTCGCTTCTCTTGTCGCACACCTTGGAGTCAGTGGCGAGCAAACAGTCGATCTGCGTGTAATTGTCAACCCTTCACGCTCCTGTTGGTGTTCTCTGCCTCGTCCTGTTTAGTCTTTCTGCAGGTCTAATCGATGATGAATCTGTGGTCAAACGGCCTTGATAAGAGGCTAAAGACCCTCACACGGCCCAGTCTCCCACAGCAGCATCAGCAGCACACGCCGGGCTGTAGAGATCACAATCAGTCATAATGACAGGCAAGTTCACAGGGGGCTTGTAGCGTTTGAAGGGGTCTTAGTTCAGTAATGACTTTTCTGATACCCCCTTCATCTTTAACATCACAGCAATTAGCTAATGATACAGAGGTAGCAAGCCATTTCTGGAGTTTAAACCGCTCTCGACCTGATGTTCCGGTTCTGTGAAAACCCACTGTGTTTTTTTTTTTTTTTTTTTTTTGGTCATGCGTTTGTCCTGTCGTGTTGATTTGTATGTGTCGTAATTGTTTTTTTGTAGACTTTTAACGTAAATAAAAGTGTTTGATAAGACTCGTGCGTCTCCTCTTCGCCCCCTCGCTGATTATTTCATTTCTGCCTTGCTGCCGGAGTGATGACATTTACACATGTGAGGAGGTCGAGTTAACTTCTCCAAATGGAAGGCTCCATTCTTAAGACCGGCAGAATGGCGAGCCTGGAGTGTGTGAAAGCCAGATTTGTCCACTTAAGCCGAGTCTGTTGTAAGAACACGCTGCTTCACTCGCTCATTCCATGTGTTTATAATGACAGTTAGACGATGTCTTAAACCGTTTCATCAGATGTCAATTTCCATAAATGCCATGCTTGGAAAAAAAAAATCACCTTAAGCGGCTGCGACTAATGGCAGCGACCTTGGAGAGTGCGGCAACACTTAAGAGCCGCTTTCTGTCCGACGCTTGACAGACGGCATTTTGTGCTTTTGCAGCCCTTGCTGGCGTTCTTTTGGACGTGTTTAGCTCTATATATACATTTTTCCTAATGCATGCTCTGAGCTTGGTATGATACTTAACTAAGGCAGGTTGTTTCCGAGCATTGGCTTGCACTTCCACCAGATTAAGTCGTTGCGTGATTCTGAGGCTTTCAGCCTTTAACAGCGAACACGCATTATCGGCCGTTTTCAAACCGGGCCACTCAATGTGGACACGGCTTTGCATTCATTTGCTCCGCTAAGCTAATAAGAATGATTCGGTTTTGTTATGCTAAGCTTTATTGCCTGTCTTTTTGACCAGAATGGTGGTGTTGAGTAAAGCGCTGGACAAGGTTCTCTTTGATGAGGGAATTAGAGCCCTATTCTTTCTCTATTATTCATGGCATCGCCGAATATGTAAGTACCCGTGGGTGTCAAAAGGAAAGCCGGCCCTATTGCAAAGTGCTCCTCTTGTTTCTCTGAATAGCCGGCTATGAGATGATAAACCGCTTAATACACTGCGCTAATTGGATGAGGGTAAAAGAGACGAAGGAATTAAGGCGCAGCAAAAGGGAACCGGGTTCCAGTGGTCCGCCATTCAGTTCCTTTTCACTGTGATTTCTGCTCATCAAAGCGCCTTTAGTGCTTTCACCTTCCCCCGGAGTCTCGAGCCGCGTCGGCTGTGATTATTCGCTGGATGTTGAAGCGCTCAGTTTAGGCCCGACAGCTAAAATCAGGCCAGCGTTGTGAAATTTTCACTGGCCATTTCAGAACTCGTTTTTAGCAGATATTGTACTTTGTGTGTTTTTGCTAAACTTGAATGGAATTTGAGAACTTGTACATTTGAGTGTGTAAGAATAATTAAAATTGTAAAATATAAATCCAATAAATATAGCTGTGCTTAATGCCCAGCTGTGTGTGTAGGTGTCATTTTGTAATGCTTTTTAGAAATGTACACACATGGTATAAACGCCTGTGCATAAATCTGTTAATACAGTATTTATCGATCATATGAAGAACAAAAAATCCTACAAATGCTTAAATCGACTGCGCAATTTTTTGTATAATCTAAAATGCACTGTAAGTGTATAGTGGTGCTCATTATGTTCTGTAAAATGTTACTTCATTGAAAATACTACATATATTGTTATATATTCTGTGCATAAATCAAATTATTTTTGGTTTGTGTATGACAACAACATTTTAACCATGTTATTTAAGGCAATCAATTGGACAAATAATAAAGGGGCAAATGGGTTGTGAGAAAAGAGTGGAGAGAAGGTGGTCTGGAGCTCTTAGGGTCAGCATTCCCCAGATATTACCAGCAAATTGGTTTGCGATTCATTAATAATGCTCACAATGAGATTAAGGCCTTTTGGAAAACCTGGTGAAGAATCCCAGCAGAAGTGGCTGGTTCGCTCCAGTGATCTCTCTACAAACAGAGGTTGTGAAGAAAGTCCAGCAACCTCTCACACTGCATTGGCACCACAGATAAAATTGGTTTCCATTGCTTTCTGCTCCTTTGAACATATTATGCCATTTGAATGTTTAATATGGACTTGATAATGTGGAATCCTGAGCCCTGATCCCCGCACCACCCAGACTCTACTTCCATTTACACTGATCCGGCCTGTTTGTGGCTTCATAATGAAACGGATTAGTGCAGCTAAAACAAGGAAAGAGGAATCTTTTCACTGACGCACACGCTAAAGAAGAGCTTTAATCCTGAAGGTAATTTCACGCGATTTGCTCCGACACCATGGACGGGTCAAATGGAGAAAATGACTTGGTTTGAATGAGCTGCATTGATCGGCGTAATGGCGTCTCCTGCGCGCAACACCCAGTGGAGAGGGATTTGTGGAATGAAATGAGGAATTGGTGAGAGACTTTTTGATAAACTACTTGTAACTCCATTAATGAGAAAGGGACTTGACTGAATTGGCATTTTAAGACGTCAAGTCTATTTTGGCACCGTGGGGCCTACGGCTCTGCGGCGTCTGGATTTGTTTGTGCGTTTTCTTTAATCTTTCCCAAGAATCGTTTTAGATTTCATGTTGTTTTCCTTGTGTTTACAGAAGCCGAGCTGCCGATCCACTCCGCTCGTCTGAACGTGCCGTGTTATTGGCCTTTGTTCAGCTGCGCCGTCTTAATAAAATGTTAAGTGACCACTTAAACAGTTTTACAAGCGCCGCTGACCTCTCCATCCAGTTAAAGCCAATTTTCTGGTTTTAATTGAAGCCTTTGAGGAGATGAAAACGAATCATAGTGGATGTGTGTTGTTTATAAATGTGTCCTGGTTCAACGATTTCATTTAGATACGAAAAATTGTTAATTTCAGTTTAGTGTTTTAATTGACACAAATGTTACATTTTCCTCTGATTTGACATTTTGAGAACTTTTTTTGCTAAATCAAATTAAATGAACTTGTTGTTCAAGAACGGTTAACTCACAAACTGTTCAAGTGAAATAATACTTCAGCAGAAACCGTCAGCATTGTCAGCAGTCTCTTTTTATTCTGATGTGACTTGTTCCTGCTCAAGACAGGTGATTCTCACTGAACTGCAAAGAGAAGAAGAGTTCCACCTGAATGTGGCGCTACCGCAGACATAAATAATCATCTAAGAGTCGGAACCAACCAACAGAAGGATGAAGCTACTCCAAACCATTCCTACTGAACTAGACAGAGCATCTTTAGAAATAAACTTTTTTTTGCCCCATTTTCACTTTTAACAGATATATACACAGAATCCTGGAAAGGTCAGTAAACAGACTAAAGTTTCATTCACTGTTAAAACTCCAACAAAACGTCCTGGTTTCCCCGCGTCTCCATTAACAAGAGTAAAATCGTAGTCAAATTAAAGCTGGTAATCTCGTCTGCAGACCTGTCTTCTGATCTATTCAGTCAAATCTGAGGCCAGACATGAATCTGACAAGGACCACCGATACGCTTGATATTTGTTATTATTCAAAAGTCATGTCCATGGATATTAATTATAACTTAGGATCAAGAATGTGAGTCTAGGTGGAGGTTCCCTTTGGCATATTAGCCCTTTCTGTTTCAGCCCTCCTAGAAGATTCTAGATCTTCAGGCCGTGTGTTCTGCAGAGTTGCTCGAGCAGCGAGTGTAAATGTCATCATCTTCGCTGAGACGCGTCACATCTGACGCTCTGCCTTCAGTACCAGACGGCATTAGGTGTGTTTGTTGAGGATAATGCTGGGTGATAAAGTTCAATGGTTTCCAGCTTCAGATGGGTCTCCGCTGTGTTAGTGCTCTCTGGATTTGGTTGTGCTTTTTGTTGAGATGGTTTCATCCACGTGTTGCTTCTCAAGAGCCGGATCAGCACACTTCTTTCCCTGCGGTGCCTGATGGCAGGATGTTTAGTTGGGTCAACTGAGCCGAATGTTCCTTCGCCTTGAGACGCAGAGCCGCGATGCTGGAAGCTCTGCGGTCGGCGGCGGTGGAGGACGAGGAGGAAGTGGGTTCTGACAGGGTGGCCGGAGGCTGGACCGGACTTTCAACGGCTGGTGCCGTTTGTCGTAGGAGAGCAGCGGCCGTGGAAGCGCTGGTCAGAGGACCCATGGTGGAGAAGAGTCTGAGGAGGACGAGCAGCGTTCCAGTAAGACTGTAGGTGCGTACAGTGTTTCTCTAATTCAGTGTGCATTTTAAACAGTACTATTTTTCTTATCACTTTAGATGACGGACAATTAATAAAATCAAATATTGATGTTGAATTTTAACTTTTGTAGCGACAGCTCTTATTGCTATTCCTTACCTCCCAAAAGTTGGACCAATGAAGGCTGGATGTCTGAACATTGCCGTGCCCAGGAAAGTTCCTAGTCCCAGGGGTGTGGCTGGAGGCAAGGTGGAGCTGTTTGGAGGCGGGGCCAGACCAGGGAACGCCGCTGCAGCGGCCGCAGCCGTCCATGCCGACTCCAGAGCCGGGTGAGGATGAGGAGGGAAGGGTCCACCTTCCAGATAGTGGCTAAGGGGGTGCGCGGCGGCCAGCGCTCCGGGGAAGGGAAGACCCGGGGGATGCGCCTGCACTCCGGCCTTTTCACGCTTTCTCCATTTAGCTCGTCGGTTCTGAAACCAAACCTTCAGGAAAAACAAAGCGTTCAGATTTCACAACGGCTTTCTGCAGTGAGGAACACCATCTCAAGAACAACCGTTGCATTCTCACATCTGTTTTGGTTTGATGGGGTTGTAATGACTCTAATGCGTGTGATTAAATCCACTGCTGGCCAGTTCAACAGTGCTTATGATAATTAATGACTTAACTGAGCAAAGAATTTGGCCCAATATTTTCTACTTCAAACTAAACCTGCCTGTTAGCAGTAATAATAATGCAGATCTGAATGTTATAATCTTTAGAATTTTGATGGTTGTTTCTCGTTCCCCTTTTCAATACAGGTAACTGGTTCAATTTCAAGGGATAAGTCGTAATGCAAAGCGAGAATAAAGACACCCATCTTGTCTGGGTGGGTGTCAAACATGCTGGAGGTCAAGGGTCATCATGCGCCCCCCCAAACACCCCACATTTGTTAATAAAATCCTTTTTCTGCGGCTACATCTGATCCCGGGTGTAGCTGGGTAATTAAAAGTGGTGCTAACAAAAGACATCCAATAACGATTAATGCGTTTAAAATGAAATACCTTCAAATGGAAGTTGCTGTAAATGGCTATTTAGCTTTCCCACGATCCCCCTTCTGTCTAAACGGCCATATCACAGGGACAGGACCCAGCAGACAGAGACTTAATAATGAGGGAAAGTGTCAACAGCCAAACCAACAGGGATCTTGGCCCCTCATTCATGCGCAGCCCCCAGGGAATGTATTAGCTGATGGAGCCTGTTAAGTGATTTGTCCTGCATCTGTTGTTTTAGTCGGCCATAGCTCCTGTGTTTGCACTGTCTCTGTGGTTATGAGAGCAGCGTCTACACGCAGGCCAAGCTCTGAATGCAGAGAGACAGAGAGAGAGAGAGGAGGGGCGGCAAACAGCCTTAATAGTCTCTCACTCGTTCCAAGTGCAAAGCATCGGATCAATGCCGCTCTATTGCAATCACAAAATGGGAAATCAAATAGCATTATCCGCTTCCCCTCCCTCTCCCGCGCCGGCGATGGGAATTCAAACAGCATTTCTCTCCGCAATAGCAGTGTTTGCTCTCGCGCTAAGTGCGCTTTTATCAATCACTGGCGTCTGCGTAATTGCCGCTAAAATGTTCGCTCTATTGTGTATAATAACTTTCGATAAGGGGAGAGACCCGCCGTGACGTTTAACCGGTGCGGCCGACAATTTGAAATGAAATGAAATAAAGATATATACGTTTCATTTTATTCGAACAAATAAGCAGGAATAATTATGCACCACACTATTTTATAAATTGCTTTCAATATTTATCCTTAAACTTTTCGTGCTTTTTAAAATGGCTTATGCGTATTTTAATCAGTGCTTCTGTATTAATTTTATTTATTTTAATCATTAGTAATTTTACAGATTTGTGTAAAGAATTATAAACTAGGACACAAGCTTTGTTTTGTTCAAATTAAATACTCACTTGAACACGAGCTTCTGTCAGATCAAGCCTCATCGCGAGCTCTTCTCTGAAACGAAAAAAAA
>SOMO01000019.1:134926-147944 GCA_028128575.1 Paedocypris carbunculus | reverse complement strand
CTCAAACAGAGCCGATCAGAAGGTTTAGATGGGTAATTGTTTGGATTCGGGAGCGTCGCCGGTGACAGTTGTGCTCCAGAGGTGCGCGTCTTTATTCCTGTTGCTGTGATTTAATTGGATGCTGCTCTGCTTGAAAGGGCGAACAAAAAGACGCGCGCGCAAGCAAGCAAGTTAATTAGCGGTTATTAACGCCCTGCATAATGAGAGCTTGAGGGAGTCAATTTAATGACTTTGTTCGCTTAAGTTCAGAATGACAGTCGATGGTCGGGACAACAATTGCAATCTCCAACTCCGTGATCATGTGTAATTTTCAGCAGTAATACGCACTATCAAAATGATCATCAGTTTGTTCAACCTGCTCAATAATTTGAATTTATTTAAAAACGAACGAGCTCTCACGTGGTTATCACGTGGTTTTCTTGTCGTTGAAGAGACGATAATCGATAGAGTAGATAAAATGCGCGTTATTATTCTAATTACTACTGGTTGGTTGTTTTTTATTTATTTATTTATTGTTTATTTATTGTGCAAAAATCAATAAATAGATCCGAAGATGTGAAACTTGAATTGTATAGTCACCCAAGACGGCAATATTGTCACGGATTTTGGGTTGTTGTTTTCGGGACTTGGTTTGACACCTTTATTTTGAAATATCTTCACATTTGTTTTGTTTACTTCCTGGTGTTGATTGTCCTTGTGTTTTCGTGCTCAGCTGTTTTTTGTGTACTAAGTGTCCACGTGCTCCATCGTTCTGTTTCATTCCCAGCTGTGTCTTATTTAATTAATCACGATCGCGTTTATTGTTTCGTTGCATGGCCAGCTGCCTGGTTGTGTGTCATTATGTTTTTGTATTTATTTCTCACTCCGTCCACGTTGTCTTTGTCAGGTCGTCAGATGTGTTCCTCTGTCGTCAAGTTCGTGTCTCGTTTTCATCCTGCCCTGAGTTTCGTGCCATGTTGGATTTTCTTGTGAATGATAATCGCCTGTATTGTGTATCACGAGTTCTTATCTTGGATTAAACCTTTTCGTCACCATTAACCCTTGCATCTCGTCGTGTCTGTGCTGTGCACGTAGGTCCTATCCCCAGCCTTGTGACAGTCGATCCATGACAATTATTTCAAGTAGCCAAAATGAATGCGCACAATATTCTTTGATTAGTCACTGATGCTTTATCCACCCGTCTGTATTCAAATTGCACGACAGTTATTGTTATAATATTGTTATGAAGTTTCAAAATCTCGCATGTGTGGTTTAGAAACAAAAATCACACGCATGTGTGCATGTTAAAATTTAAGATATTAATAATAATAAAAATACATTGCATGAAAGATATTTTTAATATTTAATAACTTAAATCTTATAACTGAATTTGATATTAATCTCATATAAAACGCAGCACAGCCAGACGCCTCTCTGTCTGTTGAAGGCCGTTTTGTTTTTGATATTCGTGTATACAGATACGTGACTATCTTGACTTATTCTTCTCTGCGTATGTGCGGTGAAGATTTCCATACAGGATCATTTGATTTTTACTTAAATTTGCTTAAATGGCTGAGCTTCTCGGAGCTAAATCTGTGTCAAAGGTGTCAGTGTCAACAGACTTTTAACTAAGAAATCCTGACATTTGTATGATTATTTATATTATATTTATTAATACTTTCTTGTTATAATCATAGCAATTTACTTAACACCAATAACCAGACAATCAAATAAATAAAAAGTGATAATTCTTTTACAGATTTACATAGTGTGCTTTGAGACAGTTAAAACTGTGAAAAGCTTCTTAAAAATAACTTCGAACCTGAACTCAGAACTTATATTAATTTATGATTGACCAAAGATAATATTTATGCTATAAAAACTTAGAATTCGTGTTTAATAATGTTATTTTGATTCTCCCCATGTTGAGACCTCGTGAAGGCCGAATGGAGACCTTTACGTGTCATTGTCGTATCACCATGCCAACGCCTATCTATGTTTTGAAGATGATACCTCGTGCTTCCATCCTCTGACAAATCTCGCGTCCTGCCGATAGTCACGCGATAAATGATGTAATTTAGTGTAAAATAGATCTGCATTTCCTGACTGTTTTTCAGTGATGCATTGAACGGCAAAATAACACGTGTTAACCTCTAACATTGTGTCGTCTTTGCATTACTCATGGATCAATTTTTTGAACAACTGCCTTGACGGGCCAAGATGAAACATCTGACTGACAAACAATGCACAAGCGAGTTCTGAAATTTGTGGGTTTCTGAAACGTGTATTTATTTTATATATTTACATGGTTAATCTATTTATGTTATATTATTAATTGTAATTTGTGTCAATCATACTTGTTATATTCGTCAGTGACAGTTCATCCCTGCATATTCTTATTGATTTGTGAAAACGAAGCATTTAAGGTAAAGGCCGGAGATCTGAATGTGTCAGAGCTTCTGCTGCATTTCTGTATTTCTTCTCTTCATCAAGTGCGCGTCCCTGTGCTCTGATTATCTAAAGATGCGCTCTTGCCCTTTATTGATTGCTGCTTGTAAAGAATACCAACGACGGAATTCAAAAATAACAATCCTTTTATTAAGTTAATCAAAGTAATACATGCAAATTATTCTTCTTCTCCCACGAGCTTATCAAAACCTCTCCCCTTGAGTTTGAAGAAGTCCATTTATTCAGTTAGCGTCAATAATATCGCCATGCAAATGAAAGTTGATTAGAGGAAATGAGGGACTTCGCTGCTATCTGACCTTGTCTGAGTTTTATGTAAATTTTGCCCAAACTACCGAATGAAAATAAAACGGCATTAATAGATTCACACAAAAGGCCAATCAAGAGGTTTTAAGTAGTGAAAGAAGTAAAGCTAAATCTCGGAGATGTTGGAACTCGATAACAAAATCACCTTAAAATGATTTCAGCACCTTGAATGATTGAATAAAATTTTATCATGTATTTTGGTGAAGAAAAAAACCCCATAAAACATACCAATATACTGTGTGTGTGTGTTCTCCGAACCTCATCTGTTTTCGCATTTTCCGAGTTGCATTTTATGCATACATCCTATTATGACATGTTTTAAAGACAACGAAAATGACGTTCAGTTAATTTTACACATAATTTGAACAAAAACCACAGTACTATTCTGCTCTATTCTATTCTATTCTATTCTATTCTATTCTATTCTATTCTATTCTATTCTATTCTATTCTTAGTTTGTGTTAGCCCTGTTGGATCTGCTGACCCCTAGTGGCTCTTAACAGCACAGCCTCTAATTCAGTGACGCATTTAAAAAGAAGAAAAACAGCCTCTTTTGGGTCTGGTTTAGCGAGACCCAGGAAATGTTGAAAAGCAGCAAATTGATGTCCTGCGGTTGAGTTAATGATGACTGTGGATAGTTATATCTGATAATCCCCAGCAGTTCATCAGAGACTTCATCTCAAATGAAATTAGCTTCCAGTGTAGTGCTGTGATGGCTTCTCTGAGGTTCAGCTGAGATAGTAATGGCTGCTGTGACGGCAAAGTCCAGCTCCGTCCCAGTCTCCGGTCTCGGACGCCACACGAGGCCAGTTATTCTATTCCCTCCTTTCTTCTACTCCTTCTGGATGCTGCTCCCCACAGTAATGTTTGTTTTGCTTCCCTGCCGTGGGAAGATTGAACGTGGTCAGGGGCGGTTGATGGAGATAAAGGCAGATGTTCAAGTTGCTTGGTGAAAAGGGAATTTCCCTCTAGTTCATGACAGAAAGCAGAAGCCGGATTGTGTGTGTTCTTAGGGCATCATTACGAAAAGCTGTCCGCTCTCCAGAACAATTTAGTGGGAGAAACCAAACGCTTGCATCTCTGAACTGCGCAATGGGGAGTCAAGTCGAGCCATACAATCTGTATCGGATTTCTTACTTCTCCATTCCACAGGCCTCGGAGTCCCTGTGGTTAGGAAGTAGAACGGTGCATTTGTCTGCCGTTCAGGTCACGGTGGTCTCATCCTAGTGTTCAAGAGTCGGAATTTACCGGTCAGAAGTGACAGTAGAGGTGCAATGGTCACCGGCTGGTGTTTCTCTGTTCTGATTCGCTTTCTTTTCCCTCTTCACTTTCCTCTCAATTTCTTTTTGACCAGTGAGTTTTTGGCTGTTGATGGAGAATCAGTCATATTTCATTTGATTCCTTGCTGAGTTTTTGCTGACACTTCACAATGTAAAAAGAAAAAATCCTTCAAATATTCCAAAGGCTACTAAATTAACTTTACTCTGCTTCTCTGGAGAAGGAGGAAGGGAATTTTTAGCCTGATTCTCTAAAGTTCTGTTCTTCTAGAATTTAAAGGTTATAACCAGTGAATGTGAACAGTGTTTACTAGTCAAACAAAAATGCTCTTTTCTAAATAAAAATCAAAAAGTATGACCTAACAAAATAAGTACCGTAAATAAATGTTGATAAAGAAACTTGGTAGTTTTATTTGACACAATTTTTGTTTTTATAGGCTTTATAACATTGGTTTTAAACCCAATATACACCAAATTGAACAAAACAAGTAGGTGACAAACAAAATGATTAATGACAGCTGAAAGGCATTTAGTTTAAAGTACTTTACTGTACCACAAAGGGTTTAAGAGTCAAACAGGCAAACGTGATGTATTTTATTTGCTTGATTTGTTCAGTCAAGCTGAATCTATGAGCTGATGGATTTGTGTTGAGTCTGTTTGACTGGATGAGTCTCATCTCTGTTGTTAATATCAACTCTTCAATCCCTCACATGTAGTTTCTCTGACAGAAAGACCAGATACGTTCATGTTAGTAACTGCTGGGAGCTGGATTGTGCGATGTCAGGACCTATCAAACTTGTCGAACGCCAATGCTTTCTGCGCACTGCGTGTCCTGGAGATGCCTGAACGTTTCAAAATATAAACCTGAACAAACGAACAAGCAACGGCCGCTGCAGACCAGACTTCAACACAAGTAATTATGTTTCCGCATGTTTCCCCCCACCTTCTTTAAAAATCTTTATAACTAAACGATTCAAAAGCAATTTTCTCTGTGGGAAGAGAATGTAATTTGCTATTCAGTGACATTCTGATGTGTAAAAAAAAGCCAGAAGAAGGCAGGAGCGGGTGGTAAAAGGTATCTGTAAAGTCTGTGTACAGTGCACTAATGGGCAGAAGCGGGGAAGGAGGGGAGAGATGTCAGGCAGGCCAGCGCTTAATGACACCAGAATAATGCCGCTCTCATTAGTCCGGACCCCGAGGATCCACCGGGGCTTGAACTGGCCTCCCGCTACAGTCTTTATCTTCCTATTAAACCATTTGCATAACATTACATCCGGTGGAGAGACTTCTTTAGCAAGGCCGGCTGCTCTTCACTCTAATCGGGGACAGTGTAAGTGGAGCTACTGCAGCGAGGGTGAGGGGCTCAGGGACCCCGCGTGTGTCATGCTGCATTGCTGATGAGGAGCTCACGACGTTTCCTTCAAAATCGAATGATCATATACTGTATCTATACAAAACACTAATGGAGAACATACATATACCAAACATTATGTTAGGGATAGAAATGTAGGAGATTGCGACCACATCAGTTCTCTCTGGACATTCAGTGGCAAAAATGGACTCGGCTCCTGAGGCTTATTCTTCATTATGTCATTGAGGGATTGTCTGATTGTCATGTTTCAGTCTGGTAAATCTAGCTAATGCACACATCTTTCTTTATTAAATCTTTCCTGTTGAACTAGATCCATTAGAAAATATTATTGTACTGTTAAAACAAGAATAAACATATGATCCCACAAATTCAGACCTGTTATTGTTCTGCAGCAAAATACATTTAAGACGTGTCATCTTTCTGGAAAAGCGTGATGTATTTCATCAACTAGAAAGTACACGGAGGCTTGGAAAATGCTCATCTCTGCTCCAATTATGCGGCATTTGTGTCACTCTGTTGCCTGTAGTTTACTAAGAGACTGGCGAGGGAGGGAAGAGGCCTGAAAAACGATTATCACTCGTTTTTTCCCCCGAGGAGCAGATCAATTTCCGCAGACTGGGTTGAGATATTTTCCGACATTAGCCTTTCTCGACTTGAGCACAGCACCTAAACGGCCTGACAGCAGGAGCCTCGGCACAGCCGCGCGCTTCACTACACAACGGTTACTTCTGCCGCTCTGACTTTATTTGCTCCTCACCACCAGAATTGCCATCATTTACCCCACCACATCCGAGCGGCGGAATAGTGTGCGGAATGAAAAAGGCAAATTGATTCGATGTGATATTGTTTTCAGTGTTTTATCTTCACGTCTGTTCATTTCCTCTGACAGAAATGCACAGTGGGACCAGTGTCACACTGGGAGCGTGTGCACAAATGCACATAATGACTCGCTCCCGGGGCTATGTTTAAATTACTGAATACACAGCGCTTCGTGGCTCCTGCCTGTGCGTCGTCAGAATTATGTCGTAGAGTTGTAGACTATGAAGGTGCATTGCCAGATTTAGCTGGGCTGAGATCAGTCTCTGCTTTTGAGACTTACAGTATGCTCGTCTGAACTCTAAACATCTGTATAGTTCTGCCGTCTTCTTGTTCTGGACTGATGTTGATTGTGATTGCATTGCTTATATTTTTGCAGCTGTTTTGGAATGTTATGCTACACTTTATGCTATTTGCTAAACACGCCTGGGGGTACGGGAGTGAGAAGGTTTGCAGAATTCTAAGGGTCCAGGAACTTGGGGGGCCTAGGGGCCAGCCTCATTATTAATATTGGGAGGCCTGATTTTGTTATTGTTTCGTTTATGTGACGGCGGGCCTTTTACGTATATCTTCCCGTGTCTTTGCGTTTCTTGCATAAATAAATTACATGTTGGTCTGTAATTTAAACTAAATAAAAAGTTTTGTTCGGTGTCACTGCAGGATGAGGTCATCTATATGGAAATTATAATTATGAAATTAATGAAGCAACCTGATTTGAATGTTTAAACTGCCAAAATATGTTCATTACGAATTTCCAGACTGTTATACGTTTTTTTTATTTAGATTTTGGCCAATCGTGGAAACAAAGTATAAAAAATTGTAGTTTATTAACGAATTTGGTGGAGCATGGGAGAACGTGCACGTACTTACAGCAGGCGATCTCTTCGCAACTATCTAGTTACGCACGCTTGCGTCATAATGCCCCCTACTGCAGCTCCTCCGCATAACCGCCCAAGTTCAGAAAATACACCATTAAAACAAGAATAAAATAATAATTGTTTAAAAGCTCAATTTGAAGTTAACCCGTTAACTGATGGAAAAAAACAACTAATGGTGTAGCAATTAGTATTCAAATATGTATTTATTGTGGATTTATTTAAAAAGTTCTACTTCTGTAATGTTAGTTACTAGGATTAATATAAGCCTATTTCTAAAAGAACAAAACAACTATTTTTGATCAGTTTAAGCGCTGAAGACTAGAATATGTAACTGTCTGCGGGTTCGTTCAGTAGACTTTCTGAAGGCAGAGAGCTGAACATCATGATGTGACCCTGATTGACTTTTGATTTACGTACTCCGAGTCCGAGGTCGTTCTGGACAGTCATTCTCCGACCTTCTGAACGTTGCCCAAATCCGCGTTGACGTCACGAGCGTGTTCGAATGATTAAAAGCAGATTGAGGAAAAGCGTAAATAGCAGCCAAAGTTCCTCCCTCAGTCTTGTGAGAGAGAGAGAGACAGACCCGGGGCTCACAGCAACTTTATACACCATCTACAGCGCGTGTTTCAGCACATTAAACACAATGTCGGGCCTGAAGGTAAGAACATGGATATATGTAGTTTTGACTATTTGAAATGCCGCTAGATGTAGTTGCAAGTATGAATACGTATCAGATCCGTTTGCGAAAACAACCGCATTTATACCACATTTGTGTTTAATCGTGCTCTAATAGAATCGATGCATTGAGAGACTCGTTCAAAAGAACCTATTTGTGAATTTTGTTCGAATGTTGTTGCATGAGATGGATCAGGGGGCGTTTCCGTTTGACCAATAGGATCGCTGGAAACCACATCTGCCCAGGGGAGATGCATCTCTGCTGATGTGTGTTTGCAAAGACTTCTAATGTAAAATCACTGTCGTTGGCATTACTCCCAAAACTTAAGTTAAACTTAAGTAAAAACTTGGCTCTGACTCTGAAGTAAAATCCTTTACTAAAATTTCGTTATAGTCAGGTTGTTTTCGCCATGTAACTATGGCGTGTGTTTTCAATTATAAAGTCATAACTGATGGAGAGGTGCTGTAAATAAAAGCCACAGACACACAGTGACTAAGCACATTTGGTTGGCCTTTCTACACATGGTCGAATGTTTATTAAAGTTTCACAACGATAGATAATTCAATAAATAAAAAAAAAACACACACACACACAGTCGTGCATACAATACACACACATATATACATAAATACATTGATGTTTTATATATATATATATATATGTTCAGTTTTCAATGCAGTATGCGTTTTAAACATACTGTATATGTGTGTTTTGTATTACTACCAGTGTTTCTTGTTGTGTTGTAGTACCTGAGTGGTTTTGGGAATGAGTTTGCCTCTGAAGACCCTCGCTGTCCCGGGTCACTTCCGGATGGACAGGTCTCGTCAGATCCTGGCTCTTATTGTACATGCTGTTACAGTTACATTTGCATCTTTAAGGTCGTTTTATAATCCTATCTGACAGAATAATCCACAAGTGTGTCCGTACGGCCTGTACGCGGAGCAGCTGTCCGGCTCGGCCTTCACGTGTCCTCGCTCGTCCAATAAAAGGAGGTGAAAACAGTTTCAGTCATGCATTTTATGATCCATTATTGCAAAAAAAATTATCAGGTATTAATAATTAATAAAAGCATAATTGCTCTCTTTGGGTATTGAACAAGTATGCTCTGGCAAAGCTCACGGCACACTTTAGCACAACTGTGATGTCAGGGCTGTTGTGATGTCATGTTATGAGCTCTGCTGGGTTTGTGCTTCTAGCTGGCTGTATCGCATCTTACCGTCCGTGCGCCACAAGCCCTTCACGGCGATGCTTTCTGGAGACGTCACCGAGAGTTGGAGTGAGGTGGAACCAGACCCCAACCAGGTACCAACACACGAGACCCACACCTGAGCTTCGTGCGTCACTGCTGCTGTCTTCACAGTTTCGCTGGAGACCCTTCGCCATCCCAAAGGCGTCAGAGAAAAAAGTGGATTTCATATCGGTATTTTATCATCCCGCTTCTTTCCTCATGTGTGTTGTGTTTTTTTGTCTGAGACCCTCTGACTCCATCTGTAGGGTCTCCACACCATCTGTGGAGCTGGAGATTCCAAATCCCGGAACGGAATCGCAATCCATATCTACGCCTGCAACACCTCCATGACCGACACGTCAGTTACTGAAGTCTTCATAATGTTAAAGCTTGTAGTTTAATGAGACTGTTATTACTAAATAATTATTATAATATCATATTGTCAGATTTGTATGTTCCATTATTTAATTGTAAATATGTATGTGTTTGTGCAACCACACACACACACACACACACACACACACAGATTTGAACTGCACAGTATATTACATTATACATTCTGCTTTCAATTCTAGATGCTTCCAGAACTCGGATGGAGATTTTCTGATTGGTGACAAATATTTACTGGACGTTAAAAGATGTTAAAAGCAGGTGAGAATGATGGTTTGCCGTTTCAGTGCCTCAGGAAGGGCAGATCCTGCTGACCACAGAGTTCGGGAAGATGTTGGTGGAGCCCAATGAGATCTGTGTGATTCAGGTGAATGAATAATATGAATAATCCCGTCGGATCTGACCACGAGTCTGCTTCATCTCCTGAGTTCTTCTTCACAGCATGGAATGCGCTTCAGTGTTGATGTGTTTGGAGAAACCAGGGGCTACGTGTTGGAAGTGTTTGGCGCTCATTTTGAGCTGCCCGATCTAGGCCCAATTGGTGTGTGATGGCATAAATTGCTTTTCTTTTTCATCCATTTCTGCAACAGTGTTTGATTGGTTTGGTTCTGCACCGCAGGAGCTAATGGACTGGCCAATCCCAGAGACTTCCAAACGCCCGTGGCCTGGTACGAGGACCGCAGCGTCGCCACGGGCTACTCCATTCTCAACAAGTACCAGGGAAAACTCTTCACCAGCCAGCAGGTGCCATCACATGCCAACGTCCTGCAGCACTATACAGGCTCAAGACTGGCACGCTTTATATGGAACCAATGTTACACAACACGCTACCCAAAGTAACAGGAAAGCAAAGCGAGCAAGATCTGATCAAAATGAAATTGGATACGCTGTACACATGTTTTTTACATAGCCAAATGCTTACAAATATATATACCAATTGAACACTAGATGACGTTAAATCAAAACTGCTCCACTGTATCTCCACAACCATTTGGTCGAACAGGCAATATACGCATCTAATGAATCTGAGGCTCCAGACAAACTAAACACATATCCTGGATTTTTTGGTTAGGGATTGTTTTTGCTAGATTTTTTTATCAATGCTAGCTTTTGCATAAAAACTAACAGGTTGATTTGTGTCCAATTCAGACCGGACCAAACCAGTTTCATATTATTCAATCGAGTCTTATTATTAAGAATGATCCCAAAAAAACGGTACAACATGAATCGAACAACATGAAACTCCGACTGACTGTCTGTCTTAATAACAAAACAGTTTGTAAAAAACATGGAACCAAGTCAGACAATAAATGAAAAGTGTAATTGTTAGAAATCCATGTGAGAGTACGTAAAATGCAAGTCCTTTTTGTTAAAACATTTTGTTTGCGACTCAATCCAAGATGAGCTGCGTTTGGAGCAGGAAGGTCATGGGTTTGATTCCTTAAGAAAACACGACACAGACTGATCACCTTGAGGGAAGTTTGTTAAATCCAGACATGTAAATGAACGAATCTATATGTGAACCGAGGGCCGCGGACTGCTCGTCTGGAACAACACACAACCTCATCCTGTTGTTTTGTCCTTCAGCCGAGTGCTAAAATTGCTCAAATTAGCTTATTATTTGCTTGACTGGGAAAATATGTTTGTGTTTTGTGTGTGTGAATTCTTTTCCCGTGCTTTCTTCGTCTTAATCGAGTCTGTTATGTCTGTAAGATTACAAACCTCGGGGTCCCAGAAACCCCGGGGAGCAAGAAAAACGTCTTTGTGCGAATGAATGAAAGTGTAAAAACAGACACATTGTTGCAGGATTTGCTTTGCGGGGACAGACTGCGTACGTGTTTTTCTCCACGTGTGGGTGGGTTGAAACAACAGGAGCGGGTCTGGAGGTCCGGACGACACCGCAGACAATCTCTGCTGTAATGAATTATATTGATTCTGCAGTCCTCATTGAAAATCTCTCCGCCGTAGCATTATCAAGCCTAGCTTGTACAAAATTGCTGGTTTTAACGAGACGTTTCACTATTCCGTAACCTGCTATTTAAACGCGCCAGAACGGAACATCAAGCGTTTTGTTGGGCGCATTGATCGTGGATCTTTGTGCGTTGCATCGATTGTGTACTTAAAGTCATGTCGATTCTTGAGTAATTCATAACCAGCGCCTACATTCATCCCGATTTAAATGCATCCTAATAGGATTTCTCGCCATTTAACGTGGTGGCGTGGCACGGAAACTACGCACCCTACAAATACAACCTGGAGAACTTCATGGTCATCAACTGTGTGGCCTTCGACCACGCGGTGAGTGCTCGGCCTTGTCGCGCCAGTCAAGAAACACCCACTCTGTTTTGTGTTTAACCACATACCTTTTTATATTCAAAGGATCCCTCCATCTTCACCGTCTTGACAGCCAAGTCCACTCGTCCAGGGGTGGCCATTGCGGACTTTGTGATCTTTCCCCCGCGCTGGGGAGTTTCTGATGGAACCTTCCGGCCTCCTTATTACCACAGTATGTTCAGAACACGAGTTGTTCAAAAAGTGTCGATTCAAGCAGTTTGGTGTTGAATGGCGCCCCCCTCTGTTTTGTAAGGGAACTGTATGAGTGAGTTTATGGGCCTGATCAAAGGCCACTATGAGGCGAAGGAGGAGGGTTTCCAGCCAGGAGGAGGAAGTCTTCACAGCATCATGACCCCACACGGCCCCGACGCCGAATGCTTCCTGAAAAACAGCACGGCGGTTCTGAAGCCAGAGAGAGTTGCGGAAGGAACAATGGTACGTTTCCGCTCAGTAGTAACATCTTAAATCTTTGTGTGAAACCTCAACAAGTTGCTGTAGATGAAGCACCTGATGACTCAATGTGCCTCAGGCCTTCATGTTCGAGTCGTCCTTCAGCATGGCGGTGACTAAGTGGGGACTCGACACGTGTCGCCGCTTGGACAAGAACTACTACACATGCTGGGAGCCACTGAAGAGCCATTTCAACCCAAACTGGAAACCGAGCAGCAAGTAGAACCAGAATAAATGTGTAAACTGGCCTCAATAAAACTTATTGAGAAACACTGTGTGCTTTACTAATCAATACCCAACAAGGTTAAACAATTAAGTCCTTTATTTAATAATTACAAATAATATTAGGGTTAACACGACTCCAGGAGACTTCATGACAGGCTGAAGGGACGCTGATAGGTCCCTGCTCTTATCTTCTCCTCCCTCTTGTCCTGAAAAAAAGCAGCAGCGTGTTAGTAAAGGTTCAGCAGGGCAGATGAAGCAGTGTTAAACTCTAGTTGTGCTAGAAGTGTAGATTCACCCGGTCAGTCTTGAAAACAAAGTACAGTACGAAGAGCGGCACAACCCCGAACAATCCACCCAGCAGCGAGGTCTTTGCGGTGGGCCTGAAGTTTGGGTAGATGTTGGTGGTGCGAGCATACGTCCATCTGGTGAGGGCCGGATCCTCCTGCGAATCAGAACTGCTTTATTCACTGTAAACAACACAGACGAGTCTGAAAACTTCAATCAGTTGATTAAAACTTCTCTCAATAACCATTAAAGCACCCGTCGTTTATATACTGTACTTTAAAAAGAATCATATATCAAAATTATTTCTGTATTTGTAAAACATGTTGAAAATATTCA
>SOMO01000019.1:122695-133675 GCA_028128575.1 Paedocypris carbunculus | reverse complement strand
AAAAAAAAAAAAAAAGTAGTTAACGAGAACGTTCCAGACTGCTTGGCATTTCTCAACAGGTTTGGTGTTAGGAAATCGCACTGCACAGATGATTTATTAGATTTTGCTCAATTTAATCACACACAAGTTGGTGAAAAGTGGTAGAACCAATGTCGATAAGTTGCAAAATGTCTTGTTGTCGATAAGTTGCAAAATGTCCTTATTGCTCAGCTTCACACGGTGCCAGAAACCAACAAGGTTGTGGGTTCGAGTCCAAGTTACAGTAAGCAAGTAAAATGATCGAATAAAAGATTATACTGCAGCTCGAGTTACAGCACAACGCCAAGGTCGGTCGTTTGAATCCCAGGGAAAACATAAAATGGGCTACGGACAAAGTGTATTTAAGACGCTGATTTTAATGTGATTAATTCGTGCAGCAGTAAAATTAAAGTTAGCGTTGAATCTCGGTAAACGAGATACACGGCGCATCTGGCGATACGGATTCGGACTTACGCACAGCGCACGCGCACGCGCTGGTTCGTGCCAGGGCGCACGCGGATTTCGCGCTCTCGTGAGCGTGAAGCGCACATCTCCGAGTGTTTACACCATGACTTCTCGCTCCTGATACTGGCGACGGTCGGGACTTCACTCAGAAGTGAAAGCACTGATTAAAGCTGCGAGACATGAGCGTTAACCTCGTGAAGTCTCTGCTCATCCTCCTTGTTTGGCGGGCGGACTCGGTGAGTTTGTTTTACCTGTGTCAAGGAAAGAAGATGATGAGATGTGCAGCCTCAGGTGTGGGTGACGACGGCGTGTTGTCACTGGCGCTGTAATTCAACTGGCCGTCGGGAGTGTGTGAGGACGAGTTTGTGCGTTTGTGGCTGTTGCTTTTCACAACTAAATTTGAAAAGTGTGGCTATCGCTGCCAAAATACAATACTTACAAATTGACTTTACGCACGCACCAACAGTTGATTTAATGATTAAGATTTGTAACGTTTGTTACTGAAAATATTTCAAATGAGCAATGAGTTGTCTATAGAGAAAATGTATGAATGTAAGTAGTTATAAGTGTAAAATATTTTTCTGTCTTTTTTGTTTGTTTTTAAATCAAATTCTTCTGTCTGTTTATTTGGTGGTTTGTAGCAGAGTCTCAGAATCTTGTCAAATATACATTTATGCAGTTGTTGGTGTTTAGTAAGATATGAACTAGTCGAGCTCAATCTGTAGCAAATTTGCAGCAATAAATATTAATTCAGTAAAGTGGTAAGAAGAGGCAACATGGAATGTTTTTATAGGCTTTTCAGAATTGGGTCAGAGCTGTTGAATGTAGGTACAGTATGTTACTTTAGGTGTTGTGCCGAAAAGGTAATGGAGTGGAAAGGTAAGAAGAGGCTGAGGTCAGGATCTCTCTGGTTTAGTTTGGGTTCTCCCTGTGTTTTCGTGAATCTCCTTCAGAAGAAGCGTGTGTTAAGTGGGACTGTGTGTGTTATGCCTTCAGCCCAGAGATGCTTGGATTGAACACGCAACCTTGAACTTGAACAAATCATGACACAAAAACTGTGCTGGATTATTATTAAAAGCTGTTTATTGATAATGCTATTTTCATCAATCCATATGCGTCTGCACTAAAAAAGTTAGACAAGTGAATGTGTGAGGAACAAACATTTTGTTAGCTTTGTACTGTAACTCAGTAGAAATTATTTACTTGACATCAGGAGTAACATTTCTGGAGTAACACATACATGTAAAACTAATAAAGTAAAAAAAATTGTAAAGATGACTACTTATCAAAATAATTGAACTGACTTTAATTTTAGAGAAAGAGAGTACTGAGCACAAGAGAGGAAGACCAGTACAGTTTCCATATTGAAGTTGATCAGCAGCTTGTGCGTTTTTGAATGATTGTTTTGTTATTGGTGCGTATAAAATGACTTTGTTTGTAAAACAGCACTTGCCACAGTTTGTCAAGCCGTGTTACATTCTCACCGTTCACTTAACTGCACTACTCAATGTACAATGTTTTCACATACTGTATAGTCTGATTAAGAACACTACTGTAAATGATGCATTTTTTACAAGTGATATGCGTATATTGCTGTGAAGTAAAATAGTATAAAAGCTTTTTACTTTTCCTGGATATTTATTCCTCAAGTGCTGGTGCTCCAACAACCGCTGATGATCCATAAACTCAACCTGACAGATATGTAGTTTGTATTGTTTTCGCCATAAAACAATTACAGTATATTTAGCTTGCATAATCTCTTAATGTTGTTTACAGGCCCTTCTTTTAATCTTTTTTTAAACAAGTTAAAGCTTATCTATTCAAAGTGCCATAAATCAGCGGCTTATCGTGTAGCGCCTGAGCATCTCTATAACCTTAATTAAACACTCCATATGGCCGCGGCCCCAGAGGGGCATACACACACCGCATCTCTGGCTTCCTCGGGCCTACAGAAGTGTGTTCGTTTTCAATGCAATTTTACAAATTGTGTAAACAAAGATCATATAGTACCAGACCACTCCACATCTATACGATTGTAGTCACCGACAAAACGTCAAACTATGAAAGTCTTGCTGTGTGATCCATTTTATAACTGTAAATAAGAACATAACTTGTCAGACAGTATGCGCCTGTTTTACTGTATTTACATTCCAAAGCTTCCTGTGAAAATGAATTTCTGCAATATATGGATACATCCTTAAAATGCCTTTAGGCTTGAAGTGTTTAGGGCTTAAATCCTCCTGTCAGACTCTTTAAACACGTCGCACCACTAAGAGCAACGGAAAAGAGCAAACAGACAAAGCAAGTCTGAAACAATCTGACGTGAATTTACAAATACCGCAATACATCTTTGACCATTGAATCCTCCAAGAAACTAATAGGTATTGATACATAATCCTTTTTCAAAAACATGATTGTAAAACTTGAACATCAGTTGTAAGAGTCTACAAAATCACAGGAATACAATAATTTTACAAGAATTTCTTTACAATGAAAAGTGGTAAAGAAACACAACACAAGCCAGCTAGTTGTCTAACATGCCTTTGATAAAACTGATGGGTTCATCTTTAAGAGCATCTCACTCAAAGAGATTCAAACCATCAAAGCAAACTTCCTCTTTCATGCCCACTGAATAAAGACTGTAGAAATCACATGTTTCTCTGATCTCCTGTCCCGCGTGTCACCCGACAGCGACAGTAATCCAGAGGATGGCTTCTTCCAGCTAAGCACTTCTGAGTAATCCAGTTTGTTCTTTAAAAGAATTGTTTAAACTGATGATGACATTGTTAGAGCAGCACAACTGTTTAAACAGAGCAGAAACATCTCGTGCGTGATCTCAGAGGGGCTTTTAAATTCTCGCTGAGACACATTTTTGGGCCGTGCTTTACACTCCAGCGTGAGAATTGGAAAGTTGGCCAGAAATCCGATAAAGGTAGCATAACGAGTTTTCATCATGGATAGAACACGGAGGATTCTCAGATAATCTAATAGTAAGGGTCTCCTCCCAATCATCTGGACCAAAAATTCATCATGGGATGCTTAAATTATCCCGGCTGTTTAAGAAGGTTATACTGTAGCAGCAGCACGGTCGCGTCTCAGAAGAGATGAGCATGTGCAGCGGGATGGTCCTTCCCTCTTCATGGCTTTGTGTGGTTTGTACAGATGCGTGCAAGACCTCAGGTGAACATGTTGTCACGTGTTTTAAAATAACACTGTATCCTAAATAGTCAAGGAACAATTATTGAGTATACAGAATAGGGAATTAATACTGTGTTTAGTACAAAAAGCATGATTCTTTTGGGGTTGTGTTTTCTAATTTTATCCGGGGAGATTTGTTTGTCTGCTCTGTGACGTCTCTTAAAAACGTTGAAATGTTCTCTGTTGGTTTTTCCCTCTGTAGATCAAACCTAGACTCGTTTAGTTGTCATTGCACTGAAATACGTCATGTCAGGGCAAGTGTGCACATGTTCATTTTTATGTAATTCCAACAAACAACCTCAATAAAATTTAAGCAAACTAATTTCTCACATTTTGGAAATCTGCGTGAGGCTGATAATCGTCTTGTAGGAGAATTCTTTTTTATTTTTTTTTTTTTTTACCTTTCTCTTTTCCCAGTAAATAGCTGTAATCAGGAATCCCCCTGATGGTTGTTTCCCAGTGGAGTGTGTACATGTCGAGCATGAGATTGTGTCTCCGCAGCACCTCACAAAGAGTCGTGAATAAAGCGGCTAGACAGCCAGACTCTGATTTTGACGCTTTGTGTTGTGTGTAAAGATCACAGCTTAACTAGTTGTCACATGAGCTCTGGTCCAGTCACGTCAGGTCGGAACAAGTTTTCACAGTTTGAAATAAGGAAAGTGGTTGTTGAACATTACAGTCTAGTCCACGTTGCATGTTTTAGATATAATTTTCTCTCTTTTTTTCGTACTGTAAGGCTCGTCATGTTAAAAATAACCCAGCCGTGGGAGACGTTCATGGGAGCGATGGCTGCGATGACTATCCTGTGTGGTATTTAAAATGACCTTTTAGATAAAAGTAAGAAATCGCAACGTCACATGCCAGATTTCTTTGTTAACTTCATCTGATAATCTCATTTTGACATTTGTATTTATCTTCGTTTTGGGAAATGCACTTCTAGTCCATATGTGTTTCACCAGATGCTCCTATTGCAAATACAAATACTTTATTCAATTCCCCCACAAATGATTCTCTAAGTGAATGTGCTATATATGGACTATAGGATTACATTAATGTTGCACTGGAATTGATGACTGAAACATGCATTTTAGGCGAATTGGCATTGGAAAATTGACCACACGGGTTTGAGTGAATGAGTGAATCAGTGTGTCTCCGCTCTGCAAATGGTTGGCCAGCAATTCAGAGTGTGTATCCTGCCTCTTGAGACAATTTTGAGACACCTAACAGTGTCTTACAAATTAATTCTTGCCCAAAGACGCTGTGAATGGCGCCAGCTCCCTGCGACTAGATGTAGACACGTGTATGTTCATTCTGACTTTGCCCAAGACACAGCAACATTGTTTATAATACGCCACGTCAAAATGTAGCGTCAAACCGGAGAAATGTCAGCTTTTTTGGGGTTTTTGTTACATTTTTGTCCTTGTTAACAGCTGAGGTGTTAAACCATGGTGGTATTCCACTATGATTTTGTAGTATGGGTCTTTACTTCAGATGTCGTAGAGAGAAAGGAAGATGACAAATGTCCATTGGCTGTAATTGTTGCCTGTGTTTAATTCATCCAGACAGAATTGAGTTTGAATAATTCAGCTGTAATCGCTCTTATTAGCAGCCGATACTCTGTGAAGGTGTCACTCAGCCAAACCCAAGCGACGTCAAGCAGACACTGATCCTGTACTTAGAAAGTCCACTAAAGAAAACAACATTTTCTTTACAGCCACTTCTCTATTTGCACTTGGCACATCAAAGACAAGCTTTTACTTATTTTAGACTCCCACATTTTTGCAAGTGTAATGAGATTTTCCCTTCACGTTTATTAGCAGAAATGGGGCAGACTGATGAGATCCATGACCAGAGATTTTGTCTCGGTTGATATCATTAGGCTTCTTACAATTGAGAGTTTTTCTTCCATCAAGACGAACTTTGATCAGCTCTGATTTAGATTCAACAGTGCTGATTTGTCGCTTCAGATGATGTCGCCAGGAAGCTTCTTTGCTCGCATTCAGCAGTTCTTGTCTGCTTTAAAGAGGCATTAAGCAGCGTTTGTGTCCAGGAGGAGCTCACGTGTGCTGAGATCCCTCAACACTGAGATTGTAGAATTGCAGTAGGAATGAAATGATCAATGTAATTCACAATAAGACTGATCTGCCAGTGTTCAGTTGAAAATTGTACCGCCTGTGAACCACAGAATTGATGCATTTCCGCGTTAAGGTTGCGTAAACGCCATTTTGATTTAAGGCAGTGCCATTTCTGATTTGTTCAGCAAGCCAAAAACGCGAGATTCAACCATTTTGATTGGCTAGTAAGTATGTACGTAACTCAAATGTTGAATTTCGGTTGTCGCGGGAGTTAATACCTCGATATCGATGCGATTAAGGTTAATCGTGCAGCTCTATATGTTACTGAATAAAAGCACACAATTTCTTCTTTTTTGTACAAATCTTATCACTTTTTGAGAAAATCCAATACAGTACACAATAAAAAATCAAAGATTTTTGTATGAACACGCAAATGTGTTGTTACAATGATCGAGTGACATGAAAATCTATGGCCAGCCAGTATCCGCTTGTCTTTAAACAAGAAGTACTGTACGAATACAATATTGACTCTTAAAACTATACCAAATACAAATGGAAAAACTCCTGTGCATTAATCTTACCTCTGTGTTAATTCTGTCAAATATTCTTCTCGTTTTGCAACTACAATAATTTGTGCTTCAGTGAAACCAAGCAATGGCACTAAATCCTCAACAACACATTAAACAAACGCAATGTTCTTATTGGTCAGACAGTTTTTAATGAATTTCTACGAGGTTTTTAGTGTTTCTACTTCTATTACTTCTATTAATATAATATATATTGTATTAGTGTGATAGACAAATCAATAAGCGGTGTCTGTAATTGTTAGCAGCATTGCTTGCTGTAGTTTTGCACAATTCCAGCGCCCCTGCTGTTTAAAAAATGTTCTGCAGTGTTTGAAATCCTCGCACAATTTCCTTGTTGTCCTGTGTTGTGCGCACCACTACATCTTTATTTAAAAGGCAAGTCTGCTGAGATGCTGATGATGTGTCTTGTGTTCAACCAAAGGTCAGCGGGAGACATGCAAACTGTCACTTCCTGTACGAGCTGCAGATGGCTGAGAAGGAATGTGTGGGGACGCTGGTGGATGAGCTGCCCCTGCACAACACAGGTACATTCACACACACACACACACACACACACACACACACACACGCATGCACGCAAGTAAGGTCAACTGCTCCGAACAAAAAACACTTAAGAATAATAGAGAACAAAAAAATCTTCTGAAAAACATTTCTAAAACACCCCCCCCACACACACACACACACGCACACACACACTTGTAAAAATAAATGTCTGTAAGTGTGCATTTCTGTGTACTGAATGTGTACTGTGTGTGTGTGTGTGTGTGTGTGTGTGTGTGTGTGTGTGTGTGTGTGTGTATTTGTGTAAGTAAATTGTCAAATGTACAATTTGTGAGCATAATTTTTAAATTTTATTCTCAGCATTATGTTTGTCATAAAGATTTACTGAATTTTATATAAGATGTATACGACATTTTGTACTAATAAAATATGTTCTTAATATTATATAAACAAAACATTGATTTATATATTTTTGTCTTTTGTTTTGACTCCAAAGGTGATCTCACAGTTTCTTTCGGGTTTTTAAACAGCACAAGTTTTAGAGGACGTTTGTTCGTTTCCCAGCTTCTGTGCAGCATGTGCTCAGTGTTCAGCCCTTTGTGAAGGGTTTCATCCCAAAGGTTTTGTGATCATCTGTGCTGTTTTCTGTATGATATGTTGTCTGTCAGCTGGCAGATGTTAGAATGGATGATGTTTATTTCCAGCAGATATTATACACAACTCCTGACCAATGAAAAGGCTAAATGGAGTGTCACGTCCCAATGGAGAGACTGGGAAAGTGGTTTAGGCGGTTTAACACATCCCACGTTTGTGCTGCTGAGAGCTAACCAATCAGTGTGCATGTTTACTGTGCTTTAAACAATGCTAGGCGAGTGATGTGAAGTGTTTTTCTGGGGTCGGATTCCGTTTCCCTCTCTAAGGCCATCTGTCTCAGAGAAGATACAGCTGTCTCAGTGATCCAATATGTGGAAAATTGTCCTGGATATATAATCTTGCAGAATAGTAGCTTTAGAATGAGATCAAGGAAATTAATAGGAAGATTTTAATGTAATCACATTTTAATCACATTTTATGATTTTAGTTTGCAAAGCAGAGTTGAAGAATAGATGCGTGTCGGCAACATTGCTTTTCATCCTGATATGAATAGATGATGATTCATCTGCAGAAAATTGACTTTTCAACTTTTGGGTGTTTTATTTGAGTTTTATATGGAAACCTGTTTCCAGCACTGAAAACTAAAGAGTTATTCCTATTTTATCTCTGGAATGTGAATTAAAAACTCATAATTGTGACTTTATCTCAGAAATTAAATACTTCTGAGAAAATTATCATGTTATAGTTTCACTTTATTTGCACTTAATATGAACTTTGTGCCTTATGAAACTTATGAACTTATGAAATATGTGCCTTTCATTAAGCATGGATAAGAAGATTCCCTCGTGGTGTTAGAACGTGGTGTTAGAAAGGGAAATGTCACTGAGATTTTCAGTCATCCAGGTGGACCAGTCTGAGGTTTGTGTCAGTTCTGCAGGAGCCAGTTCAGTGTTCATTTCCTACAGTAGGAGAAATCCTTGATGGAGTGTCCCATGGTTCTGTGCTGTTTGCATGTTGGTGTGATCTGGTTTTGTCTTCTGGCTTTGTTTCCCCACAGGCTGCAGGGGAATGTGGGATAATATTTCCTGCTGGCATCATGCAGATTATGGAGAAGTCGTGGTCAATACTTGCCCTGCTGCTCTTAAGAATCTGTTCACCAGAGACGGTAAGAGTTATCAGTGCATTATTGCTGTTATTATCATCACATAGTACATGGCATGAAATGACCATGGGGCTGGGGTTTTATTTTAGGCCATTTTTAGGTTTTAAATAATGAATTTGCATTGTGTTTGTTTGTTTGTGTGTGTGCATCCATGCATGAGTGTGTGAGTGTGTGTGTATCTGTGTGTGTGTGTGTGTGTGTGTGTGTGTGTGTGTGTGTGTGTGTGTGTGTGTGTGCGTGTGTGTGTGCATGTGTGTGTGTGCGTGTGTTTGTATTGATAATTGGGTGTATGCACAGATGCTTTAAAGAAGTCTGATAAAAGTTTTTTATTTTTTATTTTTTAATATTTTTAACTTTAATTTATGAAACTGAATTGATTTTTTGTTTTCTATTATTCATAATGAACTTCAGGTGCGTCATTACAGTATCAATATCAATAAAATGAAATTTAGTACGTATCTGAATTGCCACTACATGAAACACAATATGACCGTGGCATGATCATGGGTGAGGTCCAGAACCCAGTAGAACCAAGTGCAAGTTACAAATGTTGGTAACAGTTTAAGATGTAGATATTACAAATATAATTCCATAACCCTTTAGTTTCAATTACTGACATTTCACTTATTATTGTGATAATTATATAAGCAGCAATTGCAAAAACATGGATCCTCAGTATATCTGTACATCCCAGAATTAATTTCAATCTGGCCTGAACATATTTACTTGTTTAGAGTAAAGGCCGGTTTTATAATCTGGAGTGTTGGTAAGGGAACCGGAGGAGTAAATGAGTGAGTCACGTCCATCCCCGTCTGCTCAGACATGCTCAATGACCCGCGGATCCCAGCCCAGGGCTTGTCAGTCTGGCCCGACAGCTTCTATTTTCAGCCCTGATGAGTGCGGATCAACCTGCTTGCTGAGAGAGGTCAGACAGGAACCCACCAACACCCGCTGCTCCTGGAAATCAAGAAGCCAATTTATCCCAGAACATCTGGAAACCAATGCTGACCTGTGGCTTCCCAACGTGCAATTATCATTTTCAATCCGGCTTTCTAATGCAAAGCTGAACTTTTCACATGATGAATCATGATGGCCATCATTTCTGCTCCATTAGCTGTTACCCTAAATGTTTTCAGCTGCGTTTCTCCACATAAAACAGAGGAGGACTGCGAATTCTCGGACTGCTGTGTTTGAGGCTGATGGATGGTGGGAGGTGGAGTGGATACAGAATATGCCTCTCTCTGGCTTCAGGTGGATGTGCTGGAAATTCCGCATCACGTGGTTCTTGTCAAAGTTTTTCCGTGGGGAGAATAAAATTACAATGTTTTGTTTTCATCTAAACTCAGTTCTGGTTCTGAATGATCAGACATTTGAAAGTCCACGAAGCAACAAAGTGCCTTTATTTTTCTTGTGTGGTGTTGTGCAAATTGTTATTTGTTATTTATTTTTTATGTTTTGTTGCTTTTCCCCTGAATGTCCTTTTTGGTAGAATTTATAATCTACATTTGTAAAACATAAATTAACGTGTGTTTATTAACGTGTAATAAGGTGTGTCATTGAAACATCGTTTTTCATATTTTATTTTCACATTTCGAATTTTACTATATTTTCAGCAAAGCACCTTGAGATTTGCTGTTTTAAATTGAACAAGTAAAAAAAAACAAGCATGCTTGTAATGTTAATTTATTACGTTTTTGCTAGGTTTTTAGTTGAAAAAAATGGGCTCCATAGTATAACATCTAAAGTGTCACTGTATAAATGAATGTAGTTCACGCAAGAGCACACCAGCTTCCTCAGAAATCAAATTAAGTGACATCAAAACTGGAGTGTGACAGGTTTTTCTGTGGCTCATTCTGTGGATGTGGAAAATTACAGTGTTTTTCTGTCTAGTAGTTAATGTCATGCCAGAGTGGGACTGATGAATGAAGAGCATCCTTCTGTAAAGCTCACGAGCTGCACAAAGCTCGGCGTGGGGGCTTTTGTGCGGACAGGCGGTCTGACATTGTGCTCCCGCAGATCACTTATGCTTCTGGACAAATGCATGTTTGATTATTGACTGCTCTAAGAGACCTCGTTCACGGACCCCCGTGAATGTGATGAATAAACGGCCTGGTTCAGGCGAGTGCGGGTTGCTCTAAAGCCGGGATCTGTTTGAACAGACACGCTTCTGTCGGGCTTTTGTAGGCATATGAACTGGAACTGCCAGTTTGCACGTCTGGGTTTCCTCCGTGTTTGTGTGTGTGGGTGTGTGTTTGGGGATTTGATTCATGGTGGACACTGGACTAAAATAATCTCCATGTTTATAAATGCCAGTAGAGTTTGCATTCTCCTGATAGAGTTTACTACTCTGCCTCTCTCTCTCTCTCTCTCTCTCTCTCTC
>SOMO01000019.1:89919-108270 GCA_028128575.1 Paedocypris carbunculus | reverse complement strand
ACACAAATTAATACACACAGAAAAATTAAAGCTTCACCTAAAATCAAATGTGTTATTTGGATATAAAAGAAACAATACAATGTCTCCATTGTATCTCCAAGTCATTTTATCTGGCATCTCTTGTGCACATAATGTGGTGACGTTTTTTTTATGTGACTCGGCAAACTGTTACCAATACAGTACGTATTTTAAAAGCCTACAGTAATTTGTGTTCAACGGCGACGTTTGTTTTTGTTAAATTGTGAAACAGCGCCTCTGCGTGGACGTGCTATGAAAGAACGATTCTTTTGTTCGTACTTCAATAAAGCTTTACGCTTTTGAACGGGCCGAGCTACGCATGCGCGTTGCTAAGTGTTCTAGCTGAAGGGGAGTTGGTCGTCCACTAACTACTCGTTTCAGAGGTTTAATAATCATCAGATTGTTTAAATAGTTTCTGTTCTTTCGCAATTATACAACAGTATTTGACTTGGTGTAAGGATATACTCCATTTACAAGAAATATGCCGAAAAACAAAGGTACGGTTGCGTGAAATATGTTAGCATGGACTTTAGCCGTTAAGTGCTAGATCGTGTTCTGTCCGGGTTCCGGATCATCGGTTTGACTGTTTTTATCGATGTAATGTCTTTAAAATTCATTTAATTCACATTTAAAGCGTTCGTTTTGTATTATTGCTGCTGTCAATGACATAATTGTATGATACTGTATGATATTGATCGATCAGTGTGCCGTCTGTGGCCTTTTAACGCCGATGTTAAAGTGACTGCGTTGAATTGTTCTTGTTATTTTGTATAACGTAAAATTCGATTCCTAAGATTTTTGGATTCTGGACTCGGTCTCTCTCTCTCTACTATTAATGACGAACCACGAGATCATGACATTTTTTTCATTAGTGAAGACACATAAACTCCACTGTCTCTCTTTACGCTTTTGAGGGAAGTGGGCATTTGTAAGGTCGTATTTCTAATCATGTCTAATATTTTATTAACTTGTAGTGTATATCCTGACACATGTGTCACGTGTCTAATCATCGTCCTGTGTTTCTAGGTAAAGGAGGAAAGAACCGGCGACGTGGTAAGAACGAGAACGAGTCGGAAAAAAGAGAGCTGGTCTTTAAAGAAGATGGACAAGGTTGTTCATGTTGTAGAACATCAGTTACAGTTCTGATTCATTCTCCCTAAGCGTCCGTTCTTTCTCTTCTAGAATATGCTCAGGTCATCAAGATGCTGGGGAATGGCCGGTTGGAGGCCATGTGCTTTGACGGAGTCAAGCGGCTTTGTCACATTCGAGGAAAGCTCCGGAAAAAGGTTCTGTGAAGCTTGTGTAATTGGTGTTTGTCTGTTGGCTGGTTTGTCTGGTCTCGGGCGTAATTTATCACTCCAGTCCGACTGTAAGTGTGAAGGTCTGTAATCTGTCTCTGTTCTGTCTGTCAGGTCTGGATTAACACATCAGACATCATACTCATTGGATTAAGAGACTACCAGGTATGTGAAACTCTGTCCAGTCAACCCGTGCTTTTGACCAAGTCAGATTCAGATTGGTCTTCACGAGTGTTTTTTGCTGTGATCTCCTCAGGATAACAAAGCTGATGTCATTCTGAAGTATAACGCGGATGAAGCTCGCAGTCTTAAAGCCTACGGAGAACTTCCAGAGCACGGTATGTGCGCTCCATTCTCTCCACAAGATCTGAATCCTAGTTCTGTTGACATGTTTTTGTGTTTAATCCTGGTGTTTTGCAGCTAAAATCAACGAGACGGACACCTTCGGGCCCGGTGATGATGACGAGATTCAGTTTGATGACATCGGTGATGATGATGAAGACATAGATGATGTAAGTGCGAGCGTACATCCCTGAAAATCACATCTCTGCTTCTGAGAGTGCAGGAACTTTTTGTTGCATGTTCTTTGTTTCTGACACCACTTGTTGTTTTTCAACAGATTTAGGAAGATCGTGTCCCCAATCCCCCTGCACTTCAACCCTCCATAAGAGAACAACCAGAGCCTGGAGATTGAGGCATCTCTGAGTAACCACATCAACTGCAGTGTCACCCTCAGTCCAATTAGTTATCTTTTAATGTATTTATTTTGATTTCACATCGGGTGGAATTTAGTTTCAAGTACAGAATCCCTGGATTCGCAATAAAGAGATAACCAATTTTATGCTTGGTCTTGCAGTCTGTATCCTAGTAGAAATCCCTAGCCTCAGAGGAACTCTCGTTTTTCTGACCCGTATAAATCTGGACTGTTCTGCAGGAAGCTTTGCTCTGCCTCCATCTTTGTGGTGAACGGACTGTGTAGGGCTGATGGTGAAATGCTAAAACTATACCTTAGATTTCATCATCCCGACCCATTTTACAAACTTGATGCAACTAGTCAATAAAACAATCAATGCCTGACATATTTTCTAATTTGCACATGTCGTTTTCTTTTTATTTTAATAAGCATCATTTACGTCTCAAATAGAACTGGATCTTCATGATTGTGGTTGCACCCGCCAAAACTGTGGATGAGCTGCTGCTGCTGCTTGTAGTTGTAGGTGTTTTTTTGTGTGGATGCTTCTAGTTAATCAGATAAATTTGAACCTTATTTTGAAATAAATTTCAATATGTTTCAAAATTCGTTTGCGGCTTTAATTCTCGTTTGAAGGTCTGTGTATAACATTTGTGTTGGTGTGTGAGAACATAAACACAGGAACATTATTATTAATAGTAATCTTCTGGTGACAAGTGCGTTGTAGATTAATTTATTCCTCTTGAGTGTCTGTAGCTTCAGGCTTGAGTTTCGTGAGTCACTGTTTCCTTCATCACGTGTGGTGCAGTGTGAAATGAAGAGGACCTATAGCTACAGCTTTCACATGTCTGACAGACGCGCACGTTTCATGGAAATGTGGGATGAAAAGATGAGTTTGCAACGTCCATTTAAATAATAACTCTCGACGATGTCAGACACATAGTCAACCTTTAACCTTGTGGATTTTTTATAAATCCTGCTTTTTTTTTTAAGCAAACGCACATTGCCTGCGTGTTTCCAGTCACGTTCAATTAAACGTTTGTATAGAAAAAAAAATACCATTTCCGTCCAACGCGCATCTGTCCAGTTTTCTATTTATAGCGCTGTGTAAACAATGACGTAATTTGCTGCTCGTGTCTGAGTCTCTTACGCTCGAGCGCGCTCGTCACGTGCTGATTGGCCGAGTGGATTGTAATTTATCCTCGTTCCTTTTACGCTGCTGTCGTTTTCTCGAACTGAATCAGATATAAACCTGGCGCTTTAATCCATGTGGGATGATGCTGTAGATTACGAATGGCTTCCGAACTCTGATTTGTGGATTACAGAAAAACAGATTCACGAAATGGCCACGCTCGTGGAAAATCTAGCAGGTTTGATTCTTTATATTTTGCATGAAAAACGTTCATTGTATTTTGCTCCCGTGCTATTTTTGCAATTGTCTGTAAAACTGTTCGCAAGGATGAATATCGGGGACAGCTTTATCATATGGCGACGTTGTCATAGAAACACGGATGTCAAGGATCGCGTGCTAAACTCACCTGCTCAGGTTAAACTGTGTTAAATATGCGGTCGTAAACGAGGATCTGGTTTCACTTGCAAATATCTGTAGAATTACATTATCCGTAGAATGAGTAAAGCTGAGTAATAATAGGATAAAATAGCACAATTTAAATATTTTACTTTAAATATTATATAGATCAAGTAAAATATTTATTGAATAATGGCAAAACACGATGAATTAATCACCTGAACAACTGTGTCATTGAAATTCCTGACAATTTTTTTTCAATTCAAATTAACTGTTTGGTCAAAACTCACAGTCATTATATTACATCCTGCAAACGATTTGACATAAAATTAACCNATTTATTAAACGCTTTTTAGAATGAGCATCCAAGTTCAATTTCTTAATCAAAGACACTTCAATTGTGGAAGCAGCCGATTGAATAAATCAGTGAAGTGAATTAATAAAGAGAATCAGTGAAATTGATTATTTATATAAATCATTGAAATTAATCAGTGAAGGGAATTAGGGATGTGAATCAGTGAACATAGATCAGCTAGATCAGTACGATGAAATGAGTCAGTACGTTGAATTGAAGTGAATCAGTGAACATAGATCAGCTAGATCAGCTGTGTGTCTTCTCTGGTAGAAAGAACACAATCCTTGACTTGAAAGAATCAGTAACATAATTGGGTGACAAAAAAACTGTGAAATGAGTAAAATTAATGAGTGAAAGGTGAAGCAGTCAGGCCTATGTGTGTGTCCAGCGGTGCAGGAGCGATCTCTCTGGGAGAAGAATCACCGATCTCAGCAACAGTACGAGCGCTTGGTGGTGGAGCGAGGGAGGCGTATGGAGGAGCAGAAGCAGAAGGATTTGCTCCGACGGTTAGCTGTGGAGGAGAAGAGGAGGCAGCAAGTAGAGGAAGAAAAGGTCAGAGGTCACTACATCAACTACAACTACATCATTACACACTTTTTTTGGTAGAGTGAGAGAGAAAGAGCGAGAGAGAGACAGAGAGAGAGAGACACAGAGAGAGAGAGAGAGATGGGGGGGGTGAGTCAGAGAGAGAGAAAGAGCTTCCGATGTTTGTTCATATTGATTGAAATCCTTCCTCATTCAGTCGCTGTAATTATTAGTGACTCTCTGCTAAAATGACCTTGGGCTCCTCGTAATATGTTCTTAAACACCTGTAGCCAATCAAAGTATGCCTGCATATATCAACATTGATGTGAGGTTGAAGTGGATCAATGCCATGCGGGTGTGGTGCTTCAGACTGCTGCATCAGTACAATCTCTCCTCAGATGACTCCAGTGAATTCTGCATTCTCTGCATCTGCAGTGGAGTCTGACCCGCATCAGCAGCCGCTTCTTACAGAGCTAGAAACCATCCCCTGTGTGCGAGCAGTTTCCCAGATCTAAAGATTGATTACATTTCCCGAAATCAGTCAGTATGTCACAGTAACAAACAAGCGGCGTGCAATAAATGATGGAGAATAAGAGAGAGCGAGGAAGGTGTTCCAGAAAATGCATGAAAGGTGTGGTGATAGAGAGAGAGTCAGAGAAATGCAGACTTCCGGATATCACTGCATGGAACAACTTGTGAGCGGATGAGGGAGGGTAGACTTACAAACAGAGAGAGAGAGAGAGAGAGAGAGAGNAGGGAGGCGGCGGTTGGAGAAACACAATACCAGTTCCTCGTCGTTTAGCGGAAGACCGGCAGAGGAGGAGACAGGAGAGGTGGTCGCCATGGAGCAGCCAGCCTCATCCGCATCCTCCCGCCGCCGTAGCGACAGCTCAGTCAGAGAGTTTCTTTTCTTTCCTGTTTTGGAACGCAACGAGCAGGAGCGACTCGAAGCGCTGATGCGGCGGTCCACGGAGCGAAACCTCCAGGCGGAGCAGAGGCCCAAACGATGGACGTGGGGAGGCGCCGCCGGCGCCTGCGAGGGTGAGTCCCGAGTGTGTGACAGGGTGTGCCTGCTCTGCAGACCGCGTCGGTTTTTCAAATAAGACCGAATTTCCTTTCGGAGCGCACAGGCGAAAGAGAGAGAGCGAGAGAGAGAGAAAGAGAGATCTGTTGCTGATTAAAATGTCCTCAAGCTTCGCGCTCGGTTTCAAGGTTCGCGCAGTCAGCACCTGATTCATATCACAAACCGGAGGCTCCATAAATCGTCTGGGCGTGAGGACAGTCTGCGTGAAAACATCGATTGTGCCGTTTCAGCTTGGCAAACACCATCAACCGAGCTGTCATGGGCCCACTGCATAGCTGATGGCTGCTTTTAAATAGAACTTTGCACCAATCTTGTTTGAAGTTTTGTTTCCTGAGCATCAGACCTGAGACCGAGATACATGCTCATCTTTTGGACAAATCTGCATCTTTCCAGCCAGATGCCAGAAGCACCACCCAGATTCTGTGGTGCATTCATAACGGCATCAATTATTTACCATCCGAGAGCCAAACAGTCTGAAGTCTGACTCCAGATCCTCGGAACAGGCTGATTAGAGGATTCCTGCTGTGATGTGATTCCTGTTTTGAGATTATACCTCTTGTGCAGTTGTTGGGACGCGAACCACACACAATTTTTATCACTTTTGTTTTCATTTTTGTTGTTGTTTATATCCAAATGATTTTTCATCGTGTGCCATGCAGATCTTCTCCCTGACACAAGATGGCAGTGTACAGCTCTGCTCTTGTTACTATATGAAAAAAACTAAATTGTTCAGCATTTACCTTTACTTAATGCATTTTACAGGTTTTTCTTGGCAGTCATGTTTTACTGTAACCTTAATAGCTGTTGTAGAAATACTCAACATCAACAACAGTACAACAGTATTTAGTCCCAGAACCCAAACATTGCTGGATTGAAATTATCTTCGCTATTTGTTTTATATAATTTGTCAATTGTAATACTAATAAAAGGTAGATAAAATAATAAACCAATAGCATCCAACAACCTTTTTTAAAATAAAAGGGCTTTTTGTGTGAGTGTGCAGTGAGTCATTAATGTCTGAGATAATCTGGGGGTCTGCGTTCTGATGACATCAGTCACCCGATGCATGTTTGCCTGCTCTGAGGTATTTCATCTTGCAGTCATTTGTATTACCATCCTGCTTTTTTACTGAAACGCTCCTGCGGGAAACCGTGCACCTGCCCAAAAAACTGCCGACCCAACGTATTTCACAGAGTCAAAGTGTTGTTCCACACCACAGACCGCGACCTTGTGAAATACAGTCTCTTGATCTCAAGCACTTTTCCTTTGGTCTGACCTTAACTGACCCTAGCTCTTCTTTTGCTTCAGCTTCCCCCACCACTGACCCCAAAGCTGCCAGCAAAGCCAAACACGGTACTGAGGCGCTGTCACTTCCTGTCGTGCTCGTTGTGTGGCATTTGACTCGTGTGTGTGTGTCCGGTGTTTTACGTGCTTTGTGATGTTCTGCATGAGCATGTGATCAGTCTGGTGAAGAATATATAAAAATGTGATCCAGGAAAAAGCGTTATTTGTGATTTTTATGTCTGGTTGTACATGCTAAAAAGTGGACAACCCAACAAAACTATTTGTGTGTTTAAAAACGCTCACAATACTTTGTAAAAGGTAAATGACAATGGCAAACTTAAATATGTTCGTCAGTTGGTACAGATGACAACACAACTTTAAGACAGAAACCCAGCGTTGGAGCTGATTACCCGGGCCTAGTGTGTGTTCTGCAGCAGAATTCTGAACAGCTGCTTTTCACTTGCGGTGAATTATGACATGAGACATGACTGGTGGTGCGATCACACCAATGTGTGTCAGCTCCAGACCTTTTTTTCTGTTCTTTGTTTTTTTGGGTGTAGTATTTGTATCATATCGTATTGTTATAAAAGACAAATGTCACGGCCGGGAACCATCTTGTATAATTTACAATTTTTTACATAGTCAGTGTAAGTAACGACTGCAGTTTCCTGTCTGACATTGAAAGGGGAAATAGATCTTTCTGACCTACACTGAAGGAGAAACCAGAGCGTGTCTAGGGAGCAGAAGGGCTTTTCATTACTGCCTGTTACTCACAAAAAGATGTTTTACCATCATGCTGAGCATCTAAAGCAGGGTCTTTTGTTTAAAGCAATATACAAAATGATTGTGGGATGGAACTTATTTATATATCTCAAAAACCTAAAATGAGTGACCTGAAANTTCAGATCTTTCAGTTCCAACTTCTTTGATCTGTGAATTAATTAAAATTTAAATCAGAATGGAGTTTAATTAAAAGGAGTCTGACAAAGTCCAGAGGGAGTTTTTTCTGGAACATTTGAAAGCTACTTCATCTGCTGTCACATCATCTTTGTGACAAAGCATGTTTTTGTAAAGTGAGTAAATTGTAGTATTGGAAGCTAGAGGATATTTGTTCTGATTGTGTGGAATCTTTAACTTTGTGTGTGTGTTTGTTTGTGTGTGTGTGTGTGTGTGTGTGTGTGTGTGTGTGTGTGTGCGCGCCTTCTGTTCATGCTGAAACCTTCTGCAGTCCCAGACTTCATGATTCTGCCCGAGTCTTCTGAGTCTCCGCTGATCAGACACACTTCTATGAGAGAAAAAGGTATTTCTTGTTGAGTATTAACCAATTTCTTTCTTCTCTGCATCACCCCCTGTGTAATGTATGAACCCCAGTGTCTTGTGTTTATGCCCGGTTAGCGTCCCCCAGCCCTCACCGCTCTCCCTACAGGGCGTCCCCCAGCAAAGCCGATCGCAAGCGCGTCAGTGCGTCCTTCTGCGAAGACTTCAGGACCCCCAGATCTCCCCAGGTCCTCCTCCTTCACCAGACTGACTTGATTTGTCTAATATGGAAAACATTTTAATAGCAAATCATTGTGGTACTAACTAACTACCAGGAGAAATAACTAGTAAAACTTCAATAGAAATTGTGTATAAAACTTCGATAATATTATGTGAATCAATAGGTAAACTTGATTCCATTATTATTTTCGTAATCAACATGAAGAAACTTTGAACATAGTCAAAATTTTTGTTGCAAGTACAATTCAAGAAAGATCCAATTTAAGTCTTATTTTTATTATAGACTGAAAAAGCTGAAATAAGCAGCTCTCAAACTCCTACTGACTCATCTATGAAGAAGCTTGACTCTCCTGCGACACCCATCAGAAGTTCTTCCACTCACAAGACCCCGAGTACCCCCAAAAGGTTTACCTTTATACTGGTTTTCAAGAGGTTTCTGAAAGGATCATCTTTCAACTCATCATTGTCTTCTTCAGATCCAAATCTTGCAGGAGCCGCATCCAGTCTCCGGCCTCTCCAGGACAATTCCCCTCTTCCCCACTGAGACACAGATCCATCACTCCCAGCTTCGAAAACAAGAGGTGGGATGGGGAGGAGAAAGGCTCCCTGGAGAGCAAAGGCACTCTCGAAAGAAAGACTTCCAGAGCTGAGAGAATCCCTAAATCTTCCAGCAAGGAGTTCCGATACCATGCAGGTACAACATGTACTTTAAGAGTTTGAGTTTGAAACCCCTTAATAACACTCAAATCACACCCTAAATGAATAATAATTACGTTACATAAAATACATTACTAATAAAAAAGTGGTTGATGCAACAGAAAGTGTTGCATCTGCAAGATCTGAACACGTTTTCATTTAAAATGGTGGATGCCGGAGGGACTGTGCTTTTGACCTGTCTGATCTGGAGTCTTCTGCCTCACTAATTCAGAGTCTCCCGTGACTCCCACTGGGAAAGCAGGGACAACTGATGCCGAGGAGGCTTCTAGACTGCTGACCGAGAGAAGACGCCTGGCCAGAGAACAGAAGGAACGGGAAGAGAAGCTACGGCTAGAGGAGGAGGAGAAGAAGTAGAGATATATGCACTTTTATCTGTGTGTGACGCTTACACACGACTTCAGTGATCTTCATGGTTTTCTCCATAACTCCCTGATTCAGAGTTGAGGAGCTCCAGAGGCAACAGCACGAGGAGGAAAGACACCGACATGAGCAGGCTGCTCAACACGCCGAAGACAAGCACAGCCTGAGAGAGCACGAGGGCAGAACACCGAAAGAACTCAGGTGGAAAGAGCTGCAGGAAGACCTGGAGAGACAGGTCAGGAAAACCTCTCTAAACGAGGAAAAAACGCTGGGGAGAACCTGGCTCACTGTTGCCAGTCTCCTCTGGCAGACAGACAGGACTTTATTCATTCCACTTGGGGACATGTTTCATTGTGGTGGAAGAGTGTGATATTGATGTATGTGTGCAGAGTGTGATTTTTAATAGAGTGTGTGTGTGTGTGTGTGTGTGTGTGTGTGTGTGTGTGTGCAGAGAGAGGAAGCAGTGCTGAGGGTGCATAGGGAGGCAGACAGGAAGAGACGAGAGAGGGAGCTGCTGAAGATTCAAGAGGAGGAGGAGCGACACCAAAGAAAGAAGGTGTGATGCTCTTTTTCCATTACAATCCAAGTTGGTGACATTTTAATGTACATTACTAGTTTTACAATACTGTTTCAATTTATAGAATATCATTTTGTTGAGAGAATACTAACTTCTTCGTAATGTGGTCATGTCTTTTTCTGCAGCGTATTGAGGAGATTATGAAAAGGACAAGAAAAACGGATGAATCAAAGGTAAAACTTTGAGATCTTTATCCTCTGTTTTCACATGTCAGTTTTTGTCTAACATAAAAAATTGCTTGTCGTTGTCAGAAAGAGGAAGGAGCGATGGAAACAGCAGTTCTGTCTTCACCCTCAAAGTCTGAAGGTAGTTTGAATAAATACATAAATTGGATGTGCTTAGCTCACACAAAGTGAGTACCCAACATATTGTCAGGAAGTTTCTTCAACAGACAAAAAAATAACTACTGTATGGTTCAGTTATAATGTCGTTTGTCTTGTTCAGTGACTGACAGTCCAGCAAACACTGAGTCTCCAGTCATTTGCCTTGAATCTCTGGAGGCAAAAAGCATTGGAATGGATGATCTCTCAGACGGCGTCCAGTCCATGGATGTCAGGTTTGTCCAGCTCTGCAGAAGCAGCTTGTTTCACATGCATTATTTCCCATTATAAAACAGGAATGTTAAGCTAATATTTACCACATTATTGTAAGTAAATTACAAATTATTGTTATCACTGACATCACAGTTATTGGTGAACTCAAATTTATTGGTAATCAAATGCAGATTTACCTTTGAGAAACTTGAGACGCATGACAACGTTTTGCCAAAGGCAAAAGAAAATGCTAAAGTAGCTTTTCCAAAGAAAAAGAAGATCCTTTTCTCTGGATTTGAACTCACAACATTTAGGGTCTGGTAGCATTCACTGTTTAAGCACTAGGGATGATGATGCTGATTATCATGATGATGATGATGATGAGGATCTGACTGTTTTTACAGAATGACCACAATAACTAAGCATCAAACTAAATTGTGTTTCCTCGCAGCCCAGTGTCTCGTGATGACATTCCAGTGTATTCTCCTGTCAGCATGAATTCTGTGGCTCTGGGTGAGATCCTGGCTCTGACTCGGCAGGTCTCACGTCCTGAAGTTGCTGCTCCTGCCTTTGGCGACTGCAACAAGAACCTACTCCGGGACTGCGGCAGCACTGCTATTGACTCGGCTCTCTTTAAGAGTCTCAGACCAACCTCAGACAAGCTCAACACTTAAGGGTTCGCTGATTTTTATCAGTTGCATGAAGTAAAATGTGTGTACAGTGAACCCTCGCTATATTGCGGTTCGACCATCGCAGATTCACGACTTTGCTGACTTTTTTCATTACGTATGTATATATTATAAAATAAATACATCGCGGATTTTTCGAAAATTTGGAAAATGGCCGCGATATATGAAGACTCCAAATTACATCTGCTCTTACTGATGGTTCATTGAATTACATATGACATAAAGTTCAGTACAAAAATTAATAAAACACAAAAAGAGAATGTTCCAATGCTGATAGATGACGAATCATCTCCCAAGTTTTGTAATCTAGAGTGTGATTGGTGTTTTAAACGCTTCTCCAATCCGCAGCAGCTTGGCTTGTCTCCGACCAGTAGCATCTTCTCGCGGCCACTTTGTTTGCCGCTCTCGTAGATGCTGCTACATTATTGTGCAACTTAATAATATCATAATAATAATAATAATGAGTATTTGTAAGGCGCTTTTCACAGTTTTAACTGTCTCAATGCGCACAATTATTATAATGATTCCTATCATGTTTACCTATAATGATAACTTCAACTTGTTCTGTAATAAATGTAAATATGGTGTCCCTACTTAGCAGATTTTTAGCTATTAGCTGAAAGGTAAGGAATCTACCGCAGTAAACAAGGGTAGAACGGAACGGAGAGAACGGAACGTGTTTATGTCAGTTTCGAGCACACACACACACATGAAAGTTGATTCTGATCCAATGATAATTTTTTCTTCTGTGTTAATTCTTTAGAGACGGCTGAAGCTCAAGCTGAAGGCTATGTTTGAGCTGAGGCATTTTCTCTGTGCCTCAGTTCTGTAATTTCCACCTGCTTGAGGCCCTTCTCTTCCTTGATATTCCACCAGGAGAACCAGATCTGAATGTTAATAGTCAAGAAGTCAAGAAGGAACATCCTTATGGCTGATCCTCACACACTTAAGATAAACGTTTGCCTGCGTTCACACAATTTCACTGTAATATAACCAGACATGACTGTGTTAGTGCTCTCTTAGTGGTCCTTTACTTCTTCTTCCTGTTCGACCTGTAGTTCACAGTGAGACGTGTAGCAGCACAGTGTGTGGTTTCTTCTCTTCGGTGGCATTAAGGCGGTTTGTGCCGAGTCTGCTGTGTACTGTGTTGTCTGGCTGGACGTTTGCAAGCGGTGTACTATATAAACCTGTTTCTCCTCAGCATCGTCCCAGAAAGCCGAGCTTGGTCGTCTGAAAGTTAATATGAGTCTTGATTTCAGATGTGTTGTGTGATATTAACTCCCTCACCGCACAGGGATCCATGTATTGCTCGTAGCAGAGCTTCTGGGACGTGCTAGCAGTATTGTAATGTATATTATTGTCTTTACTGTTTAACAAGAATTAAAAGCGCAAATACACAGAATTTTGTAGTAGCGTTTTCTGTTTCAAATCATTTGTAGTACATCACCCTTGCAAAAAGAAAATTCCATTACATTAAGTAGCGTATGTGTATGATAAATTGATTCCCAGGTGTCATATTTGCACATAGAGGGCAAGATGTGGTGCTGTTCTGCCAGTTCCAGATCCACGGGGATGGATATGATAATAATTCAGAGTTTGTGTCTGCTTACTGTTTCAAAAGCATTCTTTGCTTTGATTTCATATTAGTTTACATATTGTGTGATTGAGTACTAAGAGAAGAGAGAGGAAATTAAACGTGACCAGAGTCACTCTTTGTATAAATAAGAACAAATAAATCATACATTTATAGACTAACCGCAGTTTACCTGGAGTAGAAACCTTCACCTCAGACAATAAGCACTACTAATTCAATTTGTGTACGTTTATTGTTAGAAACAAGTTTACTTTGTTAAAACGAGAATGGAAAGTGTTTTTATTGAAACGTACATGGTCTATAGGTGGCGGTAGCGGTTCCGTTGTTTGTTACATACACCGGAAGTTACATTTTCTTCCGGGCCGCATGCGTGTGTATGGAACTCTGGGTCAAGCCAAACGATTTGAAACATTCGTTTGCGTTTGTTAAGAACAAATTAATCGTCGATTTGAGTCATCCATCGTTTAGATTTCTATCTTGGTTTATTTTCTCGAGGTTGGTTCCTTGTTTTGCAAGAAACTGGTATTTTGGTGGAGGCATCGTCTGGTTGCTTCAGGAGCCTGTCGCGTGCGGTAACTATGGCCCGCTTGTCTCCCGCTCTCTGTTCTTTATAGTCAGCAGGTTTCTTTTTCGTGTTTTTTTTTTTTTGTTTTTTTTTTTTTTTTAAACACGGTGTAGCTTTAAAATGTTGGTACAGTTGCTACGTTGTCGTTAATAGAAAGCTTTACATAAACTAAATCAAGCATGGATGGATGTTTGTTTTACTCTAGCAAATATTTTCTTGTAAAATGCATTCGTCTTGTGAATTAGTCAGAATGAGCATGTCTTGTGCTAGCATGTATTGTGTTGCTGTTTCAGACTTTAAAATACAGAGATACATAAAGTGATGCTCATCATCTTTCCACATAAGCGTTTAGATCTGTTTGTAGATGTCCACAGGTTCGACCCAGCTTCAATCTCCTGCATGCGTTTCCTTACACACAGAACTCCGTCTGATTTGTTGTATAATGACAGGAAACACAAGTCAGTTTTATTGAAGATCGGTTCTAATAGTTTCTTATCTCTTAAGGAGAAAATGTCACATCCGCAGTCGAGATCTCCTTTGTGTTCAAGGTATTTAAGTCAAACGTTTTGAGTCGGTGTTTCATATCAAAGTATAATTGATTCAGTTAATTAATTTTGCGGTTATTAACAGCCTCTCGACCCTCTCAAATATTAACAGAATTCCAGCACTTCTTGGAAGAAGAGCAGACGTGTTCTTTGATGACCAGATTCGTTTGAATGCACAGTCAGATTCGTGGAGAAAAGCAGAGGCTGGATCTAAAGGTGAAGGAAAACCTCACTGGAACAAAGATCACCATCATGGAGAGCAAAGTGTCGACCACTGGGCCAATTTCATCGATGCTATAAAGCACGCGCAAGAAAGAAGTGGTGTATCTGTTCCTGAATACGGCAAGCAAGGGGAGGAGAGACGGCCGACACACTGTCCAAGAAGACTCCCTAGAGAGATGCTGTCATCACACGAGCCAGAGCGCTTCGGTGCTGAAGAGCGCTTTAAAATTCTGTCGTCACGCGTGGACCGGAATGAAGATGTGGGTAAATCTGAGGGCAGACAGGATCCTGTTTTTCATCTAAAGCACAGAGAGATAAAAGACGAATCTCATCCAAGACATTCAGATGGAAGGAGACACGACAGGATGGAATATGGATATCTGAACAAAGATCACCAAGAGCAGTATCACGATAGAGGCGGCTTTTCTGAGAGGTACACAAACGCATTTCTCTCCTGGTTTAGACGGCCCACAAGGAGGGAACGAAACGAAGACGAAGTGAAAGGATCCGGTCACTTCCTCCTCCACTTTAAAAACAACAAACAACACGTTTTTATTTATTTATTTATTTGTTTTTTCCATTAGTCATTTTTGTCTTTGCAGCCTAGTGTTTAATCCTTTGCCTTAAATGCAAAACGTTTGTCTGTTTCAGTTTCTCTCAACACATTTTGTTACAGTGTTTCCCTATGAATAGGACTTCGAGATTTCTAAAAAAAAAAAAAAAAAAAAAAACAGTCATAGAAAGAATTTAAGAATGTAGAAAAACAAGATAAATGTGAATCCGTTTTTTGGCTTGCTGTGGCCGTTTACTTCCTTTCATAAAGTGAGATCTCTTTAACAATACACGCATCAGAACACACTTGTACAAGAACAGATCTATTAAAGAGGAAGATGTGAAAAGAAACAGTTATGTTGAATAAGACAAGTCATGAGTGAATGCATGAAAGCAGAAGTTCATTTTATTTAAACAACACGTATTATCTTCTGTTATTTGTCCTCAATTGTTCTAGACACATCACTTAAGATGACGAGCAGCTTTTCCTAGAAAGTTTATATGACATTTGTAGTACTTTAGAGTCGTAGTGGTAGGAGTCGCGAGTCTCAGTCAACATTTACGGACGATGACTCGATCACAAATGATGCGGGTCATAAGTGGAGTGGTCATGGTCATATTTACAGGGAAACACGGTACTTCTTTCTCAAGGTTTTTTTCATTCTAATCTTGAACAAATGTACTTTGTTAATACAGGTCTTCAAAGTCAGATAATAGGGAGCGTCACCGATCTGCAGGATTTACTCATTTTGGTGAGCGGGACGCTTTCTCTGAGCATCAAGGTGGCTTTAGTCCACGACAGACGCCTGTAATTGTGGAGCATGGCCATGGGTTTGGAAGACAGGACTTCAGAGATGGCCAGAGAATGGGCTATTGGAAGAGCAAAGGATCCCAACCGCAAGGCCGAGGTGGGATTCCTAGTAATCATGATCCTCATCGAGCACAACGGGAGCAAGATTTTCATTCCAACGCATTACAAGGACGGAGCAGCGGACACCCAAGCAGTTTTGTGCAAGAGGAACCAAGAAGGTATCATCCATATCAGAAAGTAAGTCGAGAAAAGGACCGACCGAGACCCTTTGAACACTCGAGAATGGATTCAAATCTGAGAGATTCCGAAGAACAAAGACAAATGGATGCAAGAGGAACATATGATATTGATTTGAGGAGTCAAGGAAATCACTTTGGAAATGAATGGGAGGATGAAGGAGGTCAAAGAAATCATGGGAGGATGATGGAACAAGAGCTCCGTCAAAGACCTCAATTTCACAGGAAGTCAAACAACCATGTCGCTCCAACACCTAGACAGGATTTCAGTGGACACGAAACCCTCAGGATCAAGGTGGACATGAGTCGGCCAGTTGGGCAAAGCAGGTATAGTAACACTGTCACACTACTTATGGTCACGGTTAAATGTTCATGCCTCTTTTCTTCGCTGCTGTGCTCACACATGGAAGATGGTAACAAGTGGAGGAAGTTTAAGATCAAAACTGTTTTTGTTTGAATTGTTGTGGTTGGATTCAAGAAGCCATGGATATGAAATCTCATATTTTTTTGCCTGATCAAATGGATACTGCCTATCTCTGAGTATAATTATGTACTTCGCCCCACCATACATGGATTTTGAAGACCAGAAGTTGACAGATCTGTTTTTGTGAACACTGAAGCAGACATATTTCATGCTGATTTTGGAGTGGTTTGTGGATTCCAGTGATGTTCTCCCGATGTCTCATCATGAATGATCCTTCTCCACTTTTAAAGTCAAGAGTCTTCATGTGAAAACCGGTATAACATTATGAAGCTGCTGGTGTCAAGGCTGGTCACAGATCCTAAAGTGAACCTGACAGAGGAATATGTGAAGATGTTTCTACTAACAGTAATTGTGTGCAAGAACAGAGTCGCTTGAAGAGTCTTTAATGGAGAAGCACAACAGTTACAAGGCTGCTACAACATCAACCTTTGTTGACGAGTTGTTGATCACATAATTTGCAAAACATCTGGAATGGCATCTGGTTTGCCTTTCGTCACTCCTGTGGATTCATAACTGGACTTGGCTTTAGTTTAATTCTACTGGACTGCATGTCTGAATTATAATGGAGAACACTTTTTTCCCTTCTGTTTTTTCTCCATGTTATCTCCATTTTGGTCGTCTCGGCTGACTAAGGATCTAAAGATCGCATGCAAGGACATATTTACGGAACAAGATGATGTCTCCACCAAAATACCAGTTCTTCGCAGTCTATGATATTAAGTCTGTTATTTAAATCCAAGGTAAGTTAACGAATTTGTCATCATGATGTAAGAAATTCATGTGTCTCAAATATTTTAAGCATTTGCCTCCTGCTACCGCCAAGAATGGACTGATTGGACGTCAGAATGGATGAAGAGCGTGTGCAGAAACAAGGAACAAGGAGCACCTCGAGCTTCACTGCAACCTTGAATGCGCTGGAATTCCACTTGAACACTTGAGTTGTTTTTGTTTGCATCTAATTTATACGTTTTTGCCTTTTTGAGGAAACCGAACGCATCATGAGAACAAAGGAGATTGTATCATATTTGCTGAGAAAGAAGATTCTCAAACAAGGAGACGCAACTTTAATTGATGTTTTCAGATATTTTTTTGTGACTTGAATGGTTGATCCCTTTTTGTGAAGAAACTTTTGTGAAAAATTGCTGAAGAAATAAGATGTTTGTCATAAGCTGAACTCTACTGGAACTTACAGCATCACTTTACAATGTGAGAAACAACAACAGTGTGTTTGTGCTGTCACTTCAAGAAATCGCCTTCAGAAATTGATCTATTGATGAAAAATTGAAAGCCTTTCGCTTCACCTACAGACGAGGCGTGCTCTGTGAAGGACTCACCAGAGGAAAAGTTTGGGATTAGATCTGGATTCTGTCGCCTTGGATTGGAACGCATCGTTTGTGCATCTGGGACTCCCAAGTCGGACTGAAGTGCTGTAGCTTTATTCCTTTCAGAAACGCTGAAGGAACCTGAACTATGGATCTTCTCACAAGAGGCATGAACATTGACCGGCCATTACTAATGTTAATTGTGACTCTTCGCATCTCAATCCCAATATTCACAGTGACCAGATCAAGTTAGGACGCAATGTTTTTTCCACCACTAAGATTAGTCACAGTGAATAAAGCCTGTGCACAGACTAAAGCCCTTTCAAATCTGTGATTCAGATCTCCTCAAACCCAACGCATGCATGCACTATTAGATACAGTCCCTACCTTTATAAAGTGCCTTTAAATATATACTTTAGATATAACCTAGCAATTATTAAACCCAGAAACCGATATTAAAATGCGTCACTTTCAGTTAATCTCAAATGACAGATAAGTAGCTATTGATCAGACAACAATTAATCCAATTAACATTAAGTCTATTTGTTCAATTGCTCCGTAAACATAAATCGAATAAGGAAAATGGATTTTTCATATTAACGGGTCTTTTACAATGCTGCTGTGGTGTAACAGACGAGTCTTGCTCCCTAACGCTTCTGTGTGTTTTACTGCTTCTTTAGTCATTTAGGTTATTCTTCCGATAGACAGTTATCACTGGACTTAGTCAATGTGGGCCGACAGCGCCTGGATTTCCTGCCAATGCTGGAACATTCTGGGGTCTACAAAGAATCAGCAATTCATTCTGGGACATTTGCCCAGGAAATCATCAATCTGGTTCATCAAGTTAAAGGTCTGATGTCGATT
>SOMO01000019.1:46479-75763 GCA_028128575.1 Paedocypris carbunculus | reverse complement strand
TTTTTAATTTTTTTGCTCTTGGCAGAAAGTCTTTTCATGTGTTCCCTGCACTTGCCTTAATTACAGTAATTTAATTGCTCACTATATTTTGTGCCAATTAGCATTTAGCCTTGTCTCCTAGGGCCTCATCGGAAACATGAATTGAGGGTTGGGGAAGTGAACTGGAAACTGAAAATAATTGGTTACAATGTTGTGAGTCTGAGTTCAGCTTTCCCGTGGCTCAATCAGTCAAAATGCGCTTGCAACATTGGACATGGTGGTTCGATCCTGGCGACTGTTCCCGTTAAACCTCCATCCCGCCGTCTAGCTTTGGGGTTTTGGAAATCCAGAGTGTGGCTTGGTTGACGCTGGTTTTGGTGCGTGGTTTGCTGTAAAAGAGTGTGTAATTTAATGGCGTTAATCATGCGAGCTAACAGATTCACGTCTTATGTGGAGCTCAGCAGAGTTCCCGTATAACACCCTTAGCTCATTCCTCTTGTTTTTATTAGACTCAATACTGTCAAATATAAAACTCCATATCAGGCTGAAGAGAAATATGACCAATTTGATTCTAATTAAATCTGAATATCACCGAGAGCGAGGCGCGGTTACATGGAATGGGTGATTGATGTTCTTGAAACGCAACCCAATTCCTAAGTGTTGCTGTAAATCCATAAATCTCCAGTCAGAGTTTAATCTGGAGCACGTTAATGCTGAAGCCTGTAATGTAACTACACAGAGTAAATATAATCACTATGCAGTTATCGTAAAGCTTTTGTATTCCATTGTAGCATATACAGTAACTCTAGTTTTGACTTAAATTTGTCTCATTTATTAGTCATACACAGACATACATAGAGACAAACACACACACACACACACACACACATTTCTGTATGGGTACAATAATAATAAAATAAAGTTTGAATTTTCATTTTTTCTAAATTACAGTATATGGTTGTTTTTAGTTGGATAAGAGTACAGTATGTAATATTAGAATAAAAAATCTGTAATATAGTTAGCTTTATAAATATATGAATATACAATACAGTATATTGTTATAATAAATTTAGTTACTCAAAAACTGATAAAATTAAGTAAACAATTTTGCACCTTTGGATTATTAATGAATAATTAATGGATATTAAACACTTGAAGCTAGTGTGGCTAACAGCTTCACCACTCTCTTCTGTGGTTCTCGCGGTGTTCACAGGTTTTATTCATCACTTGGGGACCAAGCCCGGCTCTTGTAGGACCTGTGTGGTGCTTCAAAAGCGTTTCTCAAAGCTGCTGCATCTAACACTTAATTAATATTTATTAGATCGCTGGCCAAATCAAATGCAGCGGTAAATAAAAGCTGATCTATTCTCAGTGAATAGACTAAAGCTTGTTGGTTCCTGATCTCAGGCACTAAGACGGTATTAAATCTTGAGCACAAGTGGCAAACATTGTAAAAATGGAGAAGCTTCATCCGTTAAATGAGTTACGGCGGTTTTCCACGAGCGCTGAATCCCTGCCAGGAAGCCTCTTACGCTCCGTCACTGCCTGATTAAACGAATGAAGATCCCAGTGATCGAAAATATGTTAAAAAGATATCACTCTGAGGCTAAACATCATAAATCACAAAAGCATGGCCGTGTGTGTCGGAGATGAGCTGCTGCTCCAGAAGCGCAGATGGTTTCCAGTCATCTATTCTTCTCCAGCGTGATCAAACCCATTAGCTGCTTCAATGAGACTGGATCGGACTCTCACAAGTGTTCTGCTGGCCTTTAACTCAGACTGAGCTGTAGTGCCATCAGACTCGGCCTCATCTACTGTTACAGATTTAAGAGAATTGTGCGAGATCTTGCTAGAATAAAAGCTGCTAGTGTGCGTACAGCGTTCACCTGGAAATAAGGCCCAGGGAATATCATAACATTAATAACGATTAAGTAAACCATCTGAAAAGTAGCTCTGCCCTTTTTACGATGCAAATCATTAATTATGCGGGTCAAAATTGTCTCAGCCACTTCACTGCTTTTTACAAACTGCATTGGCTTTGTTACGTTTTATATTTTAAAATGTACAACATGGCATTGACGTTGTGTTATTTTATGGGCAATCAACATTTGAAACGTTTCTCGTAAAAGGAAACTCTTAACGTGGTACATTAGTCCCTCACCTCTTGCTGAACATCTGGAAACAGCAGGTTCCCGAGGCCACCAGAATCAGCAGGAGGAGTGGGATGGTCGGGATAATGACATAGATCAGGAGCATACCTGAAACAGAGGTCACGGGGGTTTCTCTATGGAAAAAGGTCCCACTGTTTCAATCCTTTACATTTAAAGGCGAATGAAAGAGACACACATGAACATGGAATGCACACAGAAACTCTCTAATCTGACTTGAAAAAATAGATTAATGGGTTTAAGCGTCCAGATTGGAAAAATAACAAAAACGGTAATGTTGTGTGATGCTACAGTAAAGTCCGGAGCTGAGATAAACCAAGCAGCTTTACTTGATGGGCCCGGCATTATGAGTTGAGGGCTGTCCTCCTGGGTGGCCGGAGACACGCGTCTCTCCTCCTGCTCTTTTGTGGGAAGGTCTGCAGGGCACAAGAACCATCAGCGCGTCACATCTATCAACTTCCGCACACGCCTGACGTGACGTCTCGCTCCTCACCATCAGGTCCCTGCGGTCTGTCGCTCTGCTCTTTCACCAGGTAACTCTCTGAAGCCCATATAAAGGTTCCGCATCAGTCACAGTGTGAATTCTGGGATCACACTCGAGGTAGCATGAAACACTCATACCTGGTTCATACTTGCAGATAAAGTTGTGTTTCATGTTGCACCGGTCGTCGTTCCACTGGTACATGTACGGACCCCCGGGCCCAGCGAGGGCTGTTGGCTGATGGTACATCACAACACAAGCTTCTCCTCCACATGACGGTTCATCCGCGTACCAGTTTCTGCAAAGACGGTGACAGTAGATTTTGGTGTGTTTCTTCAGAAAGCCAATACTTGTAATGTTACTTAAAAAACACGAAAAACACAAAAGAAGTGGCCAACAAAGTTCCGTTTCTATCAATGTTTTTTTCTCACCTGAACTGTGACACACTTCCATCCGTCCATCTGTATAAGTTGGGGCAGGAGGCAAAGCTGCTGGGCACCTGCGGGTTCTCGGCCTCGGCTCGAGTCAGGCCGATCCAGAAGTCCCCGTCCGTGATTCCAGCGCCAGTCCCGCTGGAAGTGGACACGCTGAGTTCCTTCAGCAGGAGTTCAATGTGTCTCTGCTCCTCCGTGTTCTCAATGCTCAGGAGCGACCCACCGTCCATCTCACACGCCTCCAGAGCTTCCCAGAAGGCCACACGGCTCGTCACGTCCCTGAAGTAAGCCATCTTATAGCAGGGGTGCTCCGAGCTGCCCTGACACACAATCTGACCTGGGCACAAGACCCACAACACTCACTGGTTCCTGCGGTCAGCATGTAGTGTTTTTTTTTTTTGTTTTATTTTCTGAAAAGATTTCAAGCTTAAATCTGAACTGTGATTAACACTAATTGTCTTATTATAACATACAATTTTTGTCTTTTTTCTTTATGACAGTGATATTGACATGTTCCGCTCAGTTACTGTTACTAAAACTATTATTTTAGAGAATTATATTTCTTCTGTTTGCGCACAGAAATAATTTTGGAAAATTATGCAGAGAGACTGATGTCATGAAAGAAAAAAAGCATACATTTATAAAAGATGTATTGATTTACAGTTGAGTTTCAGCATTGCGTGAGATATTAAAGATGCGCTGGGGTGCCATTCAGGAAAACTGATTAATACAGCGACTGTTAAACCTCTAATAACAACATTAGCTCCTGCCCGGAAGGTACTTTAAATAATTACTTCTTCACATCTGCTTCATCATCAGTTTGAAGCAGAGATGCTCCGGCTTTAACGGGGGAAACTGGACTCAGCGTTTTCTCCCCAGCTTCCTGAGATTTCTCCATGAAACCTGCTTCTGGAACAGATTCCCCCTTCCAGCATTGTTTCTTGCTAAAGCACAAAGAACAGCCACGTCCTTCATCTGTAGAGTTCTCTGTCCTGAAACCGTGTGATAGTGCAGTGTTTCTCTGTTTCACTTGTCCATATTTATTTTTACTTTTGGAAATATTCTGAAATTCTGTTGGATTCCCCATTTGTCAATACAGATCATAAAATTATTTTTGTTTGAAATTTCAAAAATGTGCATAAAAGTGTATTTCATTTGAATACGTTCTGAGATTGTAAAAATAAGCTAAACTTTTCAAAACATACGCTAATAATGTAAACGGACCTATATTTAAATTGAGCAATAATATTTTTGCCTGGTACACCTTAAACACCATAGAAATATTTTAATAATAATAATTATTATTATTATAATAACAACAACAATAATTGTAAAAATACATTATTTTTAAACGCTNTAGAAATAAAGAGGAACAAAAATGAACTTTAGTGGAACTTACCACTCACGACTCTCGCGCCGCTGCTGCACGAGATGAGGAAAGTAAAAGCACAAAGAATCTGAAACGCCGCGCGCATCCTCGCGTGCTCTGCTCGAAAAGATGGAGTTAATCTCACACTCTCCGAAAGGACAGTCAGACACTTTCTATTACCGATTATTCCTGCTGTCTCGTGTTCTTTGTGTTCATAAACATTATTTTTTTAAAGTAACGACCACGTTGCAAAGAACCTGTGAGTTCAATAGTGAAAGAGAGAGACTGACTCGCGCCTCCAGTCGGGAGCGCGCTTCTGCTGCTCGTGCAGATGCTCGTCACATCTCTGATTAAACGCTACGCGCGCATGTGCACTCTCACAAACACTGTGTTAGGCATCAAGCAACTCATTTAACTTCGTTCGATATTTAAAGTGGTTGAGGTGAACATGCTCTTGAATGTTTGCAAACATTCGTTCATGTTTCTGTTGAAATGGATAATGAAGGTGCAATATGTTGCCATAGAATAAATGGCGAGCAAAAAACAAGATCGCTTATATTTCCAATCAATATTTCCGCCTCATCATTTGTCTCATCCGTCTATCAATTCATTTATCCATCCATCCATCCATCCATCCATCCATCCATCCATCCATGTCTGTCTGTGTCACTTCATAATTTTGAGTGTTTATTGCCTTTATTTATATTTTTCCCTGTGTTTTCCATATAAGCTGAATGTCTGCCTGACAGTGAGGGAGACTGATCTTCCTCAAACACGTTCCTCTGTACGAAAACTAATAATGTTGTCGGAGCAAGACGTCTGCTGCGATTGATCCGACTGTCCTGCCGCGTGGAGCCCAGCCTGTTAACCGGCCTGTAATATGCATCCACGCAAAAGTGCTATTACTTAATTTGCTGTTGCCCATCGATTACTTATTTCCCCCTGAAATTGCAATTCGCTTCCTCAAGCATTGGATAACCACATAGAGATATTCTCTGACATTTTATCAATAAAAAGACAGCTGCATTATTACACCCTAGTGACCCAAAGTACTGAAGTGATCAGGAAAAGACATGTCAGGCCTTTTTAAAAGTGGAGGAAGCTAGGCTGCCTTTAGACCAGCTTGCAGAATCAAGCTTTTCACCGGTCCAGGCAATTGCGCTTGTGCTGATTTTGCAAGAGCTCAGACAATGGGCTCAGTCCACAACCTGTGCCAGAGCATCACGTGACCCGCCATTCTCATTTCACTGTTCCTCTCATTGTTTAATCCTTTCAGATTAAGCTTTGAAGCTGCACAGAGTATGGGCTAATTATCTAAAAATAATGGAGTTGTCAGGTTTAGATCATGCTTGCTTCACACTAAGCATGTGAAGTGTTTTTGTGATGCGACATTATGCTGGTGTGTTGACAGAAGCTCTGACCCTTTTTAAGAGATTGCTTTTAAATTAATTCATTCGTTTTGTGGCACTTTTATTAAGCTAAAACAGTCAGTTTTAGCATCTGTCCAACAGGCAAGTCCTTGAATTGAACAAGTGTTGGTAAATTGATATGTGTTGGTAATACTTTTAGGTGCCCTGACCTTTGACTTTTGACCTTTTCAACAAATCTAGAGTGTGAGTTTATGGTCTTCAAGAGCACAGCCCACTTAAGTAAACTATGAATATATGCAGAGGAAGAGTATTTGCTTGTTAAATACTTGAAAGAAAGTCAATTAAAAACGGATCCTGCCTTTTTGATCATTTCCCTTTGCAGTTCTTTATAATTGATGTCTCCAGATATCTATTCAAATCATATTTCTTTTGTAAATCTGAAAGGGGGGGAGACCCCAAAAGACATGTGATGGGACCCTTAAGGTTTCCTAGTAAATGAGAACGGGCTTTTTGCCGATTGAATTAAAGTGTACGGTTTTCCATGTGAGATGAAGGAAACGTTAAAACGCAAGAGAGCCATTTAAGAGTCTGTGTTCAGATCCATAAAGCGTGTTGAAAGTAAATGTTCTTCCATTTCCAATCACTCACATATCCAACTGATAATTAACCCAGATCATCTTCTGCTATAATTCACTTCAGGGATACTGTAAGTGTACATCGGCCTTGCCTTGCATAGGTATTAGTGCTCTAATATGAACATTTCACAAGGCTAGTGTGGGATTGATCAGTGGTCCAAACCACCACACGGGCCAATTAATGGACGTCTTGCAAGGAGAGTCGGATTGTTTGACCCGTAATAGATGGAAATGCGATTGATTGACTGTGAGTTAGTCTAAGTGATGTGGTCCTGTAAATCAGGCGCTCTGTGCTGGTCACCTGACAGGAGTTTTGCACAGGTCTAACTAGAAACTGCTCTTGTGTTTTTAATCTTGTTTGGTGTTTGTGTGCAAATTGAGGAACCTGATAAATCAGTCTTGAGATTAATGTAAGTGCAAGGGAAATCATCCAGGAAAAGTTCTTCTTTAACAAGCCAATGTCTTTACAGCCCCTCAGAGACCCAGCCTGAGATTGTCTTCTCTCTCAGCTTTATTTCATGCATTCAGAGCAGCCATTGACTTCTCCATATGTCCCAAAATTCATTGACATCTATTGACTCGCTGCTCTGACATCAGCTGGAGACTCAGTGTAATCACTAGTAATAATAAAGGTTCTTGTATGAACAAAGAAATGTATACTATGAATCTGTTCATACCGTAATGTATTAGGTATCTGGGTGTGTTCGTATATCCAATTTTATTTTATTTTATTTATGCTGTCTACATGCACAAGTTTAATGCAAAACAATTACCTAAATAAATCCTATAATTTAAAATATATTGTTTAAAATCTTAAGAGACTACATTTCCTTTTTTAGCTTCCCTGTTAAATTTTCATAAATTATCTTTCGTTTTTGGGCAAATGACTACTGTTAAGACACAGCAATTGTGTACGTATTTTTATCCTAAATTGCCCTATTTCCACAAATGGACTGGTATTGATTCCAAGAACGCGTCCCCTCAAAACAGATAATCTGTTACTGCTGTTTGCCTCTTCTAGTCACCACTTAAGTCTAATTACCCAGAAGTCAATGCTGCTGCCTCGGTGGTCTCTGATTCACCAGTCCAATCCGCTCTCAGCTTGGCAGAATGACAGCGATCTGCTTTTAATCCAATGATTGTCTGCTCGATTAATAAAGATGTTCTTGCTGCTTAATGAGCTGGAGCCATCGCTCAGGCTTTACACTTAAATTAACATATAAGATTCTGCATTTAGTCATATTAATAGCCACAGTAAAAAAAAAAATTAGGTTTAACTTTCCTACTCTTAAACTGATCTTTATGATGATCTGATGATTTTACTTCTTAACAATTTGAATAAATGCACGAGCTTCATATGGGACAAATTCTATTCAGCTTAGTGTTTAGCATCTACGTAGGTGAGTTTGTGTGGAATATGTTTTGTAAAATTCATGTGACGAATGTGCGGAACACTGTGTTGTACAGCATTTATAACAACAGTCAGTTTGCTGTTACAAATTGGCTTTGTCATACTATCTGATAATACTTTTTCATCAGCGGTTTCTAATGTTTATAGCAGATGACAAGTCATGCATGAAATATTTACATCAACAAACTCATCTAATCAGTTTGAAAGATTTTCAGGTCATAACTGTTATGGACTATGATTGATACTCGTCTTCAAACAATTTTTTTTATATATATATAAAAAAGATGTATTGTGTGTACGGTATATATATCTTTTTGTGTACACAAAACTATTGTAGTTACTGTGTTTCTGTGCGCTGTATATGCTGACAGCAATCAGGCTTTGGCTTCTTTTTGCCTTAAGGGAAATTTAATGAATGATTTCTAGCATTTGTATAATCCACCAACAGGCCTGTTACTCATTGCTAAACGGTATACAAATAAATGTGACTGATTGAACAACAAAACAAGTTAAAATTAGGACTGAATTTTGTTCTCTTTTTGTTGTTAGATTAAAAACAATAAACTGATTTTTACGCGCGCGCACACACACACACACACACACACACACACCCACACACACACACAAGCAACTGTAACAGTCATGCGCTGCTGCCACCAAGTCAGGAACTCCAAGTCCCAGGAGCCTTTCTCCTGCCTTGTCTGTGTCAGTGTGATCGGTTCCACCTGTGTAGTTAAGTGTTTCCTTGTGTATTTAGGTCATCACCTGTTTCTTTGTCCTTGGTCTGTTGTTGAAGTCACTTCCATGTTTGTTGTCACGCCATGTTATTCAAGTTCAAGGTTTAGTTCTGGTTATCATGCCATATTGTTTTGTACTTTAGTTTCAGTCTGTTTATTTATTAAACCCGTTCTTTTTGGCTACCTCTGTCTGGTTATCACTGCCACAGAAGCATGACAGCAACCACAACATGATCTATAACAAGTTGTTTAAAAAACATTTTTGAATCAATTGTTTGTTTGTTTAATCAAAATAGTTTATTAAAATCAGTTCGAGGGCATTAGCTTTTTACTTTTGTATCTATAATAATATAATCCACCTTGCTCACTAACATTTGTACTGCACAATATATTACAATAATTTACACAATGTGTAATCACACTGGGTTTCAGTCCCAAAACGACAAAAACTACGAGTGACACAAGCCGTCTCGAGACGCTTCCCCGCTTGAACCTTCGGCGTGTTGATTAAACAGCGTTTCCTCCGTGGAATAAACACGGGCGCGCGCGTGACGGTGAGGAGACGGGTAACCTTGAAAAGTAAAGTATATACTCCCAACAACGTTTTCACACAAGATGTAAATTGTATCAAAAAACAATCTCAGAGTCTGATGAAAGAAAAACATTTTTACAATAATCTAAACATTTTCATTAAATCGTTGGCATTCGTGCACATGTTTGTTCCGATTTTAAGTGACTTGCAGTGGTTCAAAATAGAAATAAAAATCGTCTTGATCATCGAACATTTTTTTCTTGGAATAATCGGGTGTCTCGATGTGAACATTTAAAATGATGAGTAAATTAATGGTCGGCTAACTATCAGAAACTGCGGAGAGAAAGAGGCGGTGACGTTCCGGATCCAGACGTCACATCACTGCTGACCGCAAGCAAGCGTGCGCGCGCTCAGAAGACGCACCAGTCCGCGAGACCGAAGCATTGACACGGTAAGACATTGAAATTATAGCGTCTTTTCTTGTGGTTGTTTCCTCACAAAATGTAAACCTTCTGTACCTCGTTGCAAGAGCTGGTGAAAATAAGCGAAGGTGTTTTGATCACGAGTTTCTTTCTTTCNCGAGACCGAAGCATTGACACGGTAAGACATTGAAATTATAGCGTCTTTTCTTGTGGTTGTTTCCTCACAAAATGTAAACCTTCTGTACCTCGTTGCAAGAGCTGGTGAAAATAAGCGAAGGTGTTTTGATCACGAGGTTCTTTCCCGCACTAACTAGATGCCAATGACCGGACTATCGATCTCTGGTCTGGCACAAACTTCCTACTGGCTTTTAAAAGTCAACGCGCCCTTCACCAGAACTAATCCAACACGTTTAGGTGGCAGAATCTCATCTCAGATGTTCCACATGGTCAGAAACACTCCTGTTGCATAAGACGAGTTTCACTGGCGCATAATCACTCGTTTTAATGAGAGGCAGGTTCGGCCATGTTTGCTTTAATATCTGAGCTGTTGTGTAACTGCAAGCGGACACATTAGGTCACTCGCAAATGTTTGGCTGGTTTCTTCTGTATTATCACTACGAAAAAAACAGGAAAGGACTTGGACTCATGTCAGAGATTTTACTGCTGGTGTCGTGTGTCAATATACTGAGAAACTTCTTTGGGTGTTTCTGGGTTGAATGTTTCTGAAGGGAGTGAACCTTCTGCTGATCCATCCAGGCGCCTGGAATTCAGCACAAGTCACATCGCTGCTTAATTTCAGATCTGGACACGAGAAGCTGGACCTTCGTCTCAAGACGTTCAGGATGAAAAATACAGAAGCCGAGCGAGCACGGTGTCATCTGTATCACTCTCCGCAGACAGACCAGCAGTAACGGTGAGTTTATGACACTGTCACCTCTATCATCTCTTATCACACGCTGACACAGTTCTGAAGCAGCTGCGGTTGACCAAGTGAACTGTGATTACGGCGCAATAAAGTTTGGATTAAACATTTATTTAACTTCTAGAATAACAAGATTAAACCAGTTCCAGACCTGTTGAACCAACGTGTGGTCGGGCAGGTGGAATCATTAACTACCTTTCTGCATTTAATAGACAGCCTTATAGAAAACTCACGCTTTCACTGGGGCTTGAACTCTTGACTTTTAGTGTTGCAAACTTCACTGATCGAATTGCATAAACGCATCAATTTATTACAGTGTATCTTTATGTGTGCTTACCTCGATGAGCCTGAAATATTAATCGTTTTGTAAACAAATGTTTTTAATGTTTAGTTTTTTAAAACACGCACGCACACACACACACACACACACATGCTGTCAGCATCTGGATCACACTACGACTGCGTCAGAAGCTGAGTATAATGTGTTTTTCTCTGTCACTCTGCGTCACGACTGCCTGTGTGTTGTTAGCGATGGCTAATCAGTCGAAAATGCCCTTTTGACCGGTGACAGGCAGTGACACTGTCTTAATGTCGAGATGACAGCGGCGCACAAATGTCTAGCTGCAGATTCGCTGCTTGTTCATGTTTATACACATTCACATGGAGATTTTAGGGTTCGGTTTTTAGTATCTGCAAGGTCTAAAAGTGTCTGATTGTTTTTTCAAATTTCTCAAAATTTCCAGTGGCATTTAGTCCGCGTTTTGTTTTTTTTCTCTGTGTTTGTGTGGTGTGTGAGACATCAAGTCATTTCTTGATGGACTCCTCCCAAATCTTCTAAAATACTTAAAACCTGAAAAGGCAGGAATGCTGCTGGTCCTGTTTCTCGCTGTTGTGATGATTATATGAAAGACGCACAAAAATACAAAAAGCGTCACAATGTGCTTAATAATAATGACTTTTGATGGTTACAGGACAAAACGGTCTGGTTGGTGTAAGGTCTGTAAGAGTTCATTAGACGGTGTTGTGGAAAGAGAAAGCCAGTGTTTGTGTAGCTAATCGCTTACAGCTTAGTTGCACATGTTGCTTTTTCTCTGGTCATACTTGAAATTTTAACATGCACAGTTGGAATGTGTGAGTGGAGTGTGAAGCTTTTCTTCAGGTGTGATGTTGTAGTGGTATGTTCTAATATACAGTATGTGCTCATTCCTCATACAGAGAATTCTATAAAGACAAACATTCACCAATTCATTCAATCATGCATGCTTTTGTACACATGAAATGTTCAATATTGCCACTGAAAATAGAGTATTTAGTATCACAAGTAATTTAGTATCAGAGCAATACTTACAGTGCAAAACAATATGTTAATAAAATGTTACCGTTTATTAAAATAAAACTAGTTAACGTACATGGTCTGCACTCCAAAAAATATCTAGTAGTAAAAGATAATACATAATAATTTGCTGGGGAAATCAGATGCAGTATAGTGTCTCATATACTGGGGAAATCAGGATGCAGTATAGTGTCTCCCTATAGTCTTTCACATATGAATAAGAGATTATACAAATTGCTTTTGATCTAAATACTGGGGATGATCCGTTAAAGATGACGCTTTTGTCTGTAATCTACCAGATCATACATGGTTTTTAGCTGCACACACCTTAATGGAAGTTTGTGTGTGTATTTTGACAGATAAGAGACCGCACCATCTGGAGAAATCCTGAAGTATGATCCTGGTGTGAGCCACAACCTGTTCCCTCACCATCATTCCAACCAGGAACAGATCTCAGAATACTGCAGGACGTCGATGCTTTCAGCCAATCACTAACGGTCAATGACTGACAGTTCACTTTTCACTGACCTATCAGCTGCAGACAGGCAGGATACAGACCGAAGGGGCCGTCATGAGAGCGCTCGGGTCTTATCGCTAGACCTCGTCTCATCAGTCCTGCTCAGCCATGATATCATCTGCCCTGACCACCGTCCTCGCTCCACCGTGGAGTGGCCGTCTGAGAAGATTCAAGCAAGATGGTAATGAAGTTGAATCTCAAGATGACAGACAGAACTTCAATCCATCCATAGAACCCTCACCGGCTGCGGTTCATGCTGTACCGAGGGAAACGGCTGGACTCATGTTTCCTTATGACGGCACACGCTTCACTACTGAGAGCAGATGCAACTCTTCCGACTGGCAAAAAGAGAACAGCTCACCCAACATCGCCAGCAGAGCTCAGCTGAAGAGAGTGAAACTTTTCTCCACTGACTCACAGGGAAACGTGTACGATTCGCCAGGATCTCCTGATCTTCCCTCATCTGTCGGTCAGATATCAAAGTCGGGTTACGGGATGGCAAACACTGAGCCTTTTAAATCCATAAGCTCAAAGCCGACAACAAGCAGCCTGCTTCTGTCCCTAAGAAGATCCAACCTAAGAGAACGTAGAGCAGGAACCCAAAATCAGTCACCATCAAGCCCAGTCCGGTCGTTTACGCTGCCCAGAAAGAGTGTATTGAAACACAGCCCATTGTTCAATCCCTCTACCACCACTACAGATCAGATCACGGAAGTGGTGCGTCTCGACCCGGGAGCGAGATCCAGTCAGCAGAAGGTAGTAGCACTAAAGACACAGGCGTTTGTCTTCAATTCCAAAGCTTCTGCAGTGAGATCTGAGTCTCCTGTAGCCAGTCCACCTCATCAGTCTCACACAAGCTCAAAGCTTTACAGTCCGGAGGAACCAGAAGGTCAGAATCACGCCATAAACAACATACAGCAACACAATCTAAGAATGGGAAACTTAAACTGTACCACAGAGGGCATGATGAACATCAGGAACATGAGTTCACCATGGACACAAAATATGAGCTGCAGCAACTCCAACACAAGAACCTTCACCGACCAGCTTGTTTTCACACCAAAGAAAAGTCACTCGTCTGTGGACGGACCCAAGGCAACAAATGTGGAGAGGAGGAACGAAGACTGGAAGAGCAGCTCGCAGTTAAGCCAGAGCCCCATGGATATCTCAAGTCCACTCTCTCCCTTTAGGCCGCTCAGACACGTCCGTGTTCCCAGCCTTTATTCATACCTGCGAGAATCTAGCCCAACCTTGTTCAGCTCATCTTCCTCTTCCCCTTCACCCTCTTCTAATCTTCCAAGAGAAGAGCCAGAACACAGGACAACCTTCCCCTTGAGATTCAGCTTTGATGTTAAACCATCTTTGATGAGCTCAGGTGTTCCTATGTCTCCAGCCCAGTCTCTTCCTCCCGACTTCGGAAGAAGATCAGCCTCTCGTCTCAGCCGATCTCCTTATTCCACACTCATCTCCAATAGATCCGCACTTAACAGCGCTTCACCTGCCGACAGAACTCAGAACTGGTCTGATGGTGAGCCCTTAAAGTCCAGTTTATACACTAGCAGCACAGAGAAGGAGATAGAGAAGCTGGTCAGACATGACAGAGAGCCGAGCACAGCAGCACTCCAGGCCCTAAGCCTGTCACAAACTGATCCAGGACCAGGTTTAACAAACTGTGGCTCAGACCGTAAAGCTAAGGAGTCTTCCCAGGACACATCTGAGAGAAAGACCGGAGGCGTGCAAACACACAATCTCAACACAGATGCAGCGTTTTCTTCTTCACAGGGTGAGAGAGGCCATGGCTCCTCTTCGTTTTTGAAAGATAGAGAGTCTGTCAGTCCCCAGCATCTTAAATCCAGAAGACACGCTCCTGTGTTCAAAACCACCAGCAGGATTGATCAAGTGTTGAATCGCCTGAAGCTGACTTTCAGTGCCAAGAGACCAGAAGGTGGTTTTCACCCCGTGTCGAAGAATAGTAATAGTCTGCTGGCCCCTGCTGAAGACTCGTTAGTCTCGACTCCAGTTGTTAGAGAGGAGAAAAGAAAGAAATCCCCACAACTTGTGTTGAGCTCTGATAAAATGGCGGCAGAGGTTATAAACTCAGATGAAACTGCGAATGTGACTGTGCGACACTCAAAAGCCAAAACAAGCAGAGCTGAGACCCCCGATTCAACTTTGCCGTTGGTTAATGTATTTAAATCTTTAGAATCTGGAAAATCAACGAATGCACTAAATGTGGACCAGAGGTCTGTCGATGAGAACGGGAACCACTGTGAGAGCAGACGGCTGAAGACCACCAGCACGAGCCGTTCTGCCACGCTGCCTCATTTCAGAAAGTCATCTGCCGGACCACCATCTCCCTTTTATCTCTTCAATTTTGATTCAGACGACTTCCAGAACGATAATGTGTTTTGTAGTCCAGTGAGCAGTAAAAGGCAGTCTTCTCTGCAGGAAAACCCACCGTGGACTCGCTGGTCGTCGTCCTGCGCTGATTTGAAGTACGGCCTAGAGAACTGGCGCTCGTTCTCTGTCAGCGGTGTGTTTTCCAGCCGGCCGTCGGGTCCTGGACGCATCTCCACCAGCAGTGTTGACGACGTCCTGTCCAAGGGGAATGTTAGCGATCTCGACTCTCCCAGCCATTCCACTGGTTACAAAGTGAAAATTGTCAGTGATTATCAACCACAGATTCTTCAAAATCCAGATAAATCCGAGTACTGCTTCTACGGGGACGCCGATCCCACACCACCTCCATCACCCACATTTTCTGCATCTCGACGGATATCTCAAGCTCCTTCCCCAGGAACCCCTGACAGTCTCTCTCCACATGGAGTTTCACCATCGAGGAGCTACAGGAGCAGCCTGAGCGTGTTTGAGGAGTCGAGCTCTGACACCACGACTGACGATGAATATTATTTTGATGGTGATGAGTTAGAAACAGAACTATAGAGTGATTTTTTTTTAATAACTTTTTTTTGTGTTGTGTGCTCCAAACCTGTCATTTATTAGTCTGGTTGCTTACACACACATGCTGAAGAGACTGCTCGGGATCCTTTCACCAATATCTCAAGATAAATATTCTGTCACATTCTATATCATCACTCATTTCAAGGATTTAACTTATTTTATTGAAGGCAATAGATATAATGGGAACTTTTTTCCATGCATTACATTGTAATGTCAGTTAATGATAATAATGTGCGTGTCATCAATAAATCTATAATGTTTTTACAATCCATTTAACGTAAAGTTATGTTTGAGCAAAGTCAAGCAAAACGTTTACGTGCAGGGAAAATGTTCTGTTCTGAGTTTGTGTTGAGTGCCCTCTGCTGGACACAACGACATCTGCACCGCTGTGTGTCCCACAGGGGAAATTGCATCTTACAACAGCAGAGAAGATTTATAAACACATTAGTAAATAAATAAAATTGTGGAAATAAACATAAAAAGCACAGCACACATCCAAACATTTGCTAAAAAAAACTTTGTAAATGGGCAACAGTTCAGATTGTGGACTCGTCTTAATGCAGATCTACAATATTTCTTCACACAGACAGTGAATCCACATGAGTCTTGGTCGAGAGTGAATTAGCTTGTCCAGGACCCTCCTCTGAGCCACCTGCGCCGTGTCCAGAGTGTGGTCCAGGATAGAGCAGGATTTTTTATTTAGGTACCTGTCCAGTCTCTTTCTGTCCTTCACTGAGACGCACAACAGTGAACTGATTCATAGAATCATAGACAGAGTCATAGAAGACCTTCAGTAGTGGCCCCCTTACNGTGTGTGTGTGTGTGTGTGTGTGTGTGTGTGTGTGTGTGTGTGTGTGTGTGTGTGTGTGTTGTATTTGTGTTTTTAAGTGTTATTTTCGTTGTAAATACTTGTTTTTTAGGTAGATATTTTGTGTCATTGTGTTGTGTATGATGTGGGGTTCATGTTTGTCTATTGTTATAACTGTTTGTTGTGTTGTGATAAATCTACCATTGGTGCAGTGTGTAGCCAGACTAGTGGCCTGGCTACTTGTCCTGTTGTTCAGTAGAGTGTGTGGAATGAGTGTGTGCTCTAAATTAAGACCCCCACCTCAACCAAAAAGCTGTCTCTGTGTGTGATGTCAGCAGATACTCGAAGTCATGCGGTGTATTGGTGCACGAGTATCCCGAAGGCATCAGTGCTCTTCGAGAACGCCAACTCACGAAATTGCTGCATATATATTTTTTCGTATAGGGAAAGAAAACAAGTTGCACATGTTTCAATGCAAAGCCATTTTGCATAATTACTTTTCCGCCACAACTGACGACAATACAAATGCTTTTATCCCCCTGGCAATTGTGTTTGTTTCTGTGTATTTTTGTTTCCATGGTTGTATTACACAGACTCGTCAGCTTCACTCTTTGTTCTCCATCTTCTCCATGCCCAGTGCAAGGATCGATACCGCAGGTAATTTTACCCCACAGCAATAAGGCTTTACAACTCAGTGTACAGTGAACCATTGTTGGTTCATTTATTCATTCATTCAGACAAACCAATCAGTAGTCCTTTATAATCATATTTATTGACTTGTTAAATGTCATGTTCAGTGGTAAATGTATTTATTCAAATATATACTTTGATTTTATTTAAAGAACATCAACGTATGCCACCACAAACTTTAGGGCAGAAGTACAGTATATTGATATTATGGTTAGCAGAGTCTGTGTTTTTGTCAGTACATGAATGAATTAGTTGAGAGAGGAGTGGCCCAAACAGTAGAGGGAATACTAGGTGCAGAGGGGGGGGTATTAAGGTATATAAAAGATACAAAACTAATAACAAAAATTTGAAAGATTAAAGGGAGGAATGCGTGTGAAGGAAGGGAGGTTTTGCCATTCCTACAACCCACACTCCGGAGCAGAGGGGGCGGTAATGCACCAGAAGTTGGATGTCAACCGCTGTAAAGCAAAAGGGAAGAAGAAGAAGAGGCGTGGCCCAGTAGCACCGAGGCTCCGCGCGGTTGCGCTGTGGACCTTGCTGGTGCAGACGGAACGGGAAGTGGCGTCTTCGTGCGCGCGTGCAGACCTCGGCCGGTGCAGTGGCGGCGACGTGAGCTCTGAGCTCGGACATCACGGACGTTTGACGTGCCGCGGTTTGTTGTGGCGTTTAGTGGAATAATTCTTCTCTGCGCGTCCGATTTATTTCACGAAGTAAGTGTTTTAGATAAATACATTTTAAGTTTGCCAGCCGATCCAATGAATGTCAGCCGACCAAATGAATGAATGGCCAGCCTCTATCAAGTTCCGAGAACGAACTTGAAATATTAATCCATCATCTGCTTGTTTGTTTGTTTTCTTGCTTTCGTTGATTTGTCTGATTTTGTGTCACTGGGGTCAAAATACTGTCGGTAAAATTATTTTGCTGTAATAGTAAAACACGAGTTTTATATCACATTTATGTTCTCAAAGTACCACCACATTAGTTGTTAAAAACATTTAATGTTAAAAATAAAATAAAACGTTGAAAAACGAAGAGCAGTCGAGTAAATCTAATTTGGCACCACGTGCAGCAACCGGAAGTTTCTTTGACCTTCAGATTATCTTTTATGTAAACGTTCTTCACTTGCTCTTCTTTTTTATTGTACTTGCAGTTATCAGTAATATATATGTGTGTGTATATATGTATGTGTGTGTGTGTGTGTGTGTGTGTGTGTGTGTGTATATAAATAATATACATAATTATAATTTGTGTGTGTGTGTATATATATAATATGAAAATGTTCCCTGTCACTGTGGTTCAGTCATAGTAGTTTCTGTTGCTAAGGTGATTAATAACATCTTGGTTTCTAAGGTTTATACACACGTCCTGGAGCACAGTCAGAAAACAGTGGTTTCTTTAGTTGAAGGAAATTCTTTCAATAGTAAATGTGTGTGGTGTAGCTCGTGACGTTATGTGATTCTCATCAGACCGGTGAAAATCATGAACGACACGTCCTGTTCCATGTCTTTCTGTGTTTTGTCACAGGATCACTGTGTGACGGTTCCACTTTAGTGCTTTCTGTGGATTCTCTTCTGATTGAATTCGGTTTGATAAGCCGTTATTAACATGAAGAAACAGATTGTCATCGCTTTGACCTTTTAAAGCACGGCGGGAACAAGCAGACGCTTGATTTTTGGCGTCTAACTTTTTTTTGACCTGGATTTGCCTCCGTAACATTGTAACTACAGTCAAGTTGTTGTGAGCATGGAGGTGAAGGCCGGTTGGGCTTGTTCTGGTATGGAAATCTGATGTTGCCACAGTAACAGCAGCGAATATGCGAAAGTACTGGACTACACCACTGTTTTTACAGTTTTTTTGTGCAGATGATGGAACACGGTGCACACGAGCGTTTGTTTCGTAAATCATCTGTTGGTGTCCAGCAAGGTGGACTGAATGTCTGGTCAGAGAGTTGTCTCCACCGCCGTTTTCTTAAGTCACTTCCCCTTTGCTCTCCACTTCCTTTTATTTCAGGGCATGTTTTAGAGACGTTGGTCACGTGCTGCTGTTGTGCTGTGAGCAATATTGCGTGATCAGATATTAATTCTCGTTCAGTTTCGACCTGCCGTGGAGCCGCTGCAGTCCAGATCAACATCACTGAACACAGCTTTTCTCTCTCTCCTGTGAACTTTACACCAGGACGAGCGAGCGCATCGATTCAGCGGGTCTTTAAAAGCTCGTGCCTCAGTCTTGTGACTCAGTCGAACTGAATCTCTGTTCTCTTTCAGATCAATGTCAGGAAGTCTCTCTCAAGCCAAGTCAACCTTCTCAAAAATGGTGAGTCGCTTTTTACCAAATCTTCCTTCTCAGATAATCTAACCACTTCAGATGCATTTTTTATATTGGGCGTGTGAACAGTAGAACCACAGTGTCACGCATTGAGTAGTCAACATCACTGTTTGACAAGCACAGGCGTTACATGCATTAAATTAAACAATGGCTTGAATTAAGCATTACATATTAAATATCTCAGTGAGCTTTTTAATAATGTGTTTGCATATGTTTTTTATGATGTATTGTTCACATAAAATCTGTGTTGGTGTGACCAGGTCAACAGCCGTTCGTACACCCGCTTCAACCAGTCGCCTCAGAACCCTGATGGAGACGCCAGTCGCGTGGAGGTGAAGCTGACGCTGGACGGGGAGGAGGAAGAGGAGGAGGTGGGGGAAGGGCAGGGTCCTGAGATTTACACCAAGCCTGGCGGCCCCCGCCCGAAGCCTCTCAACAAGCTGAGGGTTGTGTTTCTGGTGGGAGGCACCCTGTTGGTCTTCTGCATCGGTAATTCTCTTTGTGACTTCAGGTTGTTTCTCACATCTGCTGATGGACAATTGCAAAGTGCTCAGGTTGTTCAATGTGGCAATTCATAACATTTACTGCGTGTGTGAAGAACATTTCACATAGAACAAGCTGATCCCCCTGCAGTGCTGAATTTTTTATTCTCTAGTCATTTATAGTTACAGTAGCTTCATTTGATTTCATGATGTTTTGCAATATAAAACAAAACATCAGCGATTGCCTGCAGGTATGTGTGTGTGGGGTGTGTGTGAATGTGTGTACTCATCTCACCTGTGATTGGTTGGCCACTGTTTAAGGGTGTGTCCACCCTTTGGCCCAGAGAAGCTGGAATTCATCCTGATTTTTATAACCTGTTTAGTAGAGGTTTGTTGAGAATTGTTTTTCTTTTGTGTTTTACATCAGGACTTGTTTTCGGTTACTCTGTCCACCGTAAAGCTGCAGTGGAGGAGAAGTCATGTGATCCACTCAATAAAGTTGCCGACACGTCTGCGCTTGAAACGTTGCCTGAAACGATGCTGCCTGATGTTCCACCACCTGCTCTGTACTGGAGCGACCTCATGACGCTCCTGGATGACAAGGTGTCAGAAACCAGGATTAAAGCCGCTCTAAGGTGTGTGGTCTGTGTTATGCTGCCATCTGAAGGATGGTATTCATTTATAATGAAATGTTTTTCCATCTTCAAGTAAGTTTTCAGTCAGTCGTGAGGCTGGATCAAGCGGGGACAACGCATTAGCCAACGACATTCATAGTGCATTCAAGGAGCTGAAGATGGAGCCGTGGGTGGACGAGCACTTTGTGATGCTTCAGGACCTGGGGTCAGTCCAGCTCAACGTTTTCGTGTAGACATCACAGACCTTCACAGCAGTTAATCCACACGCAGTCGAGCCCTAGCGATCAGGAGTTGGGACTTTGAGTCAAACCACTGCGTGCGTGTGTGTGTGCGTGAGCGTGTGTGTGTGTGTGTACACAAGGTTCAACTATTCGCTGTGGTTTTAACCAGCCCTGCCAACATTAAGGTTTCACTATCGTTCAGTGGCTTGATGACTTCCATTTGTAGTATTCTAACCAGACTTATCATTCTAAACAGCTCGGCTCCAAACAGAGTGCTGTTTGGCGGAGAGGAGATGGGAAGTCTGAGGAAGGGTTACCTGGCTTACAGCGAGTCCGGCAGCAGAGAAGTCAGTCGCACTGCCGTAATCCTCCTTGTCTTAGACTTTTACTGATTCAAAGAATGTTTCGTTTAAACATTTCCCACAGGGTCGAGTGGTTTATGCCAACTACGGCGACCTGACCGACCTGCAGGAAGTGAGACGACTAGGAGCGAGTCTTAACGGATCCGTGGTGTTGATGAGAGCTGGGAAAATCAGCATGGCTGAGAAGGTGAAAATCATTTCATCCTCAAAATACAGATTTCAACTAATCATTTAATATTATTTTATGGAAATTTAATTTAAAAGGCTTTTGTATTAAGTTGTTTTAAATTAGTATATTGATTCAATGGCTGTTAATGAAACAAATTTTGTAAAATGATGGGTTTGTTTAAACCGGTTAAATAATTTTAAGAGACTAATCCTTGCATTTGGAAAAATGGAAAAACATCTACCTACAAAAGTTTGTCTTAATTATTCTAAAATAATTGCTCTAAAGTTTTTCTGGTTGATTGTTCTCCGGTGTTTGTAGGTGATGAACGTGGCAAAGGCGGGCGCTGTGGCTGCTCTGGTATATCCTGACCCTGCTGATTATCCACACCTGTTTGAGGACACGGAATTGTTTGCCCATGTAAGTACTGTATTGAGCGGTTCAACATTAAGTGCATTTATTCATGTTTGTTTTTTGATGTCTTTAGCTTGTTGATAAGTGTTTTATATTGATTTAATACTGACTATTTGTTTTTAAATTTGATTTTAAATCGACTATTTGTCCCTTGCATCTAATTTCTTACTTAGTAAGAAATTAGATGCAAGAAATTCTTACTTCTTACTTACTTAATTACTTACTTACTTTTACATAGAAAAACTTTGTATTTTAACTTCCTCATAATGTAATTGAAGTTCGCAAAAATACACCCCCCATACCGTTATGCCACTAGAAAATACTGTGATATGAATTTTAACTCATACCGCCCACGCCTACTTTATACTGTATGATGGACAAACTCATTGCATAGTTTTATATATCGGTTTTACGACGAAGACATCCATAACTGTGGCATCCTTATTAGGGATGTAACGATATGCAAATCTCACGATACGATATTTTGATATATGATATAATCTATTTACGATCCTTTTCACGATACGATATTTATCACGATATCCTGTAGAAGCTCACGATATTACAGAAGACTTCACAATTATCTCTCTTATGTTTATAGTAACAAGGCTGACAATATAATAATCATCGGCCATTGTTAATTAGGCCTTTTATTGTCATGTTTTAGATGCAAGGCATCATGGTTTATGTAGTCGCTAATGACTTGCACTGCTGCAGCGAGTTAGAACTATTGTTTTTTTTGTGTCATTTATTACCCCCCAGTTCAGCTGTGAGATTGTGGTATTCTGTTTAGATCCCCTTATAAGACAGGAGAAAGAAATGAGAGAAAAGTAAAATGATAGAAATGAGTAGAAACCCAATTTTGTGTTTCATATAAAGTCAATTCCGGTTGACTTTAAGTAACTCTTAAAATATCATCACTTTATTTTTTCACAACTTAAACGACCCGTTCAGCTCTTTTACTCCTAAATTATAAAACCATTCAGACATTCTTGGTGGTAAAAGAAGCACAAAATCAAAGTAACCCTGTTTATTTAGGTTTGTATTAATCTATTTAAGTTATTGTTATTTATGTTTAAGGTTTAATTTGTTATTGGTGTGGTTGCATTATAATTTTAAAGATTTGTGGGAAAAGTGCTTCTGCCCCGTTAAGAGAAATGCAAACAGTTCTCCCGAAGCAAACGCCATGGACTCGTGTTTTTGGAATAAATACTACGTTTGAAATCCACCAGTGTGACTCGTTCATTTGTGAGCCCGACATTTTTAGAAAAAATCCTCAAAGTAAATATGGTATACCCTAATGACGACTACGGTATATCGAGACCTTTTTAATACCGCAATATTGCAATATTTCCAATATTGTTACACCTAATCATTATTTGCATGTTGAAATTGTAGTTCATGTTTTTTATTATTTATCAATACCTGTAGGTTCACCTTGGCTCCGGCGATCCTTACACTCCAGGATTCCCGTCCTTCAATCACACTCAGTTTCCTCCAGCCAAGTCCTCTGGTCTTCCAGAAATTGTTGCTCAGAGCATCTCTGCTAACGTGGCCAAGAAAATCTTTCAGTATGTTTGTCGTTTTTCTGAGATTTTGCTTTGGGAACATGAGTTGGTTGACTTATTTGATAATTTTTGCAGGAGAATGGATGGAAACAGTGTTCCTGAGAATTTCAAAGGAAAATTCGACAGTTACAAGCTTGGAAAGGACACAGACATGGTCACTGTAGAGGTCAACAACAAACTGGTGGACACCAGGATCCATAACGTGTTTGGTGTGATCAAGGGATTTGTGGACCCTGGTATGTTTTAGCCTGAAGATGCGGTTTGTCCAGTAGATGAGCTGTGTGTCCTCGTGATTCTTGCAGATCGTTACGTGGTGATCGGAGCGCAGAGAGATGCATTTGGCCCTGGTTTTGCTAAATCATCGGTTGGTTCTGCTCTGCTGATGGAGCTTGCAAAAGTTTTCACTGACCTGGTGAAAGGTAAAGCCTCGCCTGTCTTTATCTCATTTGTGCATCAGCTTGACATCTTTTTATGAATGTTTTCAGCGGGCTTCCGACCCCGCAGGAGCGTGGTGTTTGCCAGCTGGACTGCAGGAGAGTTTGGGAATGTCGGAATCACTGAATGGCTTGAGGTTTGTCTGCACACGGATGTTTTCAGGGTGACGACTTGAAAATATTCACATTAATTGCTTTCTGAAAACTTTATGGACAGGGTTACTGGGCGTCATTGGACAAAAAGGCCTTTACCTACATCAGTTTGGATGGGGTGGTAAGAGGTGAGAAAAATCACTAAAATAACAGTCAAAACTAAGTGAAACTAGAGTCGGTTCCTCTACATAGTAATATAGGAACAGAAATTTTTTATAAATTCTAATAAGTGTTTAATAAATTAAGTGTAAGTTATGTGACTAGTTAAATTATGACTAATGCATGCACAAAGAATAGTTTTGAAGAATAGAGTGTAGAGAATAGTGTGTTTTCCGGCTATAGATGGTTTGGTGCATCTCTGGAGTCTTAAGCATGTTGTGTGTGTTGCTCTGCAGGTGTGGGTTCATTCAGAGCCTCTGCCAGTCCTCTGTTACACACACTACTGCAGGAAACCCTTCAGAAGGTCCAGCATCTTACAAGCCTCTCAGTGTGCGCTAAAATCACTTTAACACCATTGAATGTCTGTGTTCTAGGTGACTGATCCGGAGCACAACAGGAGCATACTCGAGCTCAACGGCAATGACATCTCACACGTGTGAGTGATTGAGCGAATGCCCGGCACTGCAGTGATCAGATGCTTTTGATTGATAGACTCTTTGTTTTCAGACTGAAGACCATGAAGATGGAAGACCCTGCGTACCCTGTCATGACGTTTTCTGGAATTCCGTCTATCTCCTTCAGTTTCACTGGCAGTGTACGTCTTTCTGTGTGTGTGTGTGTGTGTGTGTGTGTGTCTAACTCTTGGTCTTTGGATAATTATTCTCTTAAAGAGATACAGGTCTATGTGGAACGCTTGCTCTAATGTAAAGTCTCTTACAGGACTCTGACGGCTATGAGTTCTTTGGAACAATTGATGATACGGCAGACAAATTGGATGATACCACGGGTAGTCGAGTGACTCGCTTGTCTGCGCTGGCGGTGAAGGTCGCTGCGCAGGTTGCTCTTCGGCTGGTTCATGACCGCATTCTCAGACTGGACGTGACCAGGTACACCAGTGAGGTCACATCTCACGTCAGGGAAATCATCAAATCCGTCAATGATCTCGGCCTTAACCAGGTAGACATCTAACACTTTTACTAGTGTAAGAACATATCAGTGCATTTTATCTTCAACATTAAATATCCCGAACTCTTTCGTCAGGATAAATCCCGGTCTTTCTCCCCTATGTGGCTGAACTATGCCCGTGGGTCCTTCGAGCGGGCCGCGTCTGGCCTCCGCTCGATGATTCAGAACAGCGACCTGAATGATGTGGAGATGTGTCGCGTCATCAATAACCGCATCATGAGGGTGAGCCTTTGTCTGTATTTAGTCAAATCTGTGCCAGTAATAACACATGTTATACATACTTCCTCTTCCTGCACTTCCTCTACAGGTGGAGCATAACTTCCTCTCCCCGTACGTGTCTGTGCGAGAACAGCCTTTCCGACACGTCTTCTTTGGGCAGGGCTGGCTGACGGTCAAAGACCTGGAGAAGAACCTGAGCCCCGGCACCACTGGCATGGTCATGGACGAGGTGCTCAACCAGTTTGCTCTGCTCACCTGGACCATCCAGGGTGCAGCCAATGACCTGGCTGGAGACATCTGGTCCCTGGACAACGAGATATAGCGCCCCCTGCTGCGCCAATAATCTGCTGCGCCTCTGACCCAAACTCGAATTAACCTACTGAATGATGTGAGAGCGATAAACGAAGCATGTTAATTACAGCCTAATGAAGCTAAAGAAGAAAACTTAATCAGAAATTAGATTCCCTTAAATTGGTACTTATGTTTATATCCAATGTTCGAGAGGCTAAAATCTTGTGCCGCTGCTTTTTTAACAGCTTCGGTTTTTTGATCTTTATTTAAATTGTGGATCTTAAAGAAAAAAAATCTTTAGGTCTAAAAAAAGCTCAAATTCAGAATTCGTTCCCTGTTAGCGCTGAGTGACGACTATTTATTTATCAGTGACAGAGCTCACTATAAGTGTCTTTTTATTTATGTTGTAAGTTATCGGAAGCAGTGCCTTCCATAATGTGACGGTTATACTGTCAAGTTGTTAAAAGCAGCATCTGCTACAGAAATCACGTTACGACACGTCATCGCTCGCTGAAACGTCTCATGTCACAAGGTACCTTTACACAGCCGACGCGTGGGGTTGTTTAGCTAATAAACCCAAAGATAAAGCCATTCAGTAGTTTGAGGACCAAAGCAAGGTTTCCATTCTGACAGGCCTGTGCGCCGAGCGTTTCTTAGTAACTTGTTTCTAATGTAAAACCATTATCGGGAGCAGTGACTTCCATAATGCAGTGTTTTCTGGTAGTTTTTGCCTACCGGTGTGTATTTATCGAGGACAGTGATCCTCATATTTCACTGTATGGTGGATCAGATTATCGGGAACAGTGTTTCCCATAGTTTTTGAATATTTTTCATTACTCTTTGTATTTTGTGTGTATTCTTTTCTTCATATTTTTTGATGTCATTGAGCTGTCTGCAGAAGTGGGTTTGTTGTTGTGATGACAGTTGGTTTGGGGGTCTCTGGATGATGGTTTCTGTGCCCAGGTGTTTGAAAGAGGATGTGCTTCTTTATCGTATTGGCCGTAGATTCTCATGTACTCGACATTATTGTGAAATCACTTTAGTAGTTTCTGTTTCTCTTTAAAGCACTTACCCCTGAAACTGTAGTGAAATCTTTCGTTGTGCATGACACTACTAAACTACTAGTGTTTGAGCTGTATGAAGGTAATTTAAATTGCTACTTTAAATGTTTAATTGGACTAAACCAAACCACATGTGATCATTTAGAAATGTTAAAACAGATTTCCGATTATTATAATTGTTTTTTTTTTTTTTTTGCACTTACTGCATTTCCAGTTGGCTGATATATTTCTCAACATAACTGAATAAAGTTCTCTTTCCTCTGAGATTGGTTTTGCTAGTTTTTTTTTATTGTTTTATGACATTTACAATTGTATTTTAATGCCAGTGTCACTGCTGGGGTCTGTTTAGTGTCTGATGAAAGGTTCAGTGCAGTCGTGCGCTACTGTCGCTTTAAGAGCCGATCCGTCTCGCTGGCTGCCGGATTATCTGCGCTGAGCGATTTATTCTCTGCGTTTAAAGCGAGTGTTTCTAATTAGTGTTTGTAATATTAGTGCGTTTTCTGTTATGAGGTTCTCCAGAGCCGCTTGATCGGACACTGCGTCAGATGTACGGGGAGAGATGCAGGTACGTCCCCTGCTCCCGCTGAGGCCACGAGCGCGAATATCGACATGTACAGCTTCGCCAAAGCTCTAAAATGCAGCGTTTAAATATACAGACGTATCCGAAACAAGCAAAGGCTATTTCTTCCTAAATCTTGCGTTTTACACTCATTGCAGTGGTTTGTATTTTAAGGGGCTGCCCATGATGCTTTCCTTGGTTTATTGATCCATATAGCAAAGATACAGGTTAATTAAAAAATAACAACGTTACTATAATCTTATTTTGACAATATTGTGATGCTGTTTTAAACCATCAATATGTGTAATATTTATAATAAGAACAATTTTTAATACGTGTAGGCGTGCCGATTCTATTATTTAGCTTCATTGCACCGTGGAAGAGATTTGAATCATCTCAATGAGTCGAATCTTTTGAAACGTTTCCTGAAAAGATTCATTTAGCTGATGTATTAATGAGGCGACGACCTGAGTACAGTACTGTGATCGATTCGAAGAGTCAACGAATCTGTTTTTTTTTTTTTTTTTTACCTATTTTAGAGTTGTTTGACCAGTGAAACTAATTGTATTAATATTTGAAAATTATGTTTATAAATTAAGAGCAAAGTGATTGTAGTAAAAATTGTAATTTAGAAATCATTTTGTTAGATTTTAGTATCTGTTCATTACAGTTATAATTTCTTTCATGTTTAATTCGATTTTTGCGTAACTTCTGTTGCTGCCGGTTAGACATCTGATATGCATAAAAATCACTTAAAAACAAATTTCAAGAATTTTGCTAGATTCATGTGTGAAGAGGAACTTGTGCTGAAACTCTATTGGTGTGTGTCGTTTCAAATTGAGCCTGCATGGAATTATCCCTCCGCTTGTTGTGTGAACGACCAAACTGTTCTGTGTTGCTGCTAATGATTCATATCAGTCTATCACTGGAAGAGTGTCGCCAGTTTATTGTGAAAACAGGACACACCTCGAGGGAGTGCAGGAACACACACACACACACACACACACACACACACACACACACACAATAGCATCGCTTTCTTATAAAAATGGCATCTCTTTCAGAATACCAGCTGCACAGATCTATAGATGAGGTTAAAAATCAGACGCTTGACTGTTTCGACTGTGCAAATAGATGCTTAGCTGGTCATCGGTTCTTTGCTCTTCTGTGTGCAGGCGGACGGAGAAGAAACACACAGCGATGAGGGCACAGAGTGGCTCTCGGAACTGCTCACTGATGTGCAGCTCCAGCAGTACTTCCTGCGAATCCGTGATGAGCTCAATGTCACACGTCTGTCACATTTCGACTATGTGAAAAACGAGGACCTGGAGAAGATCGGTATGGGCCGACCAGGTGAGACCACGTTAGGCATTTGGGCTGGAGAATGGAGACACCCACACTCACATTATGCAACACACACGTACATAACTGGAACACGCCAGCATGCACATCTGATGCAGGGAAACTCTACGCGGGTGGGCTTCTCTGTGTGTACAGGTCAGCGGCGGCTGTGGGAGGCGGTGAAGCGGAGAAGAGCCCTGTGTAAACGCAAATCATGGATGAGCAAGGTTTGCTGGAAGTCTAACCATCTGTGACAGTTACTGTAGAAGCAACGAACTATGACTGTGGCAGCAGTGAAGACCGACGGCTCACTAGCTCGGCGGGTTTTGCTCCTAGTTGTGGCATCATGTCAGACAACGAACCAATTTGCTAGTAATTGTGGGCATGTCCTTGTTCTGTGGCACGTTCTCCTGCCCAGTAATGATGAGTGCCCTGACCACGCATGAAGGACATTGTGACCCATTTATTTGTAATATCTGCTATGCTGTTTCTCATTTTTGTAACCAAAATAACGTGATGAACTGCATTTTGAACCACACCTTGGAACAAAAGTAAATAATAACAAGCATAATAACATGTCATCATGTCTGAAGACGGAGGCAGGTGATATCACCCTCAGCTGTAGTCTCTGTTCCTGGGTCAGCAGGTGTTCACCGGGAAGAGGCCGGACCAGGGATCGCAGACTTCCACCACATTCCGCAGTTCTTCCCCGTCTGCAACCCAGCCGGACGGCCAGCCGGACCTCACCTGCCTCATCAGCGACCGAGACCTGACCCTGTATGAGAAGCTGGGAGATGGATCTTTCGGAGTGGTGAAGCGTGGGGAATGGCAGGCTCCGTCTGGACGAGTGGTAACGATTGCCAGTCGTAATTCGGTGTTTTTGTTTAAACTTGCTTATTTTTCTCTAATGGATCAGGATTGCTCTTGCTCTGCTAGAAAAACACTAGTGCAGATGTCATTTCCTGACGTAGCAATGGCCTGTTCCTCTTGTGTGGCTGCAGCTGAGTGTGGCGGTGAAGTGTCTAAAGACGGATCTGCTGGAACAGGGAGAAGGTCTGGACGACTTCATAAGGGAAGTCAATGCCATGCATTCGCTGGACCACCACAATCTCATCCGTCTGTACGGCGTGGTCCTCACACACCCTATGAAGATGGTAAA
>SOMO01000019.1:21814-37270 GCA_028128575.1 Paedocypris carbunculus | reverse complement strand
CACCAGACGTGCGAAAATAAAAGCTTATTTTATATTTTGGAAGCAATACATATGAAACTAACCAGTGTTTTTTTTTTTTTATGTATTTCATGTGCGGGAGGATTAAGCAACTGTTTTTTCCACTTCTGGATCTTTCATGCGTGCTTGCGGTTAGAAAAAGACGCATTCATTTCGTATAGCATTTTGTTACTCTGATTTTTCGTTAGAAAGGACATTCATAAGTCGGGGTACAACTGTACTAGAACATAAATATGCCTATATTAAAAATGTTGGGCTTCGTCTGTGATGCGTGGTTCATCATGCTCATCTGTTCTAGATAACGTTGTTCTAGAATATTCTAGAAGTGGAAGATTTATGTGAAGGGTTTACCTGTTATGAAACTCTGAGGCAAAACAGCTGGTAAAATTGCAGAAATGTGTGTTTCAGAAACAACTAGGCTAGTATAAAATCTGTTTAGGAAGAGTTGTATCAACTGCCATTGGCAATCCCAGGAGGGTGTGTGGTTTTCTTCCGGAGACCAGAGCTGAGAAGTGAAACTGCGGGTCACAGCGATGTCTTCTGGCTTCAGCCGCAGTCCCGCTACTGAAAGCGCTATCACAGGAGCTGAGATTCAGGTCGATAACACTTCTGCTGTAAACAAAGCTGGCGTCTCAGGAGGTGGACGACACCGTCCGAGAAGCTATGAGGTCCGTGTGTTTGTTATTATCCAGAGATGTGAGAGTGCTCTGTCCGTACAGCAGAAGAGCCTGTATTCCCTGTCCTGCTGTCCCGCTGTGTTGAGCATTAAAAGCTCTGTCGGAGGCTTAAAAGTTTTGTTACCTAACTATATTGATCCCGTCTCCAGAACAGTTTATTCAAGGCAACTCTCTTAAAGAGAGATGAATTATTCTGGAGAACACCAATCCTTTTCTGAATTAAGGAGAGCTCTTTATTTCATATTTACGTATTTCAGTAGTAAATACATCTGCTAATACCCCGCACAGATGTGGACTGATGATGTGAAGTTCGTTTCTGAAAGTTTTTCTATTAGATAAATTCAAACAATCTTGATTTATTGAAAGCAAAGAAAACACTCGGCATGACCGAAATCACTTGATTTGATTTTGAAATCGAATGGGATTTTAAAGGCGTTGTGGCAGATTGCTGTGGTGTTGGTTTGGCTTGGCTGGAGGAGGACGGGTTGAGATCCATGAAGTCTTCTGAAGGGAAGGAGACGGAGAGCAGCAATGACATTTAGGCGGTTGTAGTGAGAGTTCGGGGGCTACAGGTGGCTCGTCTCAAGATAAAGACCCTGTGTGTAGTTCAAACAGCTCCACAACTATCGTCGCACAAATTGACATTTTCCTGGAGGCAGATAAGCGACTGTCTGCAGACACACCGTCATCACACGCCTGACACGACGATGAAGAGCGGAGAGGAAATTAAAGCGCCTTGATGTCGAATAGACACGTCGTCTGTGACGTTTTCAATTATCAGGTATGTGGAGGAAGAGAACCTTTCAAACGTGACGTGACATTCTCGGTTGGAACCTGTTGGGTGTGGGATTGATGAAGTTTTTCTTCGTTTTTTATCATCCCCATTGCATATGTAAAAAAAAATGTTAATTTGTTAACTGTATGTATTTGAAAATGTACTAATGTGTGTGGGTCTGCCTCTCTTATTCTGTTTCTGTCTCTATTACTGCCATCGCCTCTCTTTTCTTTGGGTCTTTCACCCTATTTTTCTATTGTTGCCCTTTTTTCCTCTCTTTTATCCTTTTCTCTGCTTACTATTTTGCCTCTTCCTTCTCTCTTTCCGTCTTGCTGTCTGTCCGTTTCTTTCTCTCCTTCCCTCTCTCTCTCTCTCTCTCTCTCTCTCTCTCTTTCCCTCCACCCCCATCTTCGCTCTGTGTGTTTGTGTTGTCTTTAGGGATTCTCCTCATTCTACTCTTAAGTGAGAAAGATGCCTGTAATAGTGTGTGAAAATGGACACAGATGCATCACTAAACAAAGCTGCACATCAGCACTCGTGGTGGTCCCGAGGAATCACAGAGGGGCTTCTTTAAACGTGAAAAATGAGTGCGGCGCTCTGGTTGTGGGCCTGGTGTTTGTGCTGTCTGTGTGTCATGGAGGCATTATTAGGTATTAGTGGGAGCAGGAGGGTCCGTGTGCTCCGTGATGAATGACTGGACTCCCCGGCCAAGTGGAAATGCTGAGATGTTGATTGTTCCTCCTGCAAATCCAGCTCTACTTCCATTCCACTCAGCTAATGTAAATCACTTCATTATTCATCTTTAACGTTACACTAAAATTGTTAACTCTCATTCACTTAAAAGATCTGAGATTTTTCTCTCAGTCTGTCTCTCCCTCTGTCTGTCTAATTGATCCAGTATGACCACCCATCAATCCCTTTTTTTGTCTGTCCGTCTATTTTTATTTTTATTGTCTATCCATGTCATGTGTGGTGAGCAGGAAATCCTCCCTCTATTCTTTATTTTTTTCTTTTTCTGTCTGTTTGTCTTTTTTTTCTACCTGTCTCTCTATTAGTTTGCCTTTCTGTCTTTTCTTATTTGTCCAATTGGGACATTTCATTGTCCATTTTATTTATCTATACATGGAGAAATAGAAATAATGTACAGAGAAACCGTTTCTCTTTCACCATTCGTCGGTCTGTCAAGCTAAACATACATAAAATGTACAGACGTATTATTCACCGACTGTTAAATCGTTTTTTCTCAATGCTTGGTCTCTTTGGATAAAAGTGCCTGTCAAATGTGAAACGTGAATGTTTAAATGTGGATACAAATCTATTGATATTGACTAGTGGCAGAACTAATCAACTAGTGAGCGATTTTCTGCCACATTTGCAGTAATAAGAGAAAAGTGGATGATGGCGTGATGTGTTCTGGCTTCACCTTGTCCACCCCACTCTCTCCGACCCTCAGCGTAATGCTGATTTATGTATGCGCTTTCTCGTTTCTCCTGCTGTAATTGACACTGTGATGAATGGTTCTGGTGGAAAAAAAGAAAAACTCCAGGCTTCCCAGCAGAACCAAAGTTTGTTCTTGACTGGGCGACAGACTGTAACGTCCTTAAGAAGTTCCGATTGCACTGGTCACCAGCAGCTTGACGGCATCCAGGGATTGCTAGTGATGGAAGTAAACCTTGAAGCTCTTGAATGTTGAAAGACCTTGTTAGGAGCCTATAGGAATCATTGTGAATCTGCCACACAACCCTCTACCTTAAACATGTCATGAAAAGAATGTTGTTGACCTGTTTGAGTGACATCGGAAGAAAGACGATTAGAGGTTTGCTCAGGCTTTTTTGATTTCCATGTATCCAAAGCTCTCTAAATGCATTAGGTTTAAACGCCGCCACTCTGAGTGTGTAATAGGGTGTCTTTTATCCCAGCTGTCACATTTTCACAATTATTGGGCATTTTGGTTTGGATTGAGAGTGAGAAATGGCATCAGTCATTTGGGATGGGATTCTGGGTTAACTCTCAGAGGAACTGGCTGCCGGAATCTCTGAGCAAACCAACACGTTCCATCTGCGTCATTTGAGACAATATATTCAGGTTTACTCGAATTTGGTTAGAGCAGCATCTTTGGTTAAATGACACTTTGACCAGTGTTTTTAAAATTGACACAACATTATAATAAAAGCCCCTTTTGTTTTTTTCTCCAGTATTCTTTTTCCTCTGCTTTGCATCCATCGGCTCCATCTCTCCCACACTGCAGTTTTCAACAGGATATTGGGGAAATTCTGGGGCCCGGCAGCGTGTTCTGGATCTTTTTTGATGTCTTTTTTTGATTGTTTGATTGTTTTTTTGATGTCTTTTTTTGATTGTTTGGCTCATTATTAATATCATTCTTGTGCATGAAGTCTTTTGGCCAAACTGTTCTAATGCCAGATTGCATGAATCCATTATGCAGTGATTACAGATGCTTTAAACAGCACTAAACCTGTTGCCTGTGTCTGAGCAAAACGCGCCTCTCTTCCCTCCTCAAGCGTGACGTCTGAAACTAATTTTGTCAAATGAAATAAATGATTTCTTTCTTTGTCCCTGGTCGCTTGCTGTGAGATACTCACACATAGAAAATGAATTGGCCATGCTGTAAAGTAGATCTTCTGACTGGCTTTGAAATTTTGGATTATCTACTTGCGTATTACCACCTGCAAAATATGCCAATATGGAGGCGTTTAAAAAGCAGAAAGATCTGTGTGAGAGACACTTTCTGAAGATTAGCTCAGGTCTGTGAGATGTTGACCAAAAAGAAAGTCTTACGTGGACGTTTGATTGGGAATGCTTCAGATGTAATGGGCGAGATCCGTGAGAGAGCTTTGCTGTGATTGGTTCCCGGTGGATTTGGCGTGGAGTGGCACCACCAGGGTAGTCGTGGTATCTCAGAGGAAGATGATTAATGGTGGATACAGCCTCTTCTTGACCTCACAAGCTCATCTTTGCCATTATTTCCCCAATCAAATCTCCTCTCGCCCAGACCCGAGTCCCAGGGGGAGCGGGGAACGCTGGAGCCGACGGCTGGCGTCGCCGAGCCATAGGTTCAGGCCTGAAAGTGATTTCCTGTGTCTGGATGGAAGTGATAAGTATGTTTTTATCTACACTATGGCATTAGACGTGTCGCTTAGGGAAAGCACAGTTTGTCTTGATACAGAATTCCGTGTAGCTACAGGAAAGTGTGGAAGAGTGAGGAGACTCTTAATGTGCATGAGAGTGGAGTGATTGACTTTATTCCCTTTTCCCAGTCTCACATGTCTGTAAAATCATCCTGTTAAGATCTAAACAGGAACAGACGTGACTCCTTTGTCCTTGTCTTTTCATTATGTCATTAGACTCTAGTGTAACTTTTTTTTTCCTGAAAGCCAGCATATAATTGTTCTTTTAAAACTCATTACGTTTTTTGGTATTTGGCTTTTTTGGCTTCAGAAAATCTGTCTGAAACAGTAAAAAAAAGCATCTTAGCATTTTATCTAAGAACATGCAGAGTTTACATTTGAACGATTTATTTATTTATAGCCAATTCTTCCAATTTAATATTTTATTTCCAATTATCTGAAACCTGAAAAGTAAACATTTATGATGACGATGTTATAGTAACAGCTGTTGATCATGGTAAAGTAATAATAAATGCAAGATCTACTTCATTTTGTGATTATTTTACTGTCATGTTACTAGAACGTTCTTTTTGCGAATCCAACCGTCCTCATTTTTCTTGCTGTTCCCCTGTCTTGGCAATCAAGAAAAATTGATAATCATGATAATGCACTCGCTGTTTTCCACATACCTTTTCTCATGTTCAAATGAGGTTTTTGTTCATGTGCATTATTTGCAGAATTCAGGAACAAACTGTTGGTGAACCATGGTTCCACTGTGCAACGTCTTGTTATTTTCCTGTTTTGACATTTTCTGTCCACTCACTTTTCCTCAAAGACTAGATGTCAGAGTTGTCTTGTAGCTTCTGACTCCCCGCATCAGCTGCTGACACATGACCTTTCCGTTCCTCTCCTGAAAGTTCCAGAAACCCAACATGAATGAAGGTGCTGATGGAGGCTCCTCATCCTCACTCATGTCCGGCCCTTGACTCTGAATCCTGAATCTGACTCTGGTTCTGACCTGGCCTTACACACTTCATGCTGATATTGGTTCAATATTCTCCAGGCTTCCAGCTGATGGATGGATTTTTCATCACGGGATGATCTGGAAGGTTTTGGTTAGATCTTCTTCAGTATTTATTTGATCGTCAGCCTTTAGTTTTACTTTTACTCTTGTGTGGTGTGTCCCATGAAAAATGCCTCAGAAGAGAAGAGTCTCGGATAAACCATGACATTTCTTGTGACGGCACCAAATTGCCTTTTCATTCACACCCATCAGTTTTTCATCAAAAATATCTTCAGATCAACTCGAGTAAAGGATGATTGTGCACTGTCTGAATTAGAGTTTTGCTATCGTCTGCATTTTATGTTATTTCAGGCTGTTTTAGTATTTATTGGTACTACAAAAGGATTTTCTCTCCCTTTCTCACACATTTCTTTTTCCGTACACTTACATTTACTCTATCACTTACACTTACACATTATCACTCTTGATTACTGTCTTGCCGTATCCCGCACTGTCTTCTACACACACTCCTGCTCTGTCTGTCACACACACTTTTACTTCCTCACACCATCTAGTTCTTTGGCACTGCCACTTCTCTTTACTTTCCTTCTCTCACTCTCTCACCATCTCTTCTGGCTTTAGGCGGTTTAGTCTGTGCATGTAAAGGTAGTTTAAAGCACTCTGCATCCCTGTCACGCTTCTCCGTGGGACTGTTAGATGAGCATTTTGAGAAATACGGCAGCGTTGATGAAAATGTGCTGCGGCAGTCACTGTTCACACATGAAGCAGTGAGAGATTGGAGTTGTGAGACCCGTGGGACGTTCTACAGTGTGCTGACCTCTGCCTGCAGCCTGCTCAAGGTCGAGCTCGGTTTGTTCTGGAAAACACTTGCGCTGTTTGTAATCCGTCAGAGATGACCACAGACCTGCGGCGGATTACTACATGTCCAGCTACTGGCCCGACAAACACTCTCTCTGCTAAAGTGGTTCTCTGTTGCCATGTTCATAATCTGCCAGTGGTAAATAACCAAAGGCTGTTCTGCCGAGTATTGAGCCGAGCAGATGGTTGCGAGTCGAGGCCCATTTTTCTCTCTGTCAATATCTGTAGGTCATTAGAGGTGTTTTCTTCTCGCGTGTCTGGGAACGATTCTTAGCCTTTCGGTTTCTTTCTTTCTCTCATGCTCCTCTGTGATGATGAGTGTTGCTGCCTGTGATGAATGTCAGGAACAATTCTAATCAACAACATGCAAAACAAATCCCGCTCTCTCCTGCGGCCTCTTCACCTCGCTCATGTCCATCCATATGAACTAATCAAGTCCATAATCACGACCTTGAGCAGCACTGCACGCTGAGCCCATTCAATACCACGCGGTTCCAGCTGCTCCACGCCGCAGGATTGGATTTCTTTTGTCGTGTACTTGCCACTTTTCCCTGCATTTCTTTTCATGGAAGCATGAAAACAGAAGCAGCCCTCGTTGTTTCGCCGACATTAGTACGTGTCAGCCAACTGAGCCTGATCAGGCCTGGCTCTGCTGATTAGTGTTTGTGTGTTAAGAGTTACTGATCTCGGTCAAGTGCTACAGAGGATCCAGGCAGGTCCTTAAAGACGGCTGAAAGGACATTATTCAACTGAAAGATGAAACACAAAAGCACGTTTTATTGATCAGTGTTTGCGTTCTCGTTAGTGATGTGATGGTAGATTTGCATCCCATTTTAGTGAAAAAGATTAGCTCCTCTTAGCTCTTTAAAATAGTTGTTAGTTGCACTTTGAAATTATCTAATAATCATTCCATAATGACTCAATTCTCACAGAAAAGTTATTTGCTGTTTAGCAATAGACTTTTCATTGACGTTTTCAGATGGGGCAATTTTTCTAAAATACATGAATACAACTATATGATATACTCTCTGCTTATGTGCTGATCTCTCAGTCCGTCTCTCTCTGTCTGTATGCATCCATGATGATAGAGAAAGAGAGAGAGAGAGAGAGACTGAGAATGCAAGAGACCATGAAAGTGCGGAGGCAGAGAGAGAGAGAGAGAGACACTAAAATGTATTAAAACTGTAGTAATCTATGAATACTTGAATGTAAAACTCGAAGAAAAAAAACACTTGTGTAAAATTATCTTGTCCAGCATCTGTGAAAGTGAAAGAACTGCCAAAAGGAGTATTTCTATTAATTAGAAAGGGATTTGTTGATCTGAAGATGTGGAAGTGTGTGATGAGAAAAATCTTGAGGCTGTTTTAAGGCTATAATTAAAGCACTGGTCACACTTTCGAATTCTTTTGAATCATCCCTCATGAATTTGGACCTCATAAGTCGTACATACGGGCACAGTGAAGTCCACATCAATAGAATTGATTGCGGCACAATTCTCTGATGCCCCTTGTGGATAAAGTGAGACAGAAAATTGCTTTCTTTGACCTTCTCACCTCTGGAAAAGCCGCTTCTTTACAAGAAGTAAAGAATTTTGCAAAGAAAATGTTTGATCAGAAACTGAAAAGGGGATCAATCAGAAATAACTTCTGATTAACTGGGCTCACGGGTCAGTGTCCTTATACCTTTTCGTTTTTGAGCTCAATTATTGATGACAAATGCTATTCCCTGTTTCCAGATCTTTGTTGTCTTGCTCAAATGGTTTTTCCCTATTTTAATTTTAAAATATCAATACTTTAAATACGCAGGAGAGCAAATGAGTATTCAATTTATCTGAGATTTGGTCCAATAATCAACTTTGTGACTTGCAGGTGCGGATCAACAAATCATTTCCTATGTTCTATTATTAATAACTGAAGTTGATACTAAACTGTCACATCAGTTGACAGAATCCGTGGAACGCCGTGCATTGCATACGGTTTGGGGATTTTGAAATTATTGTAAAATTATTATTCATTCCTTAAACCAAACCCCGATTCAATCAGATTGTCTATCATCCGCTTCATTCATTACCCAAGTGGAAATTCAGGCTGTATAACAAGTGTAACATTGCTTTAAAGCTGTGTGATAGTATCTCCCCTGTAAAGTTTCACACTTGTCACACAAAGTGAAAATGACTCAAGGTTTCTTTCTGCGTTTTAAGTTGAAGCTTTCTTCTCGAAGACATTTTTTATAACTCGTTTAATCGAAGAAAGGAAGTTGAAGACAATTAGTCCTGCGTCCCGACTGCGCCTTTCACACATTCTGCGCGATCCCGCTGTCACGTCTTCTTGGTCTCAAGCTCTGTATTTCCAGTCAGGGAAGAAACTTTATATTATGCAGCATGTCAAACAACTTAACCGGACTATAGACTACATTTCTTCAGGAAAACGAGGCGAAGAGGCAGGAGCGTGTGGGAATAAACGAGAGACGCGCGTCAGCAGGCGGGGTAATAAAAACTCCCATTCATGCCGCGGAGGGACGTAATTGGCTTGACTTGACCGCATCTTGAGTTTGCCGTTTTTCTTTTTAAGATGTGTCAGTAAAGGACTTGTGATTCTGCGCTCGCTGAACTCTGGTGTTATGTTCCAGAGTCCGGGACATTAAAGGTTACGGAAGCCCCAAAGTTGATGGATTACAACTCCAGTTCAGACTTTGCAAAGTACAAACGACCCTCATTTTACAATGAAAAAGTAACGAGTGAATAATTTCCCGCCTGCCGCAGTTAATGCTACAATGATCGAGTCAAACGCCAGTCGTGGATGCGCGTGGTGCGCTGGAGGTGCTGAAGGGACAAGCGCGCACTTCGACGAGAGCCACTCTGAGCACGCGCTGACCCCGACGGGACACTTGGTGGTCGCGGTGTGCCTCGGATTCATCGGGGCTTTCGGTTTCCTCAGCAACACGTTCGTCCTCGTCTTGTTCTGCCGTTATAAAGTGCTGCGCTCGCCCATGAACTGTCTTCTGGTGAGCATCTCCGTCAGCGACCTGCTGGTGTGCGTCCTCGGGACTCCGTTCAGCTTTGCGGCGAGCACGCAGGGTCGGTGGCTCATCGGACGCGCCGGGTGCGTGTGGTACGGCTTCGTCAACTCGTGTCTCGGTGAGTCCCCGAGAAACGACGGCTTTGCTTCGTATGCGCGTGAAAATGATGGGTTGTTTGTGTTTGCTGAAGTACCAATAGCCCGAGTGCGACGTTTTAACAACGGACTTCAAACAAGTCGAAATGCAAAGAGGCGGTTTTAGTTTTGTGCCTATGCACAAATGCATGAATGATATTATACAATATGTATTATACATTTTGTTATTTACATTTCACAAATGTGATTTTACAGGTAAAGCAAAGAGCCCATCTGTCATCAAATATACTAATGATAGCGTAGCAACTGTTTACACTGCAGCGTGCTCAAGCCAGTCCTCTTCCCAGAGATGCCGATCAGTTCACAAGAATGTTCTTTAGTCCCACTTCCTCATATAACATTATATAAGATACCGTAAAGCTGTTTTTATGGTTGTTAGGATCAGATGAGTCTTGTAAAGATGTCCTCGCTGGATCAGGAACATTAGATGTACAGACCAAAGCTTTCGAGAGCTTTGATGGAAGTGAAGTGTGTGGTGTGCGTGAACCCGGACAGGTTTCGTGAGGCGGTTCTTTGGAAGCGCTGATGTGCTATTGTTCCTGGCTTTTGTTCATTACTGCTGAGGAGCTTTCATGTTGAGTTCAGTCCCGTCAGTGGCTGTTGTTGTAAGTGTCACACCTCTTAATTGGTAATTATAGAATGAGAAATGGAATTTCAAATTGACCGGCATTAAAAATCAATGCAGTGCGGTTGACGAAACCTCTAGTAAGACTCATAACAGAACACGGCTAAATAAAGCTGAATCAATCAGCGCTGGTTCAATACAGCTATGGCTGTGCGAGAGTTAAACAGGCTTTGACGGTATAAAGTTCTGTAATTGGTTCCTCTTCTTAAAAGCCTGATGACAGTCGCTCTCCTCCTTCACAGCCTCATTATTCACTTTTCTGATTGGCTGTCATCAGGAAATAAGACCTGTCTTTTCTAATCACTGTTTAACAATGAACAATGTACATCACTTTACACAAGCGCCTATGTTTTTACATCCTCATGTGTAAACATTTGTATTCTTCCTTAGATATGCGTGTGTGTGTGTGTGTGTGTGTGTGTGTGTGTGTGTGTGTGTGTGTGTGTGTGTGTGTGTTGTGTGAGGCACAAAAAGCAAGTATGAATTAAAAAAAAACATTTCTGCATGTTCTTTGTTGTTTTGGTTCTTGTCAGGACTGTGGCAAGAGGCTGAAGACTCCAAATAATCTACTATATGAATGTAGCAGTTGGTTTTCCTGAATGTAGGAACATTGATGAAATACTTCCACGAATCAAGCTGTCATTGCTTTTCAAACAACAGAGCAGGCCCGTTTGGAGGAATTTGTGGGTTCCAAGCAAAATGACGTCATGACGCATTATGCATACATATTACATATAACATTTGTAAAATATCGCTGATGCACGGTGCGCGTGTGTGTATATATATATATATACACATACAATATAATATATACAATATAAAAATAAAATATAATATTTTTGTGTATATATAATTTAATTGTTTACTTTGTCACAGAGAAGCAAACACACAGAGGTAAGCGACTGAGGAAGTTTAAGTCAAGTACAGGTATCTCTATGTGTGCAGTTACTGTGTTTATTTTAGACAAAGAACATTTTATTATTTTATGCAGTTCACCAGAATGGAACATTTAACATTTATGGTACGTCTCGCCTACAAGCCAGAGTTAGCGAGCTTGTAACTTGCGCATGCGCGAAGGGGCGTCGGAAACTATTGCTGCGGCGGCAAGTTGAAAAGTGTAAAAACAATACGGACACACGAAAGTCTCCAAAAGTCGCCAGTAACAGCAGAAAACTCGCTAGATTTGTCGCTAGTCGCTTTTAAAAAATTTGTCGCTAGAGAAGTCTGAAAAGTCGCTAAGTTGGCAACACGTGGTTGGCTGGCTGCTGTCAGTGGGAGGGGCCACCCGAGAACAGTGTCATTGCACTTTACCGCATTCACTATCAACACAAACACAGTTTGTCGCTGCACTTTATTCCTAACCGGTCGTTGTCTTGGGGCCCCTGCCAGCTCGGGGCCCCAAGCAATTGCTTGGTTTGCCTGCCTTGTAGCGACGGGCCTGCACACAAGTTAGTTTCTAAAAATGTGTCTGGAAACTTTAGTCTTACAGACTATAAATTAAGGTTTCTTGCTTTCAAGTAACATGGCCTTGGTACACAATCCCAGAATTTGTCTGGCTCAGAATAAAGGAGTTCAGAGATCTGTAGAATGCTGAACAGTGGGAAGAGGATTTTAATAAATACCATCTATCAACAGATGAAGCTTGCGCAAATACATTATGTTGTCAGTGCATCTGTAAAACTTGCAAATTGGGCCGTGTTGGTGTGTTTGTGCTGTGCTGATCACACTGAGGCCGGCGTGTTCTGTGTGTGCACAGGAGTGGTGTCTTTAATCTCTCTGGCTGTGCTCTCGTACGAGCGCTACTGCACTATGATGGGCACCACACAGGCCGACTCCACCAATTACAGGAAGGTGGCCATGGGTATCGCCTTCTCCTGGATCTATTCAATGGCATGGACTCTTCCACCTCTGTTTGGATGGAGCTGCTACGGTCCGGAGGGTCCGGGAACCACGTGCAGTGTCAACTGGGCCGCCAAGACAGCCAACAATGTGTCTTATATTGTCTGTCTGTTTGTCTTCTGCCTCATTCTCCCCTTCGTTGTGATCGTCTACAGCTATGGGAGACTTCTCCAGGCCATCACTCAGGTGAGACACCAAATAATCTTTGAGCTGTGGATCAGATGAGTAAATTGTCTGAGAGCAAATCTTGTGATAGAGAGGCAAGGTCTCACATGTCCGTTATATATCCCAGATGAAATCTTTATTCCCACAGATATTTTACAAATACAGCACCAAATATACCTAAAACACCCAAGTATAAATGGAAATGTCAAATAATTCTATAATCCAGGGTCATTACACATTGCATGTTACACATTAATGTATTGCACTTGCTGTACCTATACTGTACACTGGCGGGCAACATTAGAGAACAATGTATAAACAACTACACAATTCTGAAATAAGGTCATCTTCACTGCTTAACAGTTGAAGGATTGTTTGTCCTGTCTATACCGTGCTACCAGAACACTCTTTCCAGAAAATAACTAAGGCATTTCAACAAAAACATTTATTTTGCAGAAAACACACTGATCAAAATTAGAGAACACTTTCAGATACCCCCCAGTTATTGGTGTTAATCTGCCACCAGGTGTAGTTTTCATTCATTATCTGTCAATCCCAATTTAACTGGCAGCCTAACTCCCAGTTTCACTGACTCTACAAGATGGTGGGCTGTTCAAAAGTGACTGAAAGCCCCTGACAGCAGTTTGTCCATATAAAGGTCAAATGGATAACTTTATCAGCAATAACAAGACACGTTGATTGTTTCAAATATGTGATTTCCAGAATATTGAAAATTTACAACATCACAAACTCATTTAATTCCCCAAAGAATTTTGGTTGTCCACGGAAGACAAAAACAAGAGAGGACAGGATACTGCAGAGGATCTCAATGGGCAATCGTTTCCACACTGCAGCTGGAATTGCTTAGCAGTTCAGCACTGAACATGGTAAAGATCTGTCTCGACATAGTATCTCGACGTTAAAGAGCATTTGGACTGAAAGCTCACTCTGCAGTGGCCAAACCTTTCATTAGCCAAAATAATCAAAAGGCTACACTAAGCTTTGTTGAGGAGCATGTTGTGTGAACAAACAAATTATTCTTTCCCTGAGTTCATCACCCAATCAGCCCGCAGTGTTCATGCAAGACAATGCTTCATGTCACACAGCTACACGGGTAAAGCCGTTCCTTGAAACTGAGAACATTGAAATAATGTCATGGCCTGCAGTGTCCGGATCTCAAACCAATAGAGAACCTCTGGAAGAATCTTGGCGACGAGTGGACCAAAATCCCACCAGAGCAGTGTGAGAGACCAGTGCTGTCCTGTGGCCGCAGATGTGCTGAAGTCCTTCAGAGCAGAGGCCTGGACACTTCCTACTAATTGTTGACTGTTGTAACCTTCAGAAATTGTTGTTATATTTTTTTTTCCATGCAACAGTCATTGTTGTTCTCTAATTTTGCTCAGTGCATTCATTGCAAAAGTTGAAATGTTTTTGTTGAAATGCCTTAGTTATTTTCTGGAAAGAGTGTTCTGGTAGCACGGTATAGACAGGACAAACACTCCTTCAACTGTTGAGCAGGGAAGATGACATTATTTCAGAATTGTGTAGTTGTTTATACATTGTTCTCTAATTTTTCCCGCCAGTGTATCCACATACAAGCTCATAAAAAAGCAGCTGCCCCGATAAACCAGTGGCCCAATTAATATGTATATCAGCATGTGTGTGTGTGTGTGTGTGTGTGTGTGTGTGTGTGTGTGTGTGTGTATATATATATATATATACTGTGTGTGTGTGTGTGTTTATAAATAATCAAACTATAAACTTGAAAGGTGTGATAACTTTTGCACTACTGGTGGCTAAGGATGTTCAATTGGTTTATTTTTGTAGTCCTTACCTCAGTGTTCAGAGGGTTTTCAATTTGTTCAAATTGTGCGTGCTTTGATTCCTAATGGCATTTCACGTCCACTTTTGAGGATCGCGACCGTCTTGTTGCAGATGAAACACATTGGTTTTCTGCTTCGCACGGGCAGCGTGATGCGTAATTTTCTATCTACTCACTCTTAAACTCGCAGTTTTCAGTCAACATTTCTTTTCTTATCGATGGCCAGCCCTATTCTTTAATATTAAAAAAATCTCTCGATATATGCAAATGACAAAGTGCCTGTTTGACTGACTACACTGAAGACCTGAGCGACTAAGCGCTGAACCTGCGCCGCTGCTGCACTCTGTAAAGTAATCTGGATTTCTTGACATAGTGGCGTAGTTGTCACGTTGCTCTTACAGTGGATGTGATTGGACAAATACTGCAGCTAAAATCGCAAGAGTAGCATGTTGGTTTTTCTGTCGGTCCAAGTGTAATCTTGTCTGTGTCCGGATGCGGACCGGAGTCTGCCTATTGAGTACCCCGATATACAGTGTATGTTTATATTAGGGCTGTCAAAGTTAACGAGTTAACGCACGTGATTTTTTTAAAGTGCTTAATCGCGTACATTTTTTTTAAACGCCGTTAATCACAGTTGCAGTTTTTTTCACTTTCGGTTTGGTGAAAATGCATTGAATAGAACCAGAAAGCCGCACTAGTGTCACCAGGTGTGGCTCATTATGATCAGAAGCTCAGAGTGACTGCTTTCACGTGCTGCCATTTTGGCGCACAAAGTGTAAGGACAGACTTTTCTGATCGATCTCGTCTCTGTCTTGTTTTTAATGTTCTTGAATGGACTTGTTAAAACTGAGACTCAACCTTATTTAGAAGTTTCAACTGCAAATACGTAACTTGCTCTTCAGATTCAAATCTCTGTTTAACAAGCCGCCACTATAGATTCATGGGGATTAGATAAAGACAATACTGTATTTACTTACACTTGTGTTTAAAAACAGACATTTTAAGAATTATGTAGTTTACTTACTGTATGTACATTCTAAGACATATGTTTCATGTTAGAGTGATAAGTATTTATTAAGTTGTTTTCAGCTGACAAAAAGAAGGCAAAACATGCTTCAAGTTTGTTTTATTATTATTATTATTATTATTATTAATTATTATTATTATTATTTTTTTTTTACAAAAAACACAATGTCCTGATTTTATTAAGAGTGTAACCTAAAAAAAACGGTACTTCAAACTTTCAATTGATGTATAACACTTATGTCCAAATTGACTTTTTTGTGTGTGTTTTA
>SOMO01000019.1:0-21798 GCA_028128575.1 Paedocypris carbunculus | reverse complement strand
AATAATTTATTTATTTATTTATTTTCAAAATTGGAGTTCAACAATCAGTTGATTATTACTGGTCAATCACGATAGTTTCATTATTGCACGTAAAAAAATTGGAAATGGCACACTATAAAATGATAAATTGAGCTTTTAGTTTGTGAAAAGCAGTGGCACTTTGCGAGATCCTTCATCACTCAGTCGTCTTTCATCAGCTTCTTCTTTTGCGCTGATTTTCGGCACTTATATTCATTAGAAATATCCATTTTCTGCTAGGTCTTATTTTCAGGTAAACACATTAATTCTTGCAGTGTTAGCAACAATCATCGATTATTCCCCAAATGCAAATGAAGTAAAGCCTTACATCAGGCAGGGGGAAAATCATGTCAGAATTTGCATGTAGATGGGAGGAAAGCAACATTTCAATTGAGAAGTCGTTCTATTTGATGTCTCCAGAGTTGCCCAATTTTCTAGAGTAAACAAAACGCAAACGCACTGAAAGCTGCGCGATTCCCGGCTCGATCCGAGGCCACCGAGCGCTCACATCAATGCACTGACACAACAAAGAGCTTTGATTTGCTACTGAATTACTTTGGATTGCAACAAAGAATGGGAAATCTCTTTGCTCCTTTGCTTAGAGGACCGAGTGTGGAGAAGATGTTTCAGCACTTTTAATGCACTGTGATGTTCAAAGAGGCCGCAGAAATTAAAGTGAACTCAGAAAGCTTTGCTTTTCACATCCACCCGCCCCATGTCTTTGCATTAACATGAGTTTCTCCATTAAACTTATTTTCCACACTTTGCATGCAAAAATCCTGCTGAAACTCATTTTGGCCCAAGCAATTCATGATGAGAGTGTGTGTCTGGCGGGGGCTTCAGAACGGGATACATGGGTTTGTATTTGCATATGGGCTTGGTGTGTAGTAAATAGCGTCCGGTGTCACGCTGTGGCTGCCACTTCCACCTGAAAAGACTGAGTAAAATGCCAGAATGTAACTAGGCCTTGTTTGCTGAGCAAAGTCAAGTGCAGACGAGATCTATGCAGGTCAAGACCAGAAGATTAGCATCGAGGGACTGATCTAACCTCAGCTGTGTCAGGGAAACACTCTCCTGCTTTGACAGATACATGATAATTACTAACTGATAAGCTTGATCCTGGAGCTGTGCTGATAGACACGGGAACAAAGAAAGGTCTGCTTAACCTGAGCGGAAATCATTTTCAATTAATGAGCTGAAAATCTCTAGATGAAGGTCTTACGACCTTCTCATGCAGAGAACGGGACACGTGCACGGCCGCACAGATTACCCTTAATCGCTGATGAGAAATCATGGCTCCTATAATAGTGAGTGCCATTGAAAATATTAAAATGTAAATTATCATTATTTTTGGTCAAGTTGAGACAACAGAAAACAAGCGGGAGTGAAAGTGAAAGATTCTGGTCTGGATGATCCACTACATCTATAGCTGATTGAAAGATTGTTATCTTTCTTGGAGGCTTCATAGTAATAGTTTTTAATCAGTCAGGTCGAGGTGCAGGTCTCTGTCGAAGGCAGTTGTTCAGAAACTGGAAACTGGAGGAGTAATGAAAAGGCTGACACAGCGTTATTAACACGTATTAACAGGTTTTAACACGTGTTTATTTTGCCATTCAATGCATTACTCAATAACAGTAACAAAATGTGGATCTTTTATACCCTAAATGACGTCATATATCGCGTGACTATCGGCAGGATGCGAGATTTGCCAGAGGACCGAAGCACAAGGTATTAATCAAAACATAGACAGGCGTTGGCATGGTGATACGACAATGACACGTAACAGGTCTCCAGTCGGCCTTCACAAGGTCTCAAGATGGAGAGAATGAGAATAACATTATTAAACACTAATTATAAGTTTTATAGCATAAATATTATCTTTGGTCAATCATAAAGTAATATAAGTTCTGAGTTTGAGTTATTTTTAAGGCGCTTTTCACAGTTTTAACTGTCTCAAAGCACATTATGTAAAACTATAAAAGAATTGTCACTTTTTATTCATTTGATTGTCTGGTTATTGGTGTGAAGTAAATTGCTATGATTATAATAAGGAAGTATTAATATAATATAAATAATCAAACAAATGTCAGGATTTCTTAGTTAAAAGTTTCTTAACCTTTGACACAGATTTAGCTCCAAGCTCAGCCTGTCCTTGGTCTCAATAAGTCTGGGAGACGTGGCGTTTTAAATTTACGTAAGGATCAAGTTATCCTGTATAGAGATCTTCACCGCACATACACAGAGAAGAATAAGTCAAAACAACATATACGTAGATACGAATATCAAAAGCAATTCAACGGCCTTCCATCACACAGACAGAGAGGCGTCTGGCTGGGCTGCGTTTTATATAAGATTTAATATTATAAATAAGATTTAAGTTATTAAATATTAAAAATATCTAACACTGATCTATACTTGATGTTCCCATAATTCATTAAGAGAGGATTCACACTGCAGAACATTGATCTGTCTGTCTATACTGTATAAAATGATTATTCTTTAACCTTCTCCAACAAAATGAAAAACTTGTGTGCCTTACTGTCCTGGATGTGCATGATCTGGGGAAATAATTTGCATAGTGTTACCCTGAAGACAATAAAACCATTGAATTTGATCAAAGTCACTTTTTCCTAATCCGTCTATTTGGATTTATGTGGATGCCATTTAATCCACAGCAGTTCGAGGGCGATCCAGACGCGAGATCAGATAACTCCAGACGGTACCAGTGATTTCAGCACACCACCCGATAAGATCACTAAACAATTACCATCATGTATGTTAATGTGAGACGTGTGCACAGAGGGGGCGATGGAGCTGCCTCATGATGTTAAATCACATGCTAACCAGCTCTTCCGCTGCAATGAAGATTCCTGCTTAATGACCTGTGTCATGTCTCAGTCGAGCTGATGATTATGTGATCAATCAGACCTGAGACGCCAAACCCAAATTCCCTGATCAAGACGTTTCAACCAGCCTTGCAATTGAATTTTAGTTACAATTAGAGGCTTGTAACATTTGTATGATCCAGACTTTGTCTTCATATCTGCATCATCAAGTGTCACAATATGGCAAAAAGACTCGACAGAATCTGTGTTTGCTGGGCAACATCCTTCACTTTCCCTCATCACTCCAATCGCTCCGCTCTGCCATTTGCAAACATATCCAAAATGTCACCCTGCTGGAATTTGACCGCCATCCCAAAGAACTGCCTCATGTGCTCAGACGCGACCTGTCTCCTCCGGTAAGCTCACACTGAGTCTGCAGCGGCACACACTGTGAAACTCCCGCTGATGGAGTCAAGTGAAAGTGTGTGAAGAGTCCCGGAGCTTTCAGGACCTGCCACAGCTCGATTCTTCTTGCTCGATCTTGGCAGAGATCGGCTGAGATGACCGCTCACATCTGCTGCATTTTGCTTGTGAGGAGGGATTGATTTTTACAGAACATCAAGTTATTAGATATATTTGCTTTGCGCTTGCAGTTAGGGATTGACATGGATAACAATTTCTTCCATATTGTTAATGTAGTTAGCAATGTAATTAAGGATTTTTCAGGGACCGATTCACTTGAAGTCATTGTTTTGAAGCAGCTGTGTGAGAATGTCACATTACAAGGTTACACTAAAGGAATTATTTGTTGCAAATGCACTACGTCGATTCGTTTGTTCTTTTACAAATAATTACAAAATACAGTAATTTATTATGAATTATACAATGAGGATTTTTTTTTTGAAAGCGCCCATAATAATTGTTATTGCATTAAAAGAAAAGTTGAATATATGTACGGTTCTGTTCAATCTCATTCTGTAAATGTTCCTATTTTGTCTAGAAGAGACTTGTAAATTAGATTAATATTGAGTTTAAATCACACTTTTCTTCCACATTTCACTGACTGACTTTATTAGCGGTGTTTGTTTAGGACAATCATGTTCTCAGTGGTCCTGAGAGCCGGGACAGACTCTGACTGGAGATGTAACACACACAGGATGCTTGTGTAGCACGTGTGATTTGACTTGCACTACATTGGGTCTGAGGTGAGAGCGGGATCAGTCTGGAGAATATTTGTGTTGCTAAACACGGCTTCATCCCCGATTTACACAAAGACAGGCCGATGTGAATATGATTAAGTAATTCAACGGCACTGTTTACTTAGAGACATTGATTTATGCGTGTGGTGCGACTATGTAACTGCTGGGAGAAGAGGAGCGAGGAGGAAGATTCTCCTGGGAGCTTTTTAAGCCGCTGTACTCACAACTGTTCTGCCTATCTGTCAGACAGAAGATTTAATGATCCAATCCACTGCATCTGTTTAGTGCGGCCGGAGACACGTCGGGTTGTGCCCAGCATCAGTCGGGATAGCAGCATCAGGGCCCATTTTACTCAACTGGGTCGGATGGATTTTTGTCCTTATTCTCATTTTATTCCCTCTTGATTCTATTTCATTATGCCATTCTTTTTCTCTCTCCATTTCACTTTCTCTCTCCCTTTTTCTCACTCCATTTTCTCTCTCCCTCGCTTTCTTATTCTCATTCTCACTTCCTCCTTTTCTTTCTATCTAATACACTCATTTTCTCATTCTCACTCCAATTTCTCTCTAGCTTTTTTATACTCGCTCTTACTTCCCTTTCTTATTTTCTCTTTTTCTCTCACTCCTTTTCTCTCATATTCTCTGTTTCACTTGCCAGGTTTCATTTTCTCAAAATGAGATTTTCTTGGACTTCTCTCACTCCCTCTTTCCTTCACTCTCCTCTCTCTCTTTCTCTCAAACTTCCTCTCACTTTCTACAGGCTGTCAATTTTTTTTTATATTGTTTGGACTTTTCACTCACTGTTCCACCTGTCACTCCAGCCAACACTATCAACTCTCTTTCTCTGCTTATCTTTCGTGTGTGTGTGTGTGTGTGTGTGTGTGTGTGTGTGTGTGTGCATGCTCATACAGTGTGAGATTTTTTTTTCTCTCTCTCTCTTTGCCTTCACAGTTATTTAAATAGATTTTTCCTTTGAATGTTTACATTTATTTTTGTATATTTTGTATATTACGTTTATTTATTTATTTTTTTTTGCTAAGTGTGCATTTTATTCTTGTAAAAGGAAGTCTAGCTCCTGTCATATTCAATGATGGTTGAAAACTCACGCTTCATACCTTTATTATACAGAATGTAGGTTATAGTTTTTCGTTGTAAAGTCTGTTTTTACATTTTTTAAATTACGTGTAGGAAAAAGCTATAGTTACTCATTTCTAGTGTGTGCATACACATTTGACAAATTCAACTTTATTGTCATTAAGTATAAGTACAGAGCTGTTGAAATATAGCCAGTAAAAAAATGTAATTTCTCAATCAATTTTATTCAAAATTTTCTGTTAGTTGTAGTTAATTTGCTATATAATATAGCAACATATATAACATAGTATAAGAAAGGCACCTTATATAATAAATGTTTTAATGTTATTAATTATCATAACGTTGTGCTTCCCGTGAGCCACTTTTTCTATATGCTACTGTATATAAAGTTGTTTTTTTTTTCTAAATGTTGGAATTGCACGTGTGTGCCTGTAACAGCACTTCACTTCGCTCTGCCTCATTGCTCCATGAGAAATGCTCTATTACGAGTATTAGTGATGACTTGTAACTATGGAAGTGATTTATGGTAGGACTTCTGCTGTGTACATTTACAGTGTGTACAGTGTAGCTGTAAGCAGTGTGTGATTATCTGTAGTTGAAAACATAATAAAATTAGCTGAAAAAATGTTCAATGCACCATGAAAAAGAGGTTAGGGTGTATCGGGAATGTAAATGAAAAGATCAATTTCTGCAGTTAAATCTTCCGTTATTTCTGTGGGAGCAGGTTAAGACCAATAATCCCCGAGTTTTTACTAATTTCAGTTTTGAAATATTGGTTTTACAAGACAACAGTTGTGTTTGTGTTGTGTCTTTTTTATAAATGAGGTCTTTCTCGGATCACATCTACCAGTCGTTTAGAAGAAGCTGTAGTGAGACAGCTATTGTCTCTCACCTGCAGGATCTTGTGTGTGGACCTCCGTCTCCTGACTACAGGGCCTGACACGGACCCCGAGGGGACAGGCCATTAGCATGCGCCTGCTCCCGGTGATGATGTAACTGGCCGGGTCCGTGTCTGGCTGAGTGTCGTCAGACGGTTACAGGTTTGACTGGCTGTTGTTTCAGAGGAGAAGCTTTGGGAGGATTGATCTAAATGCTAATAGGGTTGGAGCTTCTCTGGATTACTTGTGATTATGGCAATGCTCCCACCAGTTTCTTTGCTGTCCTACTTAGACTAATTTCCCCCATTTCACAGTTGATTTGAGTAATCCATTTACACTTAAAATAACGGTTTAATTACTCTTCCCCTGAAACTGCCAGCTGCAATCAGCACAGGATTTATCCTCTGTCTGTCTGTCCTTGTCAATAAACGTGTCTGTCCATCTGTAACTATACATGTCTCTCTCAGTCACTTGTTCTTTCTCACTTTCACTGTCTTTCATCTCTCCCTGTCTTCCACTCTACCTTTTCTGTGTCTCTCTGAACACTTTGTGGCAGTTGTCCATGTTGAAGAGGTTGCAGGTTTTTGTTCTTTGTTCTTTGGGCAAGTCCCCCACGTGCTACGGCTTAGGCTACCCACTGCTCCGGGTTTGTGTGTTTTTACTTCAGTGTGTATGTCATTTCACTGGATGGTAAATGCAGAGCACAATTTCGATATAGTCCCTAGTGACCATATTGACAATCACCTCTTACTTCCTTTCCCCTTCCCTTTACTTTGTTCACCATCCACACCCCTCTTCTTCGCCACACCCCTTCTCTCTCTCTCTCTCTCTCTCTCTCTCTTTAATCTCTCGCGCGCTTTGAGACAGTTAAAAACTGTGAAGAGCGCCTTACAAATGCTCAGAACTTGAGCTTGAACTTGAACTTTAATTAGCGGTGGAGTCTCAGATGTTTCATTGGCTGTGAGCTCTGCTGACGTCAGGTCTCAACACCTCCGCAGGCCTTCACACTCTGTGAGTGTTATTTGTGGACGCTGCTGGTTTCAGATGTGACCACAGAAAACCTTGGTGGAACTCAACAGGAAGCCTATTAGCAAAGTGTCAGTCACCTGACATTCCGCTAAGTATTAATTTTCAGTGCAGCAGCTTTTTCTCGATGTGGATGCTGTGGCTGAATCTCTGTGTGGATGGTTCCAGTGGTCAGCAAGGTCCGGCGGAGAAGGTTCTGCTCTGCTGCCTTTAATTAGCTCTCAGTAATCGCACAGTTAAGTGTCTCTGGCTGATTGATCTTCTCCTTGTAAATCTTTTTATTTGTTTCATTTCATTTGTTATGTTCAGTCTCTGTAGGCTACAATGAACAATGATTCTCAGGGTTTTTTGTGTCAATACATAAATCTCACAATAGGTCTTGGATGAATTTCCTTGACCTCGAAATTTAATGAATATGGTGATAAATTGCTCACTGATGGTTGGATATGTGAATACTAAATCTGTAATTTAGTAAAATTATATCTTTTTATCTCTCTGTCTATCTTTTTGCTTTTCTATACTTCAATCTTTCGGTCTGCCTTTCACAAGTTCTTTACCTCTGTCTGTATCTGTTTGTTTCTTCTTCTGTTTCTGACGCCTGTTTGACATTTTTTTATCACCATCAATTTCACAATACATATTTGTTTTTTCTAAACTGGTGTGTGTGTGTGTGTGTGTGTGTTGGATTCAGTCAGAGTAACAGCTCTCATCACCTCAACAAAGAAGCCAAAAGTGCAGCACCAGTGAGATGCACCATATTTGCTCTGTAGGCAATTCTGAAATAATTCTGAAAGTGCAATAATGGCCTCTGCTTCAGCGCTGTTGGAGAAAGAATCCATCAGACCGGGCTGCTTCTGCCAGCCTGCTTTCACACCCTATTCTAACTGGATTTATGCATTTTCACTTCTGAAAGCTTCTTTACATAAGGTGTAAACTTTTTTGCTTCTCTCCTCTGGGCTGAATTTAGGTGAGCAGGATCAACACGGTGGTGAGCCGGAAGCGGGAGCAACGCGTTCTCTTCATGGTGGTGACCATGGTGGTCTGTTACCTTCTGTGCTGGCTGCCCTATGGCATCATGGCTCTTCTGGCCACATTTGGCCGGCCGGGACTGGTCACTCCGGCTGCCAGCATCATTCCGTCTCTTCTGGCCAAGAGCAGCACGGTCATTAACCCCATCATCTACATCTTTATGAACAAGCAGGTGAGAGCTCACATGACGACCTGATCGCTGTGCTGTACGTCAGAGTGTGGCATCATTCAAAGTTAGAGGTCATGTGACCAACGCATACTGTAGTTACTGTGAAGAGAAAGCAGTGTTGTGTGCAGTGTTGTAGTGATTTAAAAATTTTCATGAGATATGCACATTGCTATTAGGATGTCCCTATTACTTTTTAAACTTGATAAAAAAAAAGTTTTATCAAGGTAACTTGATGATTTTTTTCTCATGCAAAATTGACACTGGTCTCAGAATAATTTATATTCGCATTTATAGTGATTTGTTTCCCATGCTGTTGTCAGGTAATATGCTAGTGAGCAAGTCTGTGCCTCAGGACGTTTCTGANGTGTGTGTGTGTGTGTGTGTGTGTGTGTGTGTGTGTGTGTGTGTGTGTGTGTGTGTGTGTGTGTGTGTGTGTGTGTGTGTGTGTGTGTGTGTGTAAAATAATGTTGCAAACATCACACATGGTCTGATATATAATTCTTGAAATAACCATTTGAACTTAGAAGGAATAGAAGGAACTGAAGAACACGTGAAGAAGTATTCACTAAGTGTTTCACTATAATAACTGTAATTTGACGCACTATACTGTACAATACAAACAGTACACTGTACAATATCTGCTTTTATCTGAGATCTATAGATTGATAGTGTTTGAGCTCCTCTGCTTGAAAACCGACACTAACTTCTGCAGTTTCTCAGAGAAAGAGGGAGGGAGGAAGAGAGACAGGTCAATTCTGGAAGGAGAAGACACCTGCCATTCACCTGTATGTCATTTTCAGTCTTCAATTCCTCCCAGCCCGTAACCATGGAAACTGTGAGTTGAGGCGAGTTGAAGACTTAAAGTGCTGTACAGATTCAAGTATCACCTCAGCGCTGGAGAAGCCATCAAATATCTACCTGCATGTACGGAAGCATGCTGGAAGGTAGACGCTTAAAATAATAATAACCATTTAAAAGAACCTAAAATTATAATTTGAATGTAATCTTTTTAAAACTCAAAATCATAGCAAAAATTTGAATTAAAATCGATGTGAATTTTAAACTATAACTTTTTTTAGAAATTTTTTTCTTCATTTTTTTAGAATATATTGTAAGTTATACATTCATTGGTGTTATAACTGATTTTTAAAAACTCAAATGTTCTGGAAAAGTCTGAATGTGATAACCTCGATATTGCAAACTTCCAAATTTCATCAAGTTCATTCTGGATTGTCATTGCGATTACTAAAAGCTATTAACCTTCATAAAGCAAAATCAATATTCCCACATGGCCTCCAGTCATTAACCGTGCAAGTGAGATGATGCATCAGTCGTCCGACAACATGTTGAGACGCGGGATCCTCTATGTCCCCTCGGCAGGGGTCACCGGACCCCCACTGCTGCCTCTAATGAGCGTGTGGAAGTGAATCCACTTATAGACGCTTCTTCTCCATAAAGCGCCATGTTTTTCCTCTTGACATCTCTGTGCAGATGCACAGTATCACGACCTCTGCTCCCTGAAATCCAGCCGCTGCTGCTCGTCCTTGTGAAGTTTCTGAGTGTTAGTGAGTGGCCGGCTCATGCATGATCGCATCCCATAACACTGAACGGCCATTAACACACTGACTGTCTGGGAGGGAGTGTGGCCAGCTATTAACTTTGATCTTTGATCCAAGTCTGACCCTCCTAATCAGTAATCACTAAAGCGTTAACCATCTTCTACACGATTGATCGATTACTTTTTGATTATGAGGACCATTGGCAATGCTACTACAGCGCTTGTCATCTTCTGAGGAAATGTAGTAGACTATAAGTATACAGTGACAACAGACGTATACTAAGTACACTACGTTTTCTCAAGGGATGAGGTGTCACGCTGCGGCCGGCGGATCGTTCAGGTGTCGTCATACTGACCGCTCCTAAAACCATCATTGACCGAGGTCAAACTCGTGTCTGCTGTGAACCTGTTCTCTGCATTTTACAGTTGTATTCAGAAGCAACAATTGTCTATCAAAATCGTTATTTTCAGAAAACAAACAGAACAACATAATTTTGGATGTTTCTCACAGCTGGAAAGCGTTTGAGATTACTGTCCGCATTATTACTAAAGAAAAATAAGTGCAAGGTTTTGCATTTTGTGGCAACAAAAGTCTGGAGTGCTTTTATTCAAGTAGTAATCACGCACTCACCATCTGTAGTTGCATCGGCGGCGGCTGTGGTTGCGATGTAGTAATTGGCTGGTTTTCCTGAGGTTTCTCGTACTTCTCTTGAAGGTTCTGCATTATCTGTGCCCTTCCTCAGTCATATGAATGTGTTTTTGTGTTCCTGAACGGGTTTGTGTGGACGTAGTAAATCTCTCTTTCTTATCGATTAAACATATCTCGGGAAATGTATTTTTCCCCTTCGAGGCCTTTGCAGAGAGATGTGATTAATTACAAGAAATCTTTATCTATAATGAGAAAAGCGGGGATGTTTATGTTCGAGCTTAGTAATTTGTTTGGAGTTCCTCTGTTTTTATTTGGTTGTTTTTCTGTATAAATGGACAAAGGTTTTGAGGTGTTTCACGAGGGATTCACCAGACGTTAGCTCAGGTCTTATGAAGCGTTCGTGATGATGTGACATAGATTCTAGTATTAGAAGAGAGATACACAGGTACAGTAAATACTGCTGGGGTCAGGGATCATTTACATTATATTTTACATTCATAATGTGTTCATTATTGTTTGAACTGTTTATCACGACTCATAGGTTAGATTTAGTACAGTTTGATGTATTAACACTAAGAATTTAGCATGTTTTCAGATTTCCAGCATTGTTCTGAGCTTGTCCAACTTCAAACTAGACTCTAACCCTTCAGCCAAGCAAAGAGAATCAGTAAAGAGTGATGCTTTGAGGAGACACATAGAGAGAAGGATGTTGAGCGTAAAGAGCAGATTTGTCAGTGTTGACTGAATCGATTTATCGATCTCAATCTGTCTCTGTCTTTAGTTTTGCAGATGTTTCCATGCATTTGTCATGTGCACCATCCCAGAAAGTGGCTCCAGCTTCAAAAACTCCTCCAAAGTCACCAGAACTCTCAGGACGGTGCGACGTGCCAACGGCCAGAACGTGACCTTCGCCGTGGCCTCGGCCGGACGACCCACCGCCTATGTCCAGAAAAGCTCCTCGGAGGGCGAGAGACCTGCACCACCAGCTCTTTCTCTAGTGGCCTTTTACAACGGATGAGGATCTCCACCACTACCAGAGAATCAGGGTGTGATTAAGATCACGTGTCGTGTTGCTGACGTGACCTTTCCGTGTGCGATAAAAAAGCCGCTCCTGGATGTTGAATATGAGCAGCTGTGTTCAAAGTGACTTTTTCTCTGACCTTGGTGTTGCAAGACAATCTGAAAGTGAATCTCTTTTTTCCAGACTGTGCATGAACTGATTTCTTCTGTTGTGATTGCTTTTCTTTCAAGTAATCGAGAGAACTTTCATTTTTTTTGGTGAATCTTTAGCTGAAAAACCAACTAACTTTGCCACGTCCATTACATTTCAGGTTGAGAAAACTACTTTATTGCAGACAACAAAGATAAAAAATGAATTCAATCAAGGATACATGTCTCAGAGAGTTTAGGGATCTGAGAATACACATTCATTCGTCTTTGCTTAGCAGAAGCTTTAATCCAAAGTGAATAGCTTCACATCACAGTTGCAATCAATGCACAGTAGAAACTCTTTGGAAATAGAACCCAAGACCTTCAGTGTCGCCAGCCCTGAGACACTAAAGGAGCCAGTTGAAGCAGTTTTATATTATTATTATGATTATTATTATTCATTCTTTCCATCTTGACTAAATTGGCTGCAGGACCTTTTACATTGAATAATTCTGTTTACCAGCACAGGGACTTTTAATTAATTGGCAAAAAGCTAAAAACACAATTTGAAGCAACGTCTCCTTCTAGCCTTGTCGACGCAATTCAGAGGAATATATTTATCATTTCAAACATATTTATAGTGGTTAATAATTAATAATGTGCAGACATTTGTTGTCACTTTGGCTTCTTTAATCAATATTTAAATGAGTTTGACATCAAAGCCACGAGCCGCAAGTTTTCTCCTGGAGTCTGGAATCATGTGCGGTGGCCCCGGGGCCCGAGAGCGGCGACGACTGTTCTTATCATCCTCGTCCTGTTTACACCATCACTTCATCACGGCAGGAGGAACTAACGGACAGACTTTCAGCTCTGAAACAATGTTTCTCTTGATCTGTTTTAAGTTAAAGTAGCAGAGCTGTCAGTCTGGAGGATTTCCTGATGGAGGAGGAGGAAGTGCAAGCGTCTCGTGGTGTGTTGTTGGACGTTGTTGGTTTTTCTGGAGTTTTCTTGACCTGGGGCTGTGACATGCTCGTGAAGCGAGACGTGTCTGTGTAGTGATGACGGCATGAAGCGCATGGAGTCGCTCACTGCGTAGTTTGTTTGTGCACATCTGTATTTGAGTGTGTGGTTCTACTGCCGTTCAGACATGTAATGTACAACCAAAGCGAGCAAACCCCAAAATGTTTTAACTCTGATAATAAAAGGCCCGTCTCTGTGGAGCTGTTGAGAAGTCTCTGGATCAGGGTTTGTGCTGCTGAAACTCAGACGTGTTCTTTTCCTCTCTTACTGAAAAGTGATGAATGCCGGGTATTGTTTTATATGAAAATGCAAAGAGTTGGAGCTGCATGATGGATCTGTGTGCCTGTCTGCGTTCTGACCCTCTGTCAGAACCGCCTGATGAACTGGGATCTGAAAATGGGAAAGTCAAAGCATATAGTGTGATGAATCCTGCGCTCATCTGATGAATCAATAGTGGAGACGTGGAGGAGTGATGGTAGTTGATGATCATCAGCACACAGAAAACGCCAGTTTTGATTAATCTTTACTTGTCGTTTTATTACAGGATCAACAGCTGGTTTCAGATTTTTCCAGCTTTTAGTTTAGTATTTCCGACAGAATGCAGAGTTTTTGGATTATTTATAGTCTGCTTCCATATCTTCTGTTTCTTAATCTCTTTCTGTCTCAGTCTTTTTTTCCCTCACACACTCTATCCCAGTATGTTTTTGTCAGTCGCTGTATTTCTGTCTCTTTTTTTCAACTTTCTATCTGTTTCTCTCTGACATGCAGTACAGACCAAAAATCTGGACATACCTTCTCTTTCAAAGAATGTTCTTTGAAAATGACATTGTCAGGACTGTGTAAATTGTAGATTCACACTGGAGCATCAAAACTATGAATTAACACAGGGATACTTATACACATACATATAAAAATGGTTAAACAACTGAAAATCTATCATATTTTAGGTTCTTCAAAATCTCCACCTTTTGCTTTGATTACTGCTTTTGATTATTCTTCGCATTCTCTTGAAGAGTTTTCAGATGTCGTCACCTGAACTGTACTTCAATAGTTTTGAAAGAGTTCCCAGAGATGCATAGCACTTGGTCCTTTTGCCACTCTGCGGTCCGTCTCACCCTGCATCATATGGACTGGGTTCAGGTCGTGTGACTGTGCAGGCCAGGTCATCTGGCGCATCCCTCTCGTTCTTGGTCAAAATTTTGGCATACAGCTCATGAAAACACAAAATCTCGAAAAAATTGCAGATTTCATCCGACCAATAAAAGAAGTGTTTTCAATACAATAAAAAGTCAACCTTCATATAAATATGTTCAGTTAAGCACTAAATTCTTGGTTGGGAATGCTTTTGCAGAAATGACTGCTTCAATGCGGTGTGGCATGGAGGCAATCAGCCTGTGGCACTGCTGAGGTGTTATGGAGGCCCAGGATGCTTCGATAGCGGTCTTAAGCTCATACAGAGTGTTGGGTCTTGTGTCTCTCAACTTTTTCTTCACAATATCCCACAGATTCTCTATGGGGTTCAAGTCATGAGAGTTGGCAGGCCAATTGAGCACCGTGATGCAAAATTTGCTGTCATCGGATTAAAGTACTTTTGACCACTGAGCAACAGTCCAGTGCTGCTTCTCTGTAGCCCAGGTCAGGCGCTGTTTCTGGTTCAAAAGTGGCTTTGTACACGGTGGCTCTGGATTTTTCTACTCTAGACTCAGTCCACTGCTTTTGCAGGTCCCCCAAGGTCTGGAATTGGTGCTTCTCCACAATCTTTTTCAGGGTCCGGTCACCTATTCTCGTTGTGCATTGTTTTCTGCCACATTGTTTCCGTCACGCAGACTCCCCACTGAGGTGCCTTGATACAGCACTCTGGGAACAGCCTTTTCGTTCAGAATTTTCTTTCTGTGTTTCTTGCTTAAGTGTGTCAAAGATGGCCTTCTTCGGCTGTTTACCCCTGCCATGATTGCGGTATTGAGTAATGAACCAGGCTGGGTGTTTTTAAAAGCCTCTGGAATCTTTTGATGGTGTTTAGAGATAATTAGTTGATTCATATGATTAGGTTAATAACTCGTTTACAGAGCCTTTACATACAATGCAAATTTTTTTAGATTTTAGGTTTTCATTGGCTGTATGCCAAAATCATCAATATGAAAACAATAAAAGGTTCGAGTTGTGTGCTTATTAACTAAATAAAACTGCTTTCAGTTGTGTGTAATAAATCTAAATTATATTAAAGTCTAATGTTTATCAGTAATGAAAATAACTGAAAATAATGAACTTTATCACAATATGCAAATTTTTCTAAAAGGACATATATATGTATGTGTGTGTGTGTTGTGTGTGTGTGTGTGTGTGTGTGTGTGTGTGTGTGTGTGTGTGTGTGTGTGTGTGTGTGTGTGTGTGTGTGTGTGTGTGTGAGTGTGTGTGTGTATACATATATATATATATAGGTATGTCGGTATATGCTTAATTTATCCCAGAGGGAAATTCTCAATGTACATATATTGGTATACACTGCATATTTTTCCCTCTATCTCTCTCTATACGTTATATCTTCCTCTCTGTCTGTCTCTATCTCTTTTTTTCTGTCACCCTCTCTCCCTGTCTCTCATCTCACTAGTAAGCTGTTTTGTTGAAGGAGTTGTGCTGGACTGACTGACCTCAGGTTTAACACTCTTTATTGGTTCCTATGATGGTGCGCGAGTGTCGTGTCTGTGTTCATAACATGAATCGTTCTGTGATTAAAATACATCTGTGAATTCAGCGAGCAGGAATAGAATCCCATTAGAAGATCATTGTGATGCTAATTTCCTCCTCGCAGGATTCTGCCGGCTAATCGTATTTGCACTAGTGAAATTGAAAAGCTGCATCGAGCTTCATTTCTTTAGTCCATCTCCTGTGAGGACGGATTCCTTTACATTTTAAATCTACTGAAATAATCCCACTTTTGTCGTGTTGTTTTTTTATTTGATTTTGAGTTTTATCTGAATTTGAAAATGTTTACCTTGAAAAACAACTTACTAAAGTTGAATTTCATTTAATTTATGCAAAGAGCTCATTTTACTTTCAAAAGTGTTTTTGATGATGTCAATGTCATATTCTGCTTTTATTTGATGAAGATTGTGAAACATTAACGTGTTTGCTGTCGTCAAGTTGTTGTTGTAGGTTTTTTTTTTATGTTTTACCTGGTTTTTGTATCTGTGTTGATTTGTTATTGTTGCGGCCTTTTATATTGTTAAAATAATTGATTTGGACATTTTGATCAATTATAAAGCTAATGATAGTAACTTGAACTGGTATCAGTTGTAACTTGAAACTTACTACATTTCTTTTGAGAGTAATTTATATCGAAATGGCATAATACTTGCAGATCTAGTTGTTCTCATTAAATCCATCGATGCGTGAGATGATGGAGACGATGATGGGGACTCCAGGGGTCAAAGGTCACACACCCCTGAGGCAGCGTGACAGTCACTGGTTAATTAAACGACTTCTGTCCGCCGCAGTGACATCGTGTTTTATAGATTTAACATCACGGTTCATTAGCCTTGTCACTTAGATTTATTAGCCGTGTTTGTGCAGTGGCGAGTGAACACGGCATTACTGAAACAAAGCTAAAAGCAAAAATACACTGCAGCTGAGACCCCTTTATCGTCTTGACGTGACCATGAGACTCTCCACACGAGAGAAGAAATTGAAGAAGAAGTTTCACGTCAGGACCCATGTAATTTAAAATCAGTGAATGCGTCCTCCAGTCCACAGCTATGATTTATTCATGCCTGAGACGACGACGGCTGCTGTGACTGTTGAGCGGCTCTCAAGGACGCGGATCTAGACGCCAGCGCCGGGGCTTCAGAATCCGGTCCTCATTAATTCACCCGCATCCATCCCATCATGCACTGCCTGAAAATCTTGACCGTCTGACCCTGCAGCCTGTCCCGTGCCCCCTTCTGCTCCACACATTTGTTTGTTTTCATACATTTCACTTTTGGCGCCATTTTTGCCTGGTACAAAAAGAAAATGTTCCAAATAGTGAAATGCAACCATTTTTTGCAATAACTTGTATTTATGTTATCACAGATAAATCAAATTAATATAAACAGTATACCTCAATTCATTGGGGCGACGGTAAAATCTAAGGCTTTATTGGGACATAATGATCATGTGCCAATGTGTCCTAATTAACATGAGTCAACTTTATTTTTATTTTAACAATACATTTTACATACTTTGTAAAGTGAATTACAGTTGTGATTGAATTAGGGTAGGTGTGAGTGAAAGTGTAAATGTGTGTGTCTGCTGTGATTGGTGGACACCAATCCAATTGTGTCCTGCCTTTAGCTCACCACATCTTAAGGCTGCCCACTGCTCCGGGCTTATGTGTGTCTTCACTGGATGGTTAAATGCAGAGCACAATGCATACTATATACTCAAAAGTCACCGGTAAATATGTCTCTAAAAGCCGCAGAGGTCATTAGTAATGGGTCAGAGGTCACTGGTAAGTTCACTTGTTAACATGGATGTTGAAGACTGTAGGTCAGGTAGCATGTAATGTTTGTTGTTTATGTCCCCATATTTACTTAACTTCATGTGTGAAATGAAATTCAGATTTTTGTTTGGTGTGGAAAAGCAGCTAAAATTGTTCCTCCGACACATGGTGAGAGCGTAACCCAGTTTTATTGCATTTCAAGCAGCTGAGGAGCAGGTGTGGTGGGAAACTGGGGCAGCGCTGGTTCTGCTCCACTGTCTGTCCATCTATCAGCCTGTCTGTTAAAACAAGTCGACACCGGATGATCGTCCTTCCAGAACACTCCCTGGTTCAACACTGCCACTTTTAATGTCACCATCTTTTATTTTAAAGTAAGCGCCACATATTTTAAATAACAGTGGAGACTTGATTTAGTCCGACATTGGCCTTGTGGTCATGATTTATTGAGTGAGAAAAGAGTTGCTGAGCTTGTTCAATGAAATGATTTTAAGTGATGACCACCTCTGAGTGCTGGAGGACAAACCCAACCTATTGATCACTCCCCGTCCCCATCCCGAAGGTGACCAGCAGGAACTTTATTTAGAAGTATGTACAGTCCACACGCCTCTTCATCCCACGGTTCTCATGCGGACCTTTCACCAGATTGTTTAACATGGCGCCGGGATGGCAGTAATGCAGTGGTGGGTTCGATTCTAAGGTTGTAGTTTCCTGTAGAGAAACTGTTGTTGTTGTGTGTGTGTGTGTGTGTGTGTGTCCACATTGTCTGTACACTTGCCCTGCCTTCAGTTTGGTTATGCTTGACTCCACCTACACTGTGATGTCGCTCCCATGTTCTCTTCAGTCTGATGAGTGTATCTGTATCTTAACAGTGATGAGGTGAGCTATATAAGTACAGTGTCATTGCATTTGTTTTTATATAATAAGAGCGGCTGACTGCTTGATTCATCTTTGGCTATTGTGTGTTTGGAGCTGAATCCGCGTGAGACTCTCTGCTGGACGTCAGCACTGTTTGAACTTCAGCAGACGCTCCTGTTCCTCCATCCATCGATTCTTCTCCGTAGATGTCTGTTGGTGTCCAGAATGCAGTCGATGCTGCCCGCAGATCAAACTCAGAATAACGCGTGTTTGTGATTGTGGTCGATACGACTCGGGTAAAGATGGATGTGGATGAGAATGTGGTTGAAAGGACTTTTACTAGTGACCTGACGTTTTTTTTGCAGGATTACAACTAGTTTTGGTCGTTTTACTCTTGCCAATTAGCACACGCACTGTCTCTATATCAAATAAAATGACAGACAGCCGTTTCTGCTTGAGTCTCCCGGAGCTGTGTATCGTCTCTCTCAGACGACCTTGCAGCGCAGTAGCAGCAGCCGTGTTGGGGACTTGGCCCCCGGGCCCCTCATTAAGAGCGGCAGCTGAGCCCAGCGGTCCACATCTGGTTTTGAGGAAAAAGACGAGGAGCAGACGTGATCAGCGCAACAGCGTCTGAATGTGATGTTCACTGAGGAAGAGTTCGTCTCTGACTGAAGAAGGCAGATCTTACACTTGTGTTTAATCTGCAGAAATGTAAGATGATTCTTCAGAAATTGTCGGACACAATGGTTGATTAACTGTCTTTTTGTATAGTCAACTCTCTTTTTCGCGTCCTTTCCTCTCACATACTCTGTACGTGTCTCACTCTGTAGTTTTCTGTCTCACCCTCTGCTTCGTGTTTCACTCTCGGCATGCATTTCTTGATTTGTGTGTGTCTCCCTCTGTCTGTCTTGCTCTCTCTCTTTTTTTCTCTCTCTGTCTCTGTTAGCCTTTTTTTTTCTTTCCTACATTAAATCTCCAGGTTGAGTGCTGACCGGCTGGATCTGTCATTGGCTTTTCAGTTGTTTCTGACCGTCTCCATCACTCCCTCTTTCTCTTTTTCTCATGTGTAAAAGCGGAATAATAATCTCAGATTCTGGTAGCAAATGTTCTGTTCCAGTAGATTTCGGCGCTAACGATGCGGTTCTCCTCAGGGTTGTGGCTCCGGGGACACGGACCCCGTGTAAGTGAAGTGCTGTCTGCTTTCCTAAAACAGGCCCGAGGCGAGAGAGTGAGCGGAAGGTTAGAGCGGCTCATTATTCCGCCGTCACTGACACTAGCTTCCTCCTCGCGCTGTGTCTGGCTGGTGTCGGGTGTTTATGGGCGTTTGAAGCATCTCGTCTATATTTGATGAGTGTACATCAGCGCTGACGAAGTGAAGCGCTCGCTCAGCGCAAAGGAAAACCACTGAGACACTGAATTCACTCACGCTCAGTCCTCATTCACACTCTGTTATATTGTTATAAATTGAACTTCTTTCTAGAATTTGCTGTGCACGCTGAACTTATTCACCTGAAATGACAATCGACAGGAAAAAACAACTACAACTGAAGAACACTTAATTAAATTCAACGCTTCATCCAAATTAAATAAAAAATGATCATGTAACATTCATATTCAATCATTTGTAACGTGCAAAATAAATTTTTAATTTAACAAAGCAAATTAACAAGGTGTTATTAGCAATTCTACATTGTGTTAATATATACTATATATATTCATTCAAGTGTTGTAGAATAATTTCTCTGCCCTACATAAAGGATCGAAATGTGTCCATATTTAGCTCTGTGAAATCTCATGTTATAACATCAATGACACACTTTCCTATCTGCTAGTTTTCACTAGATGATGAAGCTGCCGTCTTTGAAGTTCAAGTTCAAGTTCAGAGCATTTGTATGGCGCTTTTCACAATTCTAACTGTCTTAAAGCGCACAAAACTGTCTCAAAGCGCACGTAAACATACACTTTCCCATCATGTTTCCCATCTTCATGGAATACTGCATGTGGAATGAGCTCATCCCTGCAGCCTTGCATTTCTAACCTTCAGCACATGTGATCTTCATTGATTTTGCCCTGGTTTCTTCTAAGTTCCATCACAGGCTTGTGTTTGTGCTTTAGCTGAAGCTGCTGTAGATCCACGAATCCCATTAAAGGAAGGAAATAAGGGGCAGAAGGAGCGGGAATGCTCGTAAAACACAATGGTGTGAGCTGGGACACGTGGCCTCCCTGTGTTCATTAGTGCTGGAGTTTCGATGAATTACCTGTCCTGCATGATTCATTATATTTGCCCTTTACTTATCTCCAGTCTGGGTTGATTTTCCCGGGGCCTGCAGTGCCGCGTCCTCGTCCCTGGGCTCTCGCTTGTTTAATGGTGTGAATGGTTCCCAAAGCATATTAGAACCTGATTACATCACTGTGCACCTGCGGCTCTGGAATTAACCTGTGGTTTATCTGATGTTCGTCTCTCAGACCATTTCACAACATACTGACTTTGCTGTGATTAGGCCCCTGGATCTTACAGGGACTGAAGATGAGAGGGGGGAATAAATATAGAGCGGTGGGTGGACGAACATACATACAGACGGATGAGCATAATGACATGCAGTCAGAGTGATGCATCGGACGCATCTGATGTTGTAAAGCGTCTTCGGTCTGTGAGCTGTGGCTCCGCGTGTTGACGTCTAATTGGCATCTGGGTAAAAGTGGTTTATTCTGAGTTTCACTATAATTAAACTTCTGGAGTGACGCATCTGTGCCGGACACATGTGCAGTGAAACACGGCAGACGTCGCCTGAGGGAGGAGGACAGTTGAATCCGAAATAAACACATTATTATCCTCAATCTGTCTGTAAAGCCCAGATTCCGCTCAGAAAGATAACGGAGCTGCTGTCTCTACTCGTCAGACACGAGCTAAGCGCTTGCACAGCCAGGACGGCGCTCAGGCCGCAACGGTTAGCGGTAATTATTCATGAGCTTGAAGTTTAGGTCGCCATAACATCGACGTCAACATGCTTAAGAACAATAGAAAAATATTGGTCAAAATACGTAAACATATATTTATAATGTAAATCCACAGTATCCGTATTTCCTTTTTGTTTTAATTGGTTTTCTCATTAGCTATTTTATGCATCGCTATTTTACTCTTTTTGGCGCCATCCAGCGACCGTCCAAATCTCTACGCGATACTCTTAGCAGCATCTTAGTTCGTTTATAATTTATTACTTTCTTATATCATTTGTTCTACTTTTATTTTAAAAATTGCCCCGAAGCGCGTTTGAAGCAATCCAACGAATTAAAGCTAATTAAAAGCAAATTAATTATGTTGCTCTACATCCTAATCTGATAGCATAAACCAGACCTGGTCAAACTAGGCCCGGGGGCCACGTGCGGCAAACGTTTTAATCTGGCCGCCGAACTTGTAANGCTGATGCTCTAGCCTCTTTCTAATTACATTTTTTTGCAGAAAATTATTTCCCGGGACAAGGCATCACCCTTAATGAGCGATTCATGCGTGAACAGTATGATTCACTACAGGGTGCATCTAGGGATGAGGATGATGATGAAGCCTTGGAAAGTGTGAGACCTGTCATAAACAGGTAATGATCGTTCAGTAGTCAGAATTTATCANATGCGTGAACAGTATGATTCACTACAGGGTGCATCTAGGGATGAGGATGATGATGAAGCCTTGGAAAGTGTGAGACCTGTCATAAACAGGTAATGATCGTTCAGTAGTCAGAATTTATCATACACTGTCTTTACCTTGAGGAGTTTTAAAATGTTTTCTCTTCAGACTTGGGATGCCAAAACCTCACGTTTTCTGCAAAGTGGAGCCAGAGCATGTGAGTAACATTT
>SOMO01000018.1:2053324-2064559 GCA_028128575.1 Paedocypris carbunculus | reverse complement strand
CACACACACACACGCACACACAAACCACTCTTATTGAACTTCTGCATGTCAATCATCTCACAATCACAGGCCCTGACTGCTTCTCAGTGAAGCTCGCTTCTTCCTTATCATCCTTATGATTGTGTGATTGAAGACTCTGTTCTCACATCGTTCTCGTATGAAAAATAAACTGGCATTTATCTTTTTTCAGCGTGACAGATTTTTCCGGAACCGTCTGATCATTAACCCGCACCAACCATAACCCAATGGATTATTCCTGCTGGAGACAGTTTCAGCGATCATTTTAGCATCCCAATATCGTTCTAATACTATGCAATCTTTTCCTCTGTCTCTAAAACTAAAGCAGCAGAGACGGTTGTAAATCTGGCTAAAACATTGGATTACTCGTGTCAATCACTCTGCCCAGCATCCCGATGATCACACGTACTAGCCAATCACTTTCCAGCATCTGTTTTTTATCTGAGATGCTGCTTATCAGCATGTGAAACGGAGAGCTGTTGTATAAATCAGTGTGTGTGTGTGTGTAACGAAATCTGGAAAAGCTCGAGCCGATATATTTCTTTTTTTACGAAGGATTCGAATATTGTTTTAGCAGATTGAGGAGTTTAAGATTCTTCTCCGTCCATATGACTGCAGAAACAGAGATGCCAGATCTCCTTTTAGAATGCCATTTTCTCCTGCTTCCAAAAATTCGACAATCTGTTCTGTTTCTTCTGTTGGATTTAATAGTGTGGTTCTATTGCAGATAAAGAGCTGCGATAATTCCTGTCTATTCCGGTCTGGTTTTGTCCATTTCCAATATATTGTTTTGGAAATTATTCATTTCTATTACAAAGAAACTATTATTAATGTATTTATAATTTATATTATACACATTTTATGTTTAAAGAAAACTTATATAATTTTATTTTCATCAAAAATGCTGTGCATTTTTTTTTCCAAAGAAATGTTAAAAATGAGCCTACACTTTAAAAAGAAATAGATTTCACTGATTTGCGGGTGCAGCAAAAATACTCAAGTTGAGTGAAAAAAAACATTTCTACATGGTGTATGAATTACCAGTAGAAATAAAAAAAACATGTATTTTGTACAAAATACATTATCAAGTTGAGACAACAACATGCATTTAAATGCCGTACCATAACTTACTTCTACTGATCTTACTCAGCTTCCACCACAATAGTTAAGTAAACTCATGAGTGCTTTGCAAATGGTCGTTTTCATCCTAAGCTTTTATTTTTTGTTCATTTTGAATTGAGGATCTAGTTGGATTTGGAAGCTCATCAAATTCATGATTTGCTGAAACAGATGCTACTAGAGATGAAGCAAAGGGGCTTCCACAGTGAGTTTGAGATGGTCAGCATTGTGAGAGTTTAGTCATAAATCTTTGACCTGACTCCTGTGATGGTTGTGGGATTGATCCAGTGGAGGTAGAGCTCATTATGCTGCGGAGGTAAATGCAAGGCAGCACTTTCGGCTGGGTGTTTGGGGGCTGCTGAGACAGGCTCTCCCAGGGTCTTTCTCATCAGCAACTTCCAAAACATGTATGGTATTTTTTTTTTTGCAAATGCAGTGGAGATACACAAGGAACAAAGAAAGCAGTTTGACGCTGATTCATTGCAATTTCATTGCCAAAATCATTGCAATTGGTTGAGGTAATGACCAATGAGGATGAAGAACCAGTCTAATGGAACAAATCGAATTGACCAAAAACCAACAGGTGATTCGGGAAATGACAGAGATGATATCATGGTGATACACTTTACGGCCGGTGTGATATTAATATAATGTATATTTTTATTGCATGGTTATGTATAGATTTGACACCAATTTGTACACATCAGAAATGGCCAAAGCGCAAATTCAGAGTAATTCTGAGTCGGTCAGAGAGGTCAAAGATCCTGCCAATCAGCATCAGTGGGAGGGGCTACTGCAATGCTTGTGATGTCACTTGAAGACAAACACAATATTAGCGTTGGCGTTTGTATTTTGGCACTCTGAGCACGCTCACCACACTATAAATGTATTACGAATGCAATTTCTCAAGTCTTCCGATTTATCGTTTCCCAAACTCCAGCTACCTAGAACGTAAAAAAAATATCTTATTATCAGACTTCTTTTGATTACACCTTCAACATAATTACACCTTTTTCCTGAGCAGCCCCGAGTCTGCAAAGCAGCAGGAGCAGAACCTACAATAATAGGACACAGACTTAAATCGATAGATACCTTCAAGCTGTCTGAGAGGTCGTGTCCTTTCCTTTCTGAGAAGAAGAAAATTGCAATATTCAGTTCTAAGCACGATTACCAGGAGAAATACAGTGGCTGTCACTGGATGTGAGCTGCCAGAAAGCACAGATGCACTCTAGTAAATGCTGGTTGTTTTTTTAGCTGATGTTTAGAAATCAATAACAATCTTTCGTCCTCAGCAATGACAATTTCTTCTTTTAATAAGAGGTTGAAGATGTTGGTATGGCATCACAGCACAGCAGTGTAAAGTTTGAATGCCAATGGAGACTGGCACCTGTGAGACAGACTGACAGGACAATAAACGGATAAAGAGAGAGTCCAATAAATTAATAGATGGATGGATGGATAGACAGACATGTTTTGCGATGGAGCATGACCCTAAAAAGTCATTTTAAAGTCAATAAAACTTGAATTTACACGCAGTCCCTTCTGTAATTCTAGCAGCTGCTTTTAGATGGTTTTAATGAAGTGAACTCGAACCATTTCGAAATTGTGCTCTGCATTTAAGTGAAGTGCACAGTGAAGTGAACGCACACAAAGCAAGGATGATCTTAAAAGACATCTTTGTATGAGAGATAAAGTGCTCTGTGTCTAACGGACCATTAATCATTCACGCAGCCTGTTTCTACTGTACTAATCAAAATGAAACAACTCTGTTCTCGGTTCTTCTCGATAATGCAGATGAAACTCAAACATCTGATGAGGTGACGCAGAGACTGAATCGCCGTTCCTCTGTCCTCTGCCCCCCGCTGCTTGTCATTTCAAGAGCAAGAGCCCAGTGGTTGATGGGTAATTGTGTTCTTGCGGTGTTTTCATGAATCATGCCGGTTGAATATTTTCACCTCAGTCAGAAGAGTGTCCTTCACGTCGGAAACATTTTAGTGAATAAACTCTCAAATATGAACTTGAAAATAGATCTATGCCGCAATCACACATTGACTGTCAGTTTCATCATTCTGGCGGTTGCTGCAGTCTGACGCTCTTTGATTAGCTGAACATGGACTTGTGCAGATCATTTTGGATTTGTTTGTGGAGTCTTTTCTGAAACGCTGTGATTTTACCTGCTGGTGCAGCGTCACAATGGAGTCTCTCTGCTGACTGACATGCGCGCTGTCAGCTACATGTGCTCTCAGAACACAGCGGGAAACATATTAAACCGGTGTTAATAACGGCCTTCACTGCCGCGTGTGCTGAATCAAGGGGGGGGGGGGGGTGATCCGAAGCCCCTGTTAATGTCAACTTTAGCAGGGAGAGGGGTTATTTTAGTAACAAAACTGTAATAAATATGCACATGAATGAGGAATAGGCAATCAGACAGACCAATGTTATCTGTATTAGTCAGACAGACAGACAGACAGACAGGTATAAATGGAGCAGTGTCTGGTAAAGGGGGAGAGACAAATATTCCGAGGTTGGATGAGTGTCTGGCCAGAAAGAGAGAGGTGCAGACAGACAGACAGACAGACAGCATGTGTAAAAAAGACAGATTAACTGATTAAGAGTGGTTGGTAGGGATAGACTGATAGACAAATGTAAAGTGAAACGTAAGATGACTGGCAGACCACTAGACAGATACACAACAGAAAAAAAGAAAGTCGACTAACAAATGGAAAGACACAGATAGAAAACATATATTAGTCACACAGATTAGAAAATAATCTGGCAAATCTGGGAAATTGAAATGGAGAGAAGTTGGATGGGCAGATGCACATACAGACGGAGAGATAATAAAAATGTGTTGCTGTATGCCTGTTTTTTTTCCGTTATTTTTCTCAGTGCGTTTTTGAGTGTTTCGTAATGGAGTTCTTCCGCACAGTCTCTCTTCTCATCCTCACCTTGAGCCCATTTTCTTTCTTCTTGCTGTTTATCTGAACCCAGGTCAGCGGTTCATGATCAATTCATCAATGTGCACACTGGTGCCCTCCTCATAAGCCCGCAGCATGTTCGCAAATCCTTCTCACATTCCACTCAAAGCCGCACATTTTGGAGGATAATGAAAGCTAAAATACTTGCGGGATTCGCTTCATGTTTACTTTAAAGTAAGCTTACACACTGCAGATTGGAAACAAACCTGACATCAGGACGGAAAATCCAGCATGGCTTTTGATCTGAGGTACTCTGGGGAGAGGAGGGGCTTTTAGACTAGTTACGCCCACTCCAGAGAGCCAGCCAATAGGAGCGGTTGTGGAGGAGAGAGTGCGTGCTAGAGGAGTGAGGAGAGGAGATGGTCTTGGCTTGTGTGTGGGGAGCGGTCCATCTCTCACGCTGCTGCAGTCTGCGAGCATCGCCAACGTGAGAACATTTTTATCTTTTTCTATTATAGCATTATCTTTTGTTCCGTCCATAGAAGCTGTTGCTGATTTTATTCTCATGAGCTGGTTGTATTTGCAAGTGGACAGGATGCGTGTTTTAATGAGTTTGGTTTAGTGTTGGATTTGTAATTCCGTTTGGTTCTGTGATGGTCCATAAATTACAACACAACAAATGACCAGCTGGTAACAAGTAGAAATGTATATACTATAGAATAATTGTATATATTAAATATTTTGTTGTTTTCTTCTATTGATTATTATTGATTTCTTATTATTGATTTTGATCAACAATATTCTCATATTCATTTACGTATTATTATTTTTTTTTAAACCGAATATACATACTGTACTTACTTTGTTTTACTTGATGTTATGACTGATTAGAACTGAAGAAAAAAATATCTAAAATTTAAATTGCTGTTTAATTGATGACTAGTGTTACTAGTATAGATCTATTACAAGTAATAAATGACAACTGCTTTAAAGGTGTTTTAAAGTGACCAAATTGTAGTTTTAATTTGAGGCAATTAAACATTGATTTAAAGACAGCAATGGCAGTATGTTTCTTCAAGCTTTTGGGAAATTAATGTCTGAAATATTTCATTTGGATTTTAAACAAATTAATTTTGCATCTGTATTTACGAAAGCCGTGACTCCGGTGAGGCTTCAGATGTCTGATCTGTCGTTTGAAGCTGTTGAAAAGACATTGTGATGTGGCTGATATGGTGATGTGGGACTTTAGTGTTTCTGTAATAGAATGAAATATTTGTGATGCTGTTGCTTCCTGACGTGAAGGTTTGTGGGCTCAGCGGTCTAGATTCATCTGAGCGGATTTGTTCGGGACGAGTGCTTCCCCCATACTGGGATTGTTTTGGGTTCTCCGCTTTATCCCCTGTCTGAGATTTGCACCACTATAATCTGCACGTCTCTCTTTCCCTTTCCTTCCTCTTTGTNGATTAGTTAAAAAAAAAAAAAAAAAAAATATATATATATATATATATATATATATATATATATATATAAAAATATATCTGTGCTCAAATTCTGATTACAAACTTCACTTGTCATTTGACCTTTGGGCTTTCTGCTGTTGCACAAACACACACTTGTTTTTTTTTCCCTTTAACTTGACCTTTCCAGTCCCCCACATCTATTTATATCATCACAAACTCGCCTGTCGTGTTCATTAGCTTCATTGTGTTGTTGACAAACTACCTTTTTTTAAGGTTCTTGTGTTGAAGGTGAAGAAAAAAAGACAGTAAATGGAGATTCTAGCAGCAGTATGGAGGAAATAAATCAATGGCTGCTTTGTGCAGGTCTGGCTGGTGGGATGTGATGGAAGCTTGGGGATAATGCAGAGATGTGGGATTCAGCACACAGTGTCGTTCTCTGCTGAGGTGTGCAGCAAACTGCCATGCTGTGCAGCAGCTCTCCACCCAACACGTGGCCCGGCATATTTCAAGCCCAAATTTGCTCTCCAAACACAATTGCTCTCTGAATGTGTTTGGAAAGCAAATCTGGGCTTTAAATCTGTTCGTCAATATTCTCGCCTTAGGTTTTGCAGACATCGCAAATGGGTGGATTTGAGACCTGAATATGACAAATCATCTTTAGTTCTCGGAGGCAGGTGCATGTATGTCAAAAACAATTTAAGCACACCCTTCCATTGTACATTCATTTTCTGAAGCTTTCTTGGTCTTCAAATGGAAAAGCTTCCATTTCTTGGTCATGGGGAGCTTGAGTCAATGCCAGCAACTCTGACCATGAAGGCGAGGACACGCCCAATCCCAGTGCAGTGCACCCATGACCGGCCCGTGAGGGCTTATTTGTATGCACTAATTTGTTCAGTAATATTAGTCTATTTAGAAGAAGAGGCTGTTACTGTATAATCTATTAGAGTAACTTCCAATCACAGACGACCTTCAAGGACAAACTTAAATACAGCATAAATCTCATATCTCATATGAGTCTCATATCTTTGTGAACAAACTTTATTTGTGATAAAGAACAATACTTGGTTCAGGTTCTCACTTTGATGTATGTCATCTTAGTTCTGTCTGAATCTTGACCCAAACGTTCACCAACATACAAATATTTTGAAACGCAACTGCTAACGCCACGCAGATAAAAATCGATTGATGAGTTAAGCAATTTTTCATATCTTGTGGCCGGTACAATTTACAGAAATGTCTTTTGTAGTCAAAAGTTTGTCTCACAAATTGTGAAAGGATAGCTACTGTTTTATACTCACCAACTAGTCTTAAAAATCTATTCATAGCCAAATAAATATGAACAATTCGGAAAATGTGTTGAACATTGATCACATTCGTCGCTCACTCATAGACCTTCCTTTTATTGACTGTACGACCTTGTGGAGAAGGTCAGGTGAGAAACGCCATTCTGGGCTGCACATATTGATTTGTCATCAAGAGACACTCGGTTTCAGCAACACCACTTCCTTTTTTGGCCCTGCGAGTGCTTTTTAATAATTCATTGTTGTAATGCTGTACATTTGCATGTTTTTGCTCAGTTCTCTCATGCTATTCCATGAATTATTCTTTCATTAGGGTCATGTCTGTTTGTCTGACTGTGTTTTTTTACAGAATACGGGCGTTTCGAGGCCAAAATTCATGACTTGCGTGAGCAGATGATGAACCACAGCATGAGTTCAGGATCCGGATCCCTGAGAACCAATCAGAAAAGATCTCTCTATGTCAGGTAGTCCTCTCACTGAATACTATCACTAAATACATGTTAAATTGTATATACAGTATTTTAATTAGTATAGTAATATACTACTAGTATAGTATATAATTTAACTCACACATTACATTATTAAACATACACACAAACCCTTTTCAGTGTTTCTTTTGGACCCGTGTGAAAATGTAGACACTTGTGATTTTTTTTTTGTCATTCTCTCTGAATCTGATATTGTTTCTCTTTCAAACAATGGCAATAATGTCCAGTGCAACAGAATTTCAGCGGCTGTTGTGCTCTAGTGAGAAGATTCACTAGAACGAATGCGCCTGGAGATCCACTTTGATAAATGACTTCTCCATGCTCACCTCCATGTCTGCTGATGTATGGCGTGTTGTTTTCCTGCTGGAATAGAACCTGCTCGATTAATGGTGCAGTGTCTTCTCTGGCTGCTGGATCATTCTATCGTGATTTAGCTGGTCATTTGAGTTGGAACATTGAATGGGTTTGCTGAACACAGACGCTAGGGTGAAGCTGAGATGCTGAAAGTGTGTGTGTGTGTGTGTGTGTGTGTGTGTGTGTGTGTGTGTGTGTGTGTGTGTGTGNATTTGCAATAGTGGGAAAATGCTGTTGGTGAGTTTTGCCACTGATGCAATTTTCTGCTGAGATTGTATATCACACGCAAACTTTTACTCTTACACATAAACACACACACACACGCACTGCAGCTGCTGTGTAATCAATCTCAAACACACACGGGGCAAACTCGTGTGAAAACAGCACTTTAAATCCAGAAAAAAAGGCTTTTCAGAAAACAGTATATACATACATGTTTAAAGACACATGTATATACTTATACACATACACTAATATTGTATATAAATATTTTAAAACACAATTTTTGGTTTATTTTTCAGCGTATATTTTAGCGTATAATACCAAAGAGTGATGTAAATGTGCAGAATAATTAAAGTTTTGTGAATTGAGAATTTGTGAATTGCGTTTTGTCACATCTCCACGGACTACAACTCCCATGATCCCTGGTTCCCTGTGTTTCTCTTGTTTCCGTGTTTGGATGTGTATCAGCTGTTTGTCATTTGTACCTCGTTTGTAGCGTTATTTAAGTGTTCTTGTGTTCATTGTCGGTCAATATCGTAGCACCTGCGTGTTCCTGAGTTTGTCCCGAGTTTAGTGTGAGTGTTTGTCTTTGTTTTATTAGTAAAAGCCTTTTTCATGTCACCACGGTCCCTGGCTCTGCATTCTCTGCACCCACACCCGAGAGGATCGTGACACATTGTGTGAAAATAATTTTATTTTTCTGTTTTATTAAAACATTCTTTAATGAACAAAAATATTACAATAAATATTTTTATTATTGAAAATTGATGTCAAATTAATGATAAAAATAAACAATCAAAACAATATTCATAAATATAATGTTTATTGCTTATATACAGAATGCAGTGTATACATAAAACAACACGTGTGTATGTATACACACACATATACAGTGACCCAATCTCCATATAAAAATACAGTTTGAGTGTTGTTTATTATCTTTAGAAAGAAAACGGGAAGCATTACTCACTCACTCAACACTATAGTACATCAGAGTTTCTGTCGACAGACCGCACAAGCACATGCTGCTTGGCAAAAGTGACTAGAAGAATCACTGCAATAATGATGCCATGGTGAAATGAATTCACTGTAATGAGCAGAGCATCTGCCAGCCATGCACACACACAAAAATATGATTTTTCCGCACTGTACGCGGCTCGCTGTTTCCATAACAACCCCGACATCTTTGTTTGGCTATAGGAGGGAAACATGCACCTTTTCCTCAGTTTGTATCAGTGCACGTATTGTTATGATTACTTTTATTAAATTCTTAAATTAAATAATTTTTAAAAAGTACATTTCTATTGAATGTTGATCATTTCTGTCATCATTCAAAATGTTCTACTTCAGAAAATTTTAAGTAACTTCCGCTGATTATAAACATTATAACATTATATTTAGAAACTGTATTTGTATAATTATTATTATTATTATTATTATTATTAATTTAAAGCTCAACAACAGCTGTACTGGAGAAACAAAGAATGACCTTTTCTCTCAATAATTCATGAATATACCATCTGCTTTTGAAGAAATATCCATCAGGTATTCAGGTTCATTCTAGGGTTTTATTATCAGCCTTTGTCAGAAGGGCACGGTGCCAGCAACACCAATGTTGTGTGTTCAATCCCCAGAAAAAGACTGACGTAATTCACCTATCATGTTTTTTTTTGTTGTTAATGTCATGGGCTTTTTTTTTTCCAAGGCTCATAAAGGACAGATTGTGGAGGTCCAGCTCTGAACAGACACAGGTTCCGGAACGAGCTCTTCTCGTTCCTCTGCTCTTTTATTCAGGAGAGCCTCTCTCCCGGAGAGCTTTTATCAGTCTGAATATGCATTAGGTCGGTCTGCGCCGCCATGTCCCGCTCCTCTGAACACAACAGCTCCGTCTGATAACGCGTTTGTCTCGTGCGCTTACCAGTTTTTATTCACAGCAACTTGTGTAAACAACCACTTCAAGATTATTTTAGTTTTTTTTTTTGGTTTGGGTTTTTGTGTCGTATAAATGCCCGTCCTGCTTTGTAGCATTGCTGTGACGTTTCTGGTCCAGCTGCTTTGAGGTGAAGAGCGATTAATAAAGAATGGAGCTTGACTTTGGTTAGTTAGATGTTGTAACCATATTGTCTTATTCATTGACCTTAAGGGAGTTCCCAAGACGCATAAATCCAGTAACTCGTCATTCTGAGCTTCTCCAGTCGGCTGTGAAGCAGAGCAGTGCCACCGGTGAAGCCTCAGAAGCTTATCTCTGCTTCTGTGTTGATGGCGCAGGCCCGTAGGACAATGACGGTCCGTCTGCTCTGTTGTGTGCGGAACTATTAGAGTCGTTCCTCCTTTCACTGTGCATCTTCCACTATTCACCTGTTAGCTCTGCCAGAGGTAGATAAGCAACGGACAGTCTGACGACATGAACAATGCCACGATTCAGGTTTCATGGTGAGCTAAAATCTTTGTGTAAAATTGACCCAATACATTTTATGACTGCCAGCGAGGGTCAATTTAATGTAAAATGAGGGGGAAATGTAGTAGTTTTTAGTTACTAATCACATTAAATTTGTTATTGAATTTTTCTCATTTTATCTCACAATTTCTAAATTATAGTAAATATAGCTGCTATTAGCAATGACAGGGTCTACTCTAGCCTTTCAAGTGTTTAGAAAGTGTGATATTCTTAGGATTATTGAGTTGTTAATAAATAAATATTTGTTAATATAATATGTAACCTGATAGTTTTCGGGTTAGGCTTAAATCAGGACAGTGACTATATCTGGAGTAGATGATCGTTCTTAACGGATCTCACACCAACCCTTCTATCAATTGTGATCACACTTTTGTTTTTTCACGTTTATAAAAAAATTAAAATCGCTTTTTTCCTGCATCTCTTCCATTTGAAAGAAGTCAAAACTTCATTTTAGCATTGTGACGTGTGTGTGTTTTCTGCAGGGCTCTGTTTGACTACGAGAGGGCGAAGGACAGCGGTCTTCCCAGTCAAGGTCTGAGTTTCCGATATGGAGACATCCTCCACGTCATCAATGCCTCTGATGATGAGTGGTGGCAGGCGCGGAGAGTGACGCCCGATGGCGACAGTGAGGAGATGGGCGTCATCCCCAGCAAGCGGAGGTTATTCACTCATGATTCACTCTCTTCTGAACTCTTTAAACAGTTTGGCCTTTTACTGTCAAATATATATAATCAAGTGGCTTCACAGTGGATCAATTTATAATATTCCATTGTGGTGCAGTAAATGAAGCCTTCAACAAAAAAAGTTGTGTCCGATCCTCTGGAAAAGGAAGACACTCACTTGATAGTGGGAGTCAGAGGGAGTACAGTTTGTTTTTCATGTGATTTTTTTATTCTA